>JACSVZ010000001.1:27599817-28177317 GCA_014706295.1 Lycocorax pyrrhopterus obiensis | reverse complement strand
CCCTTCCCTTCCCTTCCCTTCCCTTCCCTTCCCTTCCCTTCCCTTCCCTTCCCTTCCCTTCCCTTCCCTTCCCTTCCCTTCCCTTCCCTTCCCTTCCCTTCCCTTCCCTTCCCTTCCCTTCCCTTCCCTTCCCTTCCCTTCCCTTCCCTTCCCTTCTTTTTTCTTCTTTTTATTTTTTTAATTTTTAGTTTTTAGTTTTCATTTTTTTCCTTTTCCTTTTCCTTTTTCGCTCCTCTCCTTTTCTCTTGTTAACTTTCTCTGTTTGAATATGGTTTCTCTACAAGGTGAACACCAGCTTAAGCAGCTGTTTAGGGCTCTGAAAATATTTGGGCATGCACAATTTGGTATTGTAAATTTTTTGGGCCAAGATCTGCTTGCAGCATATAGAGTGACCTTTATGAGCATGACAAGATCAGAATTAAACAAGTTTTTATAGCACATGGACCAAATTTCACCTTATTTATATATATGTAAACCCACTTTCATTAATGAGGTTGCGTAGTTAGTACAGCTACTTCTTTATAAGTAAGGCCCATTATGGATCCTGTTTATTCAATAACTCACTAAAACACATTGGTTTGTTTTAAAGCATTCTAATCTCTACACTACTTAAAATGCAGCTCATGGGATTGATAAATATGCTTGGCTCAAGAGGAAAAATATCACATTTACAAAGATGCATATCAGCATTATGTATGGAATTTAAAAGCCCATAGAAATGTTGGCTTGACAGAGGAAGATGGAGCATCCACTCTCTTCCTCTGAGGCTAGGTAACTTCATTAGTGCTCAACTTAGAGTGGGTACATTGCCTCTTTCACCACTCACACTTTCATTCTTTCAAAGGGAACAGTGTTCCTTTATAAGCAAAGGCTCACATGTTGGATGCAGTGCTCCTGGCCAGCAAGGGCTCCACAGGAGCATTAAAAGAAAAAACTCTTATATTTTGCTAACATATACTGAACTTCTGCAGATTACTCTGCTCAGTATCCATAGTTCAGTGCCTTGGAAATATTCCAGAAAAGCAGCTTGGTCCAACATTGAAAAATAGTATTGTGTGATGCTTGAAAAGTTCACAGGAGAGGGTCAGCTTTGCCAAATCTCCTGATTCACACCAAAGTAGGTGAAATTACCTATAAAAATTTGTTGCTTCAAAATAAAGTTTTCCTACTTTATGAAAAAAGATGAAGACATGCTTGAAAAAGATGTAATAAAGGCAAAATGTGAAAACTGAAACCAAATGTTACAATCAACTATTAGCTGAAAGCATCTGGGTAATTTTTGGGGGCTACTTTTAAAAAAAAATGGTTGAAGTAACATTTTTGAAGTAACTGATTTGGGATAGAAATGTGCTCTTTATATTAAAATATCTTTTAGGGCAAAATGCACATGGAGTTGTGTCTCCATCTCTGAGCAAATAAGCTGGCCACAGTGAACTCAAAGGAATGTGTCTTGATATCATGCCGGAGAGCTATTCCTTTGGATCTTAGAAAGAAAAATTCACCTGTCCTTTGGAAAGGAACAAATGAACAAAGGTCTTTTCTCAGGTAACCTTAAAAAGAAAGCTAATTAAAGAATTGTATAGAAAGAAATGCAGGGATATGTTTGTCTTTTCCAATGGAAGTGAGTAAGAACCATCTCTGAGAGAAGTCATCTATGTTTGTCATGTAACTTGAGTGAGCTTGGCAAGACTCATCTGGAATGGACCTCTGTTGAATGTTTGCCATGAGGGAGACTCTACACTTCAGGACAGCCTCAGCCAGTGTTTTAATTGTTTCACGATGAAATTTTTTTTCTCATATCCAGACAGAATTTCTCTTGATGAAACTCTGTGCATCATTGTAAGGACATCCATCAACTCAGTAGCTGCATTTCAGGTATTGAAAGACTGTGACTGCATCCCCCTGGAGCCTTTCATTCTCTAGGCTCAAACCCAATTTCTTCAAAATTTCTTCATGCCATATTCTGAAATCCTCTCATCATCTTCACGACTCCTCTCTAGGTCTTCTCCAGTTTTTCAATGTTTCTCTCGAACTGGGGCACAGTGTTCTATGTGCGGCCTAAAAAGTGCCAAGAACTATGAGATAATCACTTTCCTTGGTCTCCTGTACTCTTGCTGGTACAGGCTCGGGTATGGCTTGTTGCAAGGACAGACTCCTGGCTCATGTTTGGTCTGCTTCTCATTAGAACCTTCTCATCAGGCTCCTTTCCAGCAGAGCTGAACCTCCCCAGCCGGTATCCTCAAATGATGACTCAAGTTCTATTTATTGCAGCTTGGACTTCTTCACCACGGCAAAGGGCTCTTTTCATTTTTGCATTTTTCTGCACCAGATCTGTTCAGTACAGTTCTTCTGCTGATCAGGGTTACTTCAGTACCACATGAAGAAAAAAAGAAAGGGTCTGAGTGGGTGGTAGACAGGATGAGATTCATCCTCCTACCTAGTTCCTGTCTGAAGTGTGAACCACTGGGACTGGCATTAAGTCCAGCAGCAGAAATCAGCTTGGGTAAAGGAGCTTATTGGTATATGACCAACAAGTCTGAAAGGTTTTGTCTCATGGCCATGCATATGTGGATCAACCAGAGGGTAGTGAGCTCCTCCTACTTTGAAGACATGCCAAAGGGACTTCTATTGGGCAGCAAAACAAGGAAAGATGGCACATCAAGACAGATGCTGATGTGTCAGGAAGAGAAGCGTAAGGAAGGAAGCACATTATCTGAGTCAAACTGCTCAGCTCCTGGTGCCATACACTGAGAGAGCCCTTGAAGCCTCCTTTGCACCTCTGCTGCACAGGGGCACCTTCTTCTTAGTGGTATGTTCCTACCTCTTAAATAAAAAAGTACATATTCTTCCATATGACTTTATTTGTCTTGTCTGTTCCCGATTATTACTGGCTACTTTGTCCAGTCTGTTTTTCAAATGATCAAAGCAAGAGAACTTCCATTGGTTTCTAGATTTCAGTGATCCAGATCTTGGTTACAACAATGTTACAAAAAGCTTCCAGGAGTTCTGTCTACATTTCCTGTAATCAATGCCACTCTTTTGTTACTAGCTATTCCTTAAATCATTTTAAACAAGGTTTCTCAATTTCTTTGCACCTGCAGAGGCTTTTATGGAGCTATCCTATTCCCCCTTAGTCAGTTAGTGATACTGAGCTAAACTTTTATTTCTTTAATCTTCTCTAGAAATGAATCCCTCGAGGGAAACGTTTTTTGTTGCCCTTTTCTGAATTTCCTGCAGTTTGTTGGAGCCTGTCTGGCAGAGATGTGCTTAGACCAGGGAGCAATATTCTACCTGCAGCTTCCTTGTTTGCTCCTCTCTGTACCTTGTCTCTGGGTTCTCAACTCTCCAGCTGGGGAATCAGTGGTACAGCCCTCAGCAGCCCTTGAAAAATGTAGCAGAAGCCAGAAATCAGCTTCAGCAGCTCTAATGGTGTTGGAACTGAGCCCTCTGTATGGTGTTTGGCTGAGGCAGAGGAATACAGATGCTGCCAGTCCTGAGAAAGCTGCAGCCCTCCTGAGATGTGTTCCCAAAGCTTTGCATTTTTACATAAGATATAAATCAGAGTGCTTTGTAACTGAAAGCACATGCATGTGTAGTAGGCAGATGGAGGCAGTGATCATATGCCAAAATGTAGTTTCGTGAAAAAAAAAATTAAAAAAATAAAGAAAACATCGTAGTGTAGTGCATATTCTCAGCCAAAGTGGAATCCCTCTTAATATAGGAGCACAGGCTGGGAGTTAGGGGACATAAAGATTGCTTTGCAGTTTTCACCTCCTGAGGAAGGGTATATAGAAATTCAAATCCCAGCACGAGTTTTAACACACAGCTTCCAACAGCTGTTGGGTATCACATAAGGAATTGGCAAGTCTATGGCAGCAGCTGTGACTTGCCACATCCCTGGCAGTACCATAGAGCTGTAAGAGATGGAGGTGATGCAGGTAATGTTGCAAGGCATTTTCCACTTGGGTTGTATTGGAACAGAGCAGCTGTGGTGACAGAAGACATTCAAGACCTCCCATGTTACTTTCTCCAATAGAGTCAAAAGATCTTTTTTTTTTTTGTCTATAAAACATGGTTACCAATTTGCGGTACTATATACACTGAGTCAAAATATGAGAGTTTGATCTTCACAAGAGAAAATACGTTTTGAAGTCAGAAACATCCTATTTCATGCATGGTCACATGATTTTAGAGGCAGAGTTATGAATTACACTTGAAGTGTAATCATTTCAGGTGCTTTATTTGCATTTGTCTCCAAAACAAGATGAGCACCTTTATCTGAAAAAAGAATGCCCATTCTGACATGTCTGAAAAACTGACATGCTTTTCCATCCCTGTTGGTGGGGAAAGAAAGCAGCCACAATGCAGCAGTCCTCTAGGTGGGTCTTTATTCAAAGCTGGATCGAAGAATAAGAGTTAACTGTATCTGTTCCATGACCTTCATTTCTGTCATACTTTAGGGCATTTGAGCATTACTATTCCTTTGTAATAGACAAGCAGCACACAGTAGACAGAGGGAAGTAATATCTAGGCAGAAAATCAGCAGTGTCCTCATACAAGAGCATTTAATCTCTTGCAAACATCTTACCCTACCCCCTAGAACACCTGGTGGGTTTTTTGCCTTTCTCTGCCCAAAGGAACAACAAAGAAACAGTCTGTGTAAATGCTGTATTTTTCACAATAACACCTAGCCTTGCTTTTCAAATTGTGAAATATCTGAAGGGGTTTAGCCTGGATGTGGGCCATGTACAGGTTTCAGTGCTTAAGGGTCAGGTCAAAGAAGGGACTGAATTTTTTTTCCCTGGTTTTAGACCACAAACTACTGAATGTGCAAGATTAAATATCAGATAGTAGGTATTTCTATGGAACTAGTCCGTACTTGCAGCAAATTCAGTGGCACCACATATGTTCCATAGGGAACACATACATATTCCATATGGAATAGGATTTCAGGGAGTGTGGTGTGCAGTCACTTGGCAGTGGGTTCTCTCTGCTCACTTCATCTACTGTTTCTGATTACGTTCAGAGTCCTCAGAGCTATAACCCCCCTCCATATTACAATTCCTAATGTATTCAAGAGAGCTGGACCAGAAAATGAGTATGTACTTACAAATATATTTTCATACAGGAATTGAGTATCCATTATAACGGAACAAAACTTGTAGTAATGAATGAAATTAAGAAAAGCAAGACAGATCACCTCCTTTCACTCGGGAGAGTCTATCCTGAGACTTCCAGGACGTCATGCAGAGTACTTCAGACATGGACTTGATCTCCAAATAGTCCAGACACAGCCCCTTCTCCCCTTCCCCCAAATTCTGAAAATTTTGCTATTCGTTTAAGCATTGGAGGCCTTGCAAATCAGTTGGTCATTGATTATTTAGCTATGATTTAGATATGATTATTTAGGTTAGATATAAGGATGTGGCAGCCAGTGAGCCTGTGGTACAAGGCACAAAGAGAATCCACTGGTGAGACAGTCCCTAGTATCAGAGATCCTCGCACGTTAGGGTGACAAAAAGGGCTTCCCCCAGGATGCTTTGCTTTGGTATGTTAATATATCCCAGTTCTGCTTTCCTGGTTGGCTGTTGCCCTCTCTGTCCCTTTGTTACCTTATATGTCCCATGCCCTAGAAGATTCTCCACTCCCTTTTCCCCATTGGCCCTTGCCCCATCACCGCTCCTTCAGACCTTCCCTATTGGCTTCCATTCCCTAGTCCCGCCTCTGTACCGCCCCCGTGCCCTCAGATCATTGGTTACTGATGCTCCCTCCACTCCCATATTTAAACCTGGACCCTCCATTGTTCTCCATCTTCATCCCTGGAACCCTTCACGAGTGTGGCTGCATTAAAATCCTCCCGTGGAACCCCATACGAAGACCCTTCCCAGCTCTTTGTCATTGACCCATTTTCTGGAGCCATCCGTGTGTGCGTGCACGCGTGTGTGGGTGTGTGGTGGTCCTGCCGAGCGGCTTCGCTTTGGAGACGCTTTTAGGAAGGTCACGACACCTCGCGCTCCGGCACCGACAAGCCGCAGCGGAGATCGCAACGTAAGGAAGAAGTTTTTTTACAGTGAGGGTGGTGAAACACTGAAGCAGATTGCCCAGAGATATGGTAGATGCCCCATCCCTGGAAACATTCAAGATCAGTTTGGACGGTGATCTGAGCAACCAGATCGAGTTGAAGATGTCCCTGCTCATTGCCAGGGGATGGGATTAGATGAGCTTTAAAGGTTCTTTCCAGCCCAAACTCTTCTATGATACTATGATTCTATGATTCTACTGCTAGGAACCGGTCTCTGACACTTTTGGGAAAAAAAATCTGTGAGACTATATGCTTGAAAATCTTTAAAAACAAACAATGTTCATGTCTATATAACTGAGCTTCTCAGTCCTGGAGCTTCCTGTCTTTTCTCAGGTATCTTAATTATGTGCCCAATCAAATGTTGGTTTCTTGACTTCTGCAGTAATTTTGAATCTCTGGCATCCACAAAATTATGGTAATCTTAGCTAATCAAAGCTGTCTCTGATGAGAGTCAATAAAAATATGTATCTGTAGCTGTTGTATTCAGTTTGATTTGACTTACCTCCTTCTCTATCTCTGTATACTCAGTGGCGTTTGGAAGGGATTCAGCTGACCAGCTAATAGGCATTTATTTCAGGATGAGATAAATCTCTCCCCATGTTCTATGGTTGTATTGATTAGCTCCCCACTGAGTAGAGAGGCTCCCAGAACCCAAATCCTCAAACTCAAACTGTAAGAAAGTGAAGGATGGGGCTTAGGCTGGCCACATACGTGTAGCAGTGACCTGTCCCAAGCCAAGCCCTCAGGCACCATACCCATATTTTAAAAAAAGGTAAAAATAAATCAAGCAAAAAGAATCCTGAAAGCAGAAAAAGCCGTGAGAAAGGCATCATTCTACCCAAGAAAAGTTCTTCTTGTGTAATTAAGTTCACTCCATTTAAAGTAAATCCCCTCCTTTCTGTTCTCTTTATGCAGAGGCGCTGTGCACTTGGCAAGGCTTAGCTGAAACGGTGTCCTTCAGAACGTGGGCAGACAAATTTCCAGTGGTTATAAGGCAGCAAGAGAGTGTGTGCAGTGATCTGGGGGAGTGTGGAGGTAGCTGCACGCTGAAAGAGGGCTGGCAAGCTCAGGCCATGCTTGCAGAATGAGCTTATTTCCAGGCAGAACCCAAAGGCCTTATTCACACATGCAGTTTAATCAGGGTTCATCACTGTAATCAAGCTGGTTAAAAATAAAGCATTGTTGCATACCATGACCACTCCACTAGTTTGGTACTCAGAAAGAAAGCAGATGTAATTCTAAAATTTTGGTTCCAAGGAAGTCTGTGCACGTGGACATGTGTTTATGACTCCTCGGTTTTCAAGTCCAACTCCCTCACTGCACTCCATGTTGCTGTGAAAGACATGAGAACACTGGGAATGTTATGGGTGAAAACAGCAGGAATTGGAAAAGTGCATCTAAATACTAGTTTAGACTATCAAGTCATACAGCTTTAGGGGCACCAGTAAAGAAGTCATTCTTACTTCCCTGAGACCTGATGCAATCATACCAGTTAAGGAGCTTCTAGTGGCAGAGCTTATTCTGCTTCTGGCTGCAAAATGAGTTTCACTAATACAAATGATGCTTTCAAACCTGTATAAACTACACATAAACTGCAGCTTCCAGAAACAGATGTAAAACACACACAAAAAAAGGCCTGTATCATTGTGTGTTAGTGAAAATAACTATAGCAGGATAAAGCCTCTCTAATGTGGGCCAGCCCTAAAAGGCAGACAAAAACATGATATTCTGAGTGGAAATGACACAGAGAGTGTAAACTGCACGCTCCAGTCAAGGTGTACAAAATATCTCTGCCCCACATTCCTTCTGTATTCAGCCATGCAAAATCTCCATCCCTATCATGCGCATCAGCAGGAGAAGGAATTGACTGGGTAATTTATGCTCTGACTCTTTCACCGCGTTCATTTAGATGGCTGTGTTAAACCTCTCTGTAGATTTTTCATAACACACAATGCAGTGCTATTGATTTATTCCCCCTGGATTCCTCTTCCTGTGTACCTCAGTACTGCTGCCGAGCCTGCAAGCCTTTGAGTCCTGTGCAGCACAGGCTACCCACATCTCCATTCCACATACGTAAAAAATGCCCTGCAGTGGTACTCAAGGGTTTTTCGTTGTTCTTATGAGTTCAGGTGTTTCTTTGCATGGGGCTTCCCTAGGCTCCTCAGAGCCTGCTGTTTGCTTAACCTGTCCACCAGGGAAGAACTGACAGTACGAGCCAGATTTTGGAGCTGGCAGAGCTGCCCCTGTGCAGGACAGTCTTCCAGCTGCCTTCCTCTTCCCTAAGCTGCAGCAAAAATGAACCAGTAATAACACGGCACACCAGGATCTGAGGCAAGCAAAGACAAATACAGATGATTTCCCTGCTTCTGCTATGCACAGTGTAGGCTGTTTTAGCATAGCACTCCATGAACCCAGCGTTAGGGAGTGTGGCCTATCTTGTTTGTATGCTGCAGGTGACTCTTTAGTATCTAGAGTTTGTTTCACTCTAAGCCTTAAACCCCTTTTGACTCCTTCTGCCCCCCAAAGTTGTGTGGATTGAGTGTACATACGACAGTGACAGACTGGGGGTTCAGATGATGCAAGACAGGGTGCTAACACTGTCACCTCTGGGTATGCCAGGCAGAAGACAAGCAAGTTTGCTTACCTTTTAATATATTATTGAGCTACAAAAATATTTATACTAAAGACTCATTTTCTTCCACTCCCCAAAACAGGCTTGGAAAATACATACTCGATGTGGGGGGTTCATGGTTTACCCTAATGACAGGATAGAATATTAGGAGGAAAGAGAAAGACATGGGGATAGAGCCACAAACCACGGGACAGAGATACCTGAGGGTATGACAACTGCAGCACACAAACCTCTCTGACACAGTAGGTCAAAGTGAACAAGCATAAGATTTACATTGATTTGCATGTGGAGTCTCTGCAGTCACTAAAGTTGTACCTATTCCACGGCTCAAAAGTCCTGGTCCTGGCCTCCCAGAAGAAGTCAGCCCTTTCAGCACAGCCTGTAGAGATGTTTCATGGAAACCAGAAGGTCCTTTTAATTCTAAATATATGTCTTTCAACAGGTCTATACTATAACTGGAGCCTACACTTAAGGCAGATCAAAGTTTCACTGTGTGGCATAGTAGCTGGCATCTGATTTTGAAAGCACAAGGATACTCTTTAAAAAAACAATGAAGTGAAACCAACTGACACTATAATTTAAATAGAAATGGTGTTTAGTTGCCTTTTCCTGTATCACTTCTAAAAGCAGATGCTGCATACACTCTGTGTATTTGCATACGTATATGTATACATATAGTGGCTGTCAATCACTTGGTAAAAAGTGTAGTTTGAAATTGAAGTGTTTTGCAACTGAGGAAATGAAGAATAATATAACTCAAGCAATATGAAGATGAGTCTGTCTAAATGATCCTATGGTCCTTAACTTTACAAGCAGGCATTTCTTTGCCCTCACAGGATGTCTGCCCCTTTCAGGGCATTGAGCAGCCCTGGGGGGCGATGATCAGGACTGTGCAGTGGGGGAATCAGTTGGCTGTAGGACACATCTCATACATCAACTTCAACCCCAACATGAAAAATTCTAGCTCAGATGGTTGTGATTTCTGCTATCCATTGACCAGATAGACTTAAATCTTACAATGGAGAGTATTAAGAATTCTTTTTGTAAGCCATGGAGCTGCTGATTTTTCTGATAAAAAAATAAAGCCTATTCTTGCAGTTCTTACACTTCCTTCCCCTGCCGGGCAGAGCTGAGTAGATACTAACTGCATTGGTTAGCTCTTCTTCCTGTTCTGCCACTGGTCTCATTTCAGACTTCTTCAAGTCTTTTACACAGTCACCTTACAACCAGAACTAATGCTCACAGACATAAACCATGACAAAGAGCAGTTAAGGATTCCAACATCCAATAACAAAAAGAGGAAAAGAAAATACATTTGAGAACCATTCAAGATGCTTTACCATTCTTTCGTAGAGCTCCTGTCCTGCCACATCTGTTGCTTAATTTTTCCCACAAGAAATAAACTGGAGCACAACCAGTAAATTTTAAAGGAAGACGTTTATGGCTCTGTCATATCTCCACTAGTCATTTTGAAGTCTGACATAAGAAGACCAGCTGCAAAGGATATGTTTACAAACATGAATTTTTTGAACGATTGATGGCCACATGCCAAACCATAAACGCCGAGTAATTAATTATCCAGAGTGCCTTGTGAATCATAAAGGCAATTCATCTATATGTTTAGTTGAGCCCTGTTGCGGGACATTATCAAAGTTGTATAAACCAAGTAAGCAAGAAAAAAAATAAGTTCCAAAGCAATCTTAAGAAATAAGACAAGTGAAAAACTCCCCCAAAACAACAAAGCAAATGCATATAACTCTATATAATCTAACTCCAAGCTATTCTTTCATGTATTAATCCATTTCTAAATTATATATCTGTTATCATATCTAGGCATGCATATGATTTACTGCTTCTGACACCGTTCAGCACATGTAATTCCTCTTGCAATCAATGATATTTTGTCATATAGGTGTAGGGAAGCTTTCCTCTTTATCTGGAAAAGTTTGATAGCAGAAGGTCTGTGTGCATAAGATCTAAGCCCTGAAATGCAGAAAATTGGGTTTCCAGCTCAAGGCTTTTCATTTAACATTTTTTGCAAAGGTCTCTAAGTCAACAGTTACCTTTACATCAAAGCTGCTATTAAAACTCCTATGTTTCCTCACATCTATTGTGAGGATAAAACCACTAGTAATAGCTAGGTTACAAGTCTAATGGTGGTGAAGGTAATCTAAGTACACACTATATTTCATACACACAAACAGGTCAAAACCTCTGTCTTGGACATTTCAATGGGGATGAAATTGCCTTTTCAAAAATCAGGCTAAGTTCAATGGAAGATTTCACCAATGTAATTGGCAGCAGCTTTCTAGGGAGAGGAACTGCTGGAGGGGTTGGGTACTGGGGGCAAAGGGACATTAAACACACTCTGTCAGCTGCAGACTGCAGACTGTGCAGTAGCACTCCCGCTGAGAGCTAATGGATGATGAAGAGACACAGCCAAAATGTCTCTGCAATGCTCATGAGCCCCGGCTGTGCTCAGGGAGAGATTTTTTCCTGGAAATCCAAAATCCTGAACCCTCCTCCCTTGGAGAAGAGCAAGAAGGAAGAGCAGAGGAGGAAACTACTTTGAATGAAAACCACATGCACAGTGTGTGTGAGGGGGACATGACCAAGGGAGGTATGTTTTATGCTTTATGGAAGTGGCCCCTGGGAAACTTCTCTTTGGATGGTTTATGAATGCAATATTCGTTCCGCCATGTGCTCAGCCATTTTGTCTCTAAGGTTTCTGTGCTGCAAAATATAGCCCTGAACAGAGTGGTGTGCTCTTGCAAGGCTTCATTGACTCAATGGGATTCTCACTAGTGCACAGGCTGCATGCAGCCTAAAATAAAACTCCAAAGGAGTTAGTGACTTGTGCACGCAAGACTTTGCATGCTGCGTATTAAATCTATCCGTAGGTGGTGTTAAACTTAGTGTGGTCTGTCATTTGGAATGCCAGTGCACTAAAAAAGAGATTGTCAGGAAGATATTGTCTGGGACTATAAATGCCATGTGTTAAGTGCAGGTTTTATTTGAAAGCTAGGGGGAAAAATTTATTTGGTTATTGTGCTGGATTTTGTTTGCTTGTGCTATTTCAAAAATGTGGCATTTCATGTATTGCACTCCAGCAAGTTTGGAGCAATTCGGTAGGAATCCTGGAAGCTCTCTTATCACAGTAGACCACTGCACATTCAGAAAATCTGTCGATCATTTGAGTGTTTCTATAGCAACAACCTAGTTCCAGCTGGAAAATACTGGTCCACTTCTGCCTGCATACTCTGCTCTACAGGCTTGCTTTCTCCCATGGAGCAGTAGCAAAATGTCTTTTAGCATTTGAGGCATAAAATAACACTTGGGAAAGGAAACTCCATGGAAAAGACACCGCCCTACCCTTCTGGCATGCAGTAGTAAGCAACTTTTTTACTTCCAGATGAATAAAGTAGTGTATCTTTAAAACAGATTCTTGAAAATTATTTCCAATTTTGTTGCTGAACTCATCTCTATAAGGAAAAGCAGTTTCACAGCTTTTTAACCAATTAAACACTTTTCTTAGTATTGCTATAAATCAAGACACTGGTTTTTTTGTAGTTATCATCAGTTCTTCTCCAACTCTTGGAAGTGGTGTATACTAACCCACTAGATATAGTGATTACAAACGATCTCCAGATGGTGCCATGGCAGGCCAAAATGATGGTGAATTTAAATCCAAATGCTTATCTTCCCAGTCACAAGCAAGGAATTGTTTCAAAATGTGCCTGAGGTTTCCCAGGAGGGAAGAGGCAGGGTCCCCTGTTTGGACTCAGGAAGGACCTCTCCTGTGCTGTTCCCAGAGTCAGGTCACCACTGGTGCTGGTGACACACAGTGCTTCAGCAGCATGGAATGTTTCTTTAGGACAATGTGTTTTGCATGCCCCAGCTGTCACAATTGTCCAGGCATGAGGGCAGTGTGCTGAAAGCATGCCTACTTTCCAGCACAAAGTATATGGGTTTACCTTAGTCCATCATTTTTTTCCAGCAGCAAAATTTCTGCAGGCAAATGGTTTCCTGATAGACACCCCACAGCTTGTAGGTTCTGTCAATACTGGCCCCAGGACAGTCCACTATGTCCTTAGTGCAGTTGTTGAGATAGAAAAGGATTATGATGAGACCTTTGTTTGCCTTTTCTTTCCCTGCCTTCTGATGAAACAGTTTCTAATTCCTTTCCTGCAGATTGAGCCCACAGGAAGCAGCAGGGTTTGTGTCCACCTTGCTGAGGAGAAGGAAGAAAGAAAGTACTGTAAAGGCAACAGATTGCTGTAAACACAGTTGATCAGCCCATTAATGTATGAACTGGACTTTAATGTACGATCTGGACTTTAATGTACAGTTATACCAATGCAAAAAGCAAAAAGAAGGAAAAAAAAATCTCACAAGTTCATCAAGTCAGATGCCGAGCTGTTTGCAGGGCTTGGAATTTCTTAGCCTGTTTTGTTCTGATGTCCTCAAAGGATGATTTCAGCAGGATCCACTCTGAGTGAATTTCAGTAGGATTTACTCTAAGTGTTCTTTCAATACCTTTGGCTTCCTTCCCCAAATTTGCTGGCATACTTACCTGTATGAGTGGGAAGAATTTAGGGAAATGTCTTTATTTTTGAAAATTAGGTAGGTAGAATCTTTTCGAGGATCATCTCTGAATATCTGAAAGATCATTGGTATTATGCACACCAAGGCAGAGAAATGATGCTCAACTCTCCTTCTGTTACATATATTCTTTTGATCTTGTACCCTGAACCCAACAGAGACACCACTTTTATGTGATGTCTATGTCTCTGCCAACTTCTTAAAAGTTTTAGTCTTTTTTTATCCCAGCAGTGAACAACACAATTGCAATTTTAACAGTGAAATTTGTCTTCTGCCTCCCTCAGTTCAGGCTGGTAGAATGTTGAGGCTCAAACTATTGAACTTCCTCATCATGATAATGATGCAGAGATAGTTGCTTAACAAATTTCTTCTTCAAATGATGCATCCAAGAATAGAGGGAGTATTAACGCAATTGATTTTGCAGCATCCATTAGAATGGAGCAGGTTTCACTTCTCCCTCCTTTGTGCCTTAATCCTCTTTGGAGACCTCTCTCCTGCACACAACCCAATGCAACTTGATTGGAGCAGGAGCATTGTGGGGGCAGCCAAAACAAGAGGCTACAACAGGATGACCTTGCATGGAAGAGTTTGCCCAGAGAGGCTGAAACTGGTCAAAATATCTGGAGCAGAAACTGTGTGTGTGGAATCCTGTTCTCTTCACTTAAGTTTCCTAGTATTTAGGATGGAAAAAAACAGAAGTCTCAATGCTTTTCTCAGAACATGATTCTGCTTTCAGCTCAGGTGGTGCATCTATTTTATGCTTGGAATCCTTGAATACACTATAACATCTTTTATCTCTCCTAGTTCCCTCATGCCCTTCACCCATAGCAAAATCATTAGGGTCGTTTATGAAGTTAATACAATGCATAACAGGCTTAACTTCTTAGTAATTTTTCCTCTTTCCTATGTCGTTTATCCACCTCTGTGTGTGGTCTTTAGAGATGGGGAAGGCTGGGAAATGCACCTTCTAGTAATGGCACAAGGTACTATTTAATTTGGTTTTTAATGTGATTTTCAAGGCAGCATGGCCAAGAACTTATCTTCCTGGTTGAAAGAAAGGGCCATTTTTTAACACCTGTTAGGAGCTTTTCTAAATTAATTTAAGCAATCACATTGTTGTAAACACCTCCTATTGAAGGCTGCCTTGTTGTCCCACAGTGGGTATGGGGTTTATTCTTCCAACATGCTGTTTTGCCATCCACTCATCCCTTTCTGAGCGTGGCTGGCCTGAGAATCCAACCTGTCTCCTGCATGTTAAATTGTGAAGCTCTAACTATAGCCCTAGGGAACAGTGTTGAACAACATGATTTTTTAATGAGCACACTCAGTGTGGGTTGCTCTTGTTTAACATAAAAGAAAATCATAATCCCTGCTCCAAGCCATTTGCAGGCTAAGAGCTGGATTGTGGCTCTAAGCACCATCCAGCAGTGGGGGGAAGGTGCAGAGGGAGCTACTCCTGTAGGCATTTTTACCAAGTCTGTGGGAGCTCAAAGAGTAGCAACTGCTGCTACTCTCATGTATAAACATGGGGAACATGACTGACACAAATTGGTAGCTCAGCTCTCACTCAAGGGGAGGCATGAAGCTTCTCTTTGTATCTGAATGCTAGCAGTGATGCAGAGAGAAGGGTCCTTGTCTCCGCCCCGTTTTTTCACTTGTGCAGAATCACAGCAGAAGTATGTTCAGGGATGTTACAGGAGGTTGCAGCAGAGCAAACACATTGTTCTCAACAGCCTTTTGCCACAAACACTGATAAGGCTACCAAAGCAATTTTATTCCTGGGCAAACAGGTTGCAGTTGTCTAAACAGGAAGGGCAAATAGGCTTGTCTTCAGCCAAAAAACTGAAGGTAGGCCGGGAAAGGTACTTTCCAGCCATGGCTGGCTACACAGATTGAGCAGAGATGGCATCATGAACCGTGTCACATGTTTGCCCAGCATATGACTCAGAGATGGCTTCCTCTTCATTGCCTGCTTTTGGAGATAGTAACTCACAAAGGACCTTGATCTGAAACTTTTTACAGAAATGGACTTCTTGAATCAGTACTGTTTCAGTCCTTCAGAGGAAAAAGAATTTGCCCAGCCAAGGAAGTTACTGCTATGCACAAAGAGCATCTGTTCCTAAACAACCAGCTGTTTCTTAACAATTCTTTTCTGCAGGATATAAAACCAGGAAAAAATAGTTTGAGTCCTCAGACTGGTGAACAAAACCTTCCAGGTAAGAGCTGATACTATAGATTCAGAGATTTTATTTTCTTCTTGACATCAGAGAGGCATTTTGCCAAGAGAGAGGCAGTCAGAAGTAGGGTGCTGAGAAAGTAGTTGGGGAAGGCATTGCAAAACATGGAAATCTGCCAGGTGTCAAATGAATAGCTGTCTAGGGAATGAGAACAAGAAGCAAGAAATAGAGAACGGGAAAAAGAGGAATCAGGAAGATCCAGGACAGTTCCTGCACTTCTACATCCGTATATAGTAAGGACAAAATGGTGGAAAGAAGATTCATGGAGGCAGCAGCATATGAAATGAAGCTGACTGAAAAAATTGAATGTTTTTAGACCAAAGGAAGAAACCAGTGGAAAACAGATGCTGACTAAAGTTAAGTTAGCAAACTTGACCTTTTGCAAGCATGTATGACTTCAGACCCCTATTCTAGCAACAGAAATGTGCACTTGTCCTTAAAAAATGCAGCACACTGCACATCAGAGACCCAGATACAAAACCTGAGCAGCTGCAACTCAGAAATCTACAAAAGATGTTAGGAATGCATTGTTTAGATAAGTCTGATACAAAGAGGTACAATATCTCAGTATGGACACTTCCTTTGTATATAGAATCTATGCAAATATTTAGAACTCTTTAGCCTGACATAATTTTGCACAGAGTAAGAATTATACCAGTATTACTAACTAAAAAAAGAAAATAAGTAATTTAACTAATTTAAGCCAATGAAAAACCTGTATTCAGATTAGGTTAAATCGGGACTGACAGATAGCTCAATATCCCTAATTTTCCAGGATGCCCATACTTTGGGAAGAGAATCAAAGAACCTACAATGGCACCTAAACTAAGACCGCATATGGCAGCACTGAAAACCATCCACAGCCCAGAAGTCCCCAGCCTGGCATGAGCTTGCAAAAAGCCAGCAAAATCTAGCAGATGCCTAAATACGAATGTCAGTGCACATTTGGACAAAAGACTGGTGAGCTGGTTATCTTGTGCCTACCCAAAGGCAGAGCCTTCTTTTTAAGACCTCTGGTTAGACACGGCCAGCAGTCATATTAGAGAATCATAGGATGGTTTGTGTTGGAACAGTCTTTAAATCTAATCTAGTTCCTGTGAGCAGGGACAACTTCCACTAGACCAGGGTGCTCAAAGCCCCGTCCAACCAGGCCTTGAACAATTCCAGGAATGCAGCATTTTCAGCATGTACCTAGTGTGCAGGAACAGCAGCAGGTCCAGGCTCATTTCAAAACACCTCTGAGAAAGGCAAGGCCCTCTTTTCTTGTACAGTGACTAAAGCCTACATATGAGATAAGAGGAAGTTGCTTCCATCACCCCATCAATTCCCCAAATATGCAAACCCATGTCTGTCTCCATAAGTGCTGCACAAAATAGATGAAAGATGAGGATGAAAGGGGCACCGTCCCACTCTCCTTTTGGAGAGGCAGTGTAGCCAGGGAAGTCACAGGCACATAAGCGGAATAGGGAAAGGGGTACCTGATCTAGTCTTGTGCTAGGGCAGAATTGCCTTTTCAGATGAGTTTTTTCAGCATTAAATGTAACCACCCTGAAGCCTGTATGGACAGTACAAGAATGTAACCTTTTGATGACAAGCATATGCACCACGGATAACCTTATCAGACCTCAGCACAGGCACACACAGGTTGAGAAACATTTGGCATGACAACACAGATTTTTCTTGCAGCCTTGCCAAGCTTATCTGAGCCAATTCAATCAAACATAACAATGTATTGTTAAGTAATGAGTTTCCTAAAAAGGGCCAAACTCTGTGTTATGCCTCATAGGAACTGTGAGGGTCCTGTGTGAGTGGTCCTTTTGTGCACAAGGCTCTACAAGTTAATACGATTTGAAACCAAAATCACTTTCATTTGTCTGTAGTTTCTTTCCAAAAGAAAGCTGTTTATGATTTTGCAACAGAAAATGGGGAACTGTGCAGACTTTTAAGCTTGGTTATTTTTAATTACTGGTGCAGACATACAGGCACATGAAATATCTGATGAGAGGTGGGAACCACACTTCCAAAAAACTGGTTCCAGCTCCCTGTTATTGAAGGCAGTCACATCTCACACGATTTTTAAGGTATTTTTGTCCAAACACAATTATGCCTGTGTTAAGAATTACGGTGGCATTATTCTGTATTAAAAAAAAAAACAGAAATTAAATCTTTGACCTACTTAAATGAAGCTCAGTCTAACCTTCTCCCTGCTAGAGTACTGAGGTTCTCCTTGCAGGTCTGGCAGGGATACCATCAGTGACTGCACGCTGGGCCATATGCAGGCGGCATGCAGGGAACATTCTGCTGTCTGCTTTCATGCATCAGTTTCTACCTGTTGTCTCTTGTCCTATTGCTTGGCACCACCAAGAAAAGCTTGGCTGATTCCTCTGACACCCTCCCTCAGATAATTATTTATGTTGATAAGGTCCCCTCTAAGTCGCCTCTTCTTGAGTCTGAACGGGCCCATCTCCCTCAGCCTTTCCTCATACGAGAGATGCTCCAGTCCCCTCATCAGCTTTGTCACCTACTGCTCCAGAAGCTCCATGTCACTCTTGCAGTGCAGAGCCCAGAACAGGACACAGCACTCCAGATATGCCTCACAGGGCTGAGCAGAGGAGCAGAATGACCTCCCTTGACCTGCTGCCAGTGGTCTTTATCCAGGTAGTTATTTCATCATAGAAGGCAGTCAGGTTGGTCAAGCATGATTTGTGTTAAATGAATCCATGCTGACTACTCCTCATCACCTCATTGTGGATGGAAATGGCCTCCAGAATGAGGCATTTCATCACCTTTCTAGGGATTGAGGTGGGGCTGACTGGCTAGTAGTTCCCTGAGTCCTCTTTCTTTCTCTTTTTGAAGACTGGGGCGATGTTTGATTTCTTCCAGTCCTCAGGCACCTTTCCTGACTGCCATGACCTTTCAAAGATGATTGTGAGCTGCCTTATTATGGTGTCTGCCAGCTCCCTCAGTACTCGTGGATGCATCCCGGCAGGGCCCATTGACTTGTGGATTTCGAGTTTGCCTGTGTGTTCTCTAACACAATCCTCCATGACCAGATAAAGGTCTTTCTCTCAGTGGCCCATACTGTCTTTGGAGTCTTCTCCAAGAGAGAATGGAGCCTCAGAAGTTGTTTGTCCATCCTTCTTGAGGCTTCCAGGCATGTCAGTGATACTTCATGGGCAACGACACCAATCAGCAGCTACAAAGGCTCAGTGAAGACTCTTGATGCTTATCTGAAGAGAAGGAAACGAGATAACCCTTACTTTTGCGGTGTCTGAAACTTACTCAAGTATGGCCTAGAAAGCTGCAGGTCAGGACATGGTCATCAATGATGTCACACTAACCTCACACTGTGCTGAAGTTTTCTGTTAAAAATGTTGTTATTGTTATTATTAATTACCTGCTCATTTCATGATAAAGCATACAAACAAAAGAAAAAAGTGAACAGAAGGCGTACAAGAGTATATTCACGGTTAATGGAAACCTTCACCATGTCAATTGCACTACTTTCAACACAGTTGAGATGGTTCAGTGTAAAATCTGGTTCATAATGCTGTGGGATTCTGACACACATTTAGTAGCTATATTCGTTGCCTCTTTCCTGCCTAACCCTGCCCCAAACATGTAATTTCTAGTTCAGTAATACAGGAGTCATTTTATGTGCAACTAGGGGCTCAAAATCAGTATTTTCTACAATGAGTAAATTCCCTAAATGAGAAGAGTGTACTTAATAAACAGGTAATTGCCAGACACATGGCCATTAGGACTCTAAGGCACCTCAATTTTCATGCCAGGTCATCCATACAGAAAATGTTGTGACCCAGTTTCCTACTGCTACCAGTTTTCTTTCACCTGGCAACACTAAGAACTCCATTTCATGCTTTCAGGAGCTAGGTAAGTGGGAGTCCACAAGCCACAGGAGCTGTGACGAGCTGAAGCCCCTACAGGTAAGTGCTGGTTACTATTTTTGTTTAAAAACATTCTAAACCAAGTCTAGCTTGATTCAGCTATAATCCAGTGCCACATGCTGGCTATCTAGTCCATCTATAGAGACATGTAATTATGGTTTGTCCAGGAGGTATGTGACCAAGATATCAAGAGCACTTCTCCCAGTTAATTCTTTAAAGATTACATATCTGGTAGCCCTGGACAGTAGGACATGAGAATCACTCCCTTTTTCCCTTGATCTTAAGCAACACTGTGTTCCCAATTCTAATGGCAAAATTAGAAATTATTTTTATTCAAATGAGATGTTTTTTCAACCAGCAAGACAATAATTTTATGAGTGTTACTCATTTTATTGTAGGCATACAACAACTGCCTTTCACATAAAATAATTCTTAGACATTTACATTTGAAAAACAGTATTGTAAATAATGGCTTGAATACCTCAGGGAGTAAGGATATAAAATCATAGCTTCTGAAATTAAGTAATTTTTAAAGCTAAGCATGGTCACAACGTCTTTGAACAGGTGTGAGGGTGTCCTAAAATAAAAATAACATTTTTTCACCTCTCTAGTTTTGAAGTGTGAATGATTGTCTTTAAATTCAAAGATTTTTTCTTTTTCCTGTGCTGTGGTTATGAATAGCAAGTTTCATCCCTGAAAGTTGTAAAATGACTGAGACATAAATCTTACAAAAGCTAAGTTTAGAATAAGCACAATAATTCAGACCTAACTGCATGGTCATAAATAGGATTCTTTAATATATAATAGGCTCCAAAGTTTCATAACTCTCACAATAAATCTTGTTTTCGTCTGGAGAAAATGGCAGAGTCATGCTCAGATGTGGTCATTTAGATTTATAATTTCTTTTAGCCTGGTTCATAAGACTATTGCCTCAATATCATTAGTGAGTTTTGTACTCAATATAAATCTTGGATGGAGTTTTTGCAGAAGGCTAATAATTTGTCCTAAAAACTCATGGTTATATTGAATCATTTTCTCACATCATTAAATTAATTTTGTTTTCTCTCAAAGCCTATAAAATCCTTTCTCACAACATTCTAGACATTTCAACCCTGCATGGAAAAGAGCCATATAGAGGGATTTCACATTAAGTGACAGTAGCATTAAAACCAAAACAGGAATAACTAAACAAAACAAATCAGAGGCTCCAGCCACATATTCAGTATGTATCATCAGTAAAAATCAGATGTACTGAGCAGTGAAGCAATTTGCAGGCAGGAGTTAGGAGGGAGAAAGCCTGGGATTTCCTGCCAGCTTCATCACAGAGTTCCTGTCAGATGCTGGCCTCATCATTCAGCTCTTGCAATGCTGCCAAGCCCCAATATGCAAATTAATTAACCAACTCTTCACTTCACCAGCCGCTGAGATTTAAAAAATATTTCTGCAAGTAGCTCTCATTTCTTTGCTTTCTAGGCTGGTGGGGGTCCTGTTTTTTCAGGTTCTCACCTCTGGCTTCCGGAACTGTACACATACCCCATTTTATTCCTGAAGAGAATTTATATTTTCACACAATCTCTTGGCTCCAGGAGCTGGAGTGTTCACAAGATACGTGTCATGAGGTCTGCAATGGAACCAAGAATTGGTAACTAATGTCCTTGGTGGGTCCTGCATGCAATGAGAATTTTCTTCCACTGGTTGCATCTACTTCACATGGATTTACAAAGACTTCATTCACGTTTGCAGGTCTCTGAACTGCTCAGGAGAAAGGTGCAATATCTGTGCTGCGCACAAAATGTGGTAACATCTAGCTTTGAAGTCTGCTCAGCTGTTGGCCAGACAGCTGATGAGGCTTATCCAATTTCTAGAGCCCTTCATCTGCTCTATGAAATGGAAAATAGCTGTATTTATATAAATAATAAATGAAATGGCAGGAGGTGGCACTTGAAAATATTTACTATGTTTCCTGTGCTTTATTAGGGCGAATAAAAACATGTTACTGTGTACTGCAAATGGTTTCCTCTACGCAGCTCTTCACATCAGCTTGTAACAAGAGGGGGTTCAGTTCCTGTGCTCAGTTGTATTGGTGCCTGTCAGTGTAACCCCATCTCGCTGCAGTGGTGGTAGTGCAAAAGAAGAGCCACGTTCAGCCCTGTGTCTGTCTCCTGCGTGTGACTGCATCTGGGCTCCAACACACACGGGGCTTTCCCTTAACCTTCACACAGACCAAGTACCCAGCTTTGGAATAGTGGCTTGCAGTGGAGACATGTTTTTTATAATGCTGACTTTCTAGAATTGTATTCTTGCAAGATCTAACTGCATACAAAACAACTGTTAATAAGGTCTTCTTTGATCTTTGCACAGACTTCCACGCTTATTTAATTTTACTGCACTTTGAAGTAATTGTAGGCTATGGTATGGAAATATAGAAGGAAATCTCTCTAGAGAAGCATGGGGAAATTACTGCAGTTGGAGAACCATAGAAAACTGAGCTACAAGGGACCATGAGAGGTTATACATTGAAAGCATTTGATTTAGCATGGATTTTGGAAGATTACTGCAGTATAACAATGTCAAATCAATTTAAAATTGTTCTTTGCAGCACTATTGTGTTAAAAAGGAAGGATACTTGTTTCTGAATGCCTGCTGAAATAAAGTAAGTTGAACATTTCCTGTTCTGAAATAGTTTTCAACATGGGGACTCTGCCTTTCTCCCTGCTAGAGGCATTCCATGGCAGTGCAACTTCAAAAAGATATTGCACTTGTAGTTAGTGATGTCTTCTCAGAAAAGACAGAGAGAGTAGAATCAGATATGGCATACCACAAAATTTTTTGTGGTGGTTTTGTAATGAGAGAAACAATACTTCTTGAAGTGGAAGGGGAAAATGGTCCTCTGGTGTGCTTTTATACAGCAGCCGGGAAAAACTAGAAATATGGCATGAAGTAATTTTATGTTTTGACCTCTCAAATTCCTTCCAAAGTGCTTTCATGTGCTGCAAGAACTGAGCTGTCACCCCTACACCAATTACTTGAATTCTCTAATCTCTTTCCATTACTCTGCCAAATCTGAGTTTCTTAATCCCTTCCCTTCCCTTATTGGAGGGGAAAATCTGTCCTGCACCCACAGAGATTGAAGTGATATTAAAAGGCTGAGGAGAGAACCCGTGCACTCGTTCGCCTTTCAGCAAGGAATAAATCGTAAAAGCGGGAAACTGCGTCTGAGTGTTAAGGAAAAGAAAGAAGATGTGGCACTGGAGTGAACTGGATTTTGTGTGCCCTGTTGTAGTCCATAGGTAATTCTGCTGAAGCAGCAGTCACGCAGGGTTCAGTGCCGCCGAGAGCAGAGTTAGGCCACTTCAGCTTATCTTGTCTCTATCACAGTAGACACACATGAGGGCAGTTTATATTTTATTGCATTGTGGATGTGCCACTCTTCCTACACTACTTGGAGTCAGCCAGTGAAGATCTTACAAGGCAGCAGGAAAACAAGAGAAGCAAGCAGTAACTTAGCCACTAAAGCAAATGTCCATAAGCATCTAAGCATTGTAAGATGATAAAGAGGTTTTAACGCTTTTCTTACTTTTCTGAAATGTTCTTTGAGCACTCAGGAGCTGCCATGATGAACTGTAGCACTCAGAACCTCTAATACTTCTGGGAGCCCAGGAAAGTTTTCTGCTTTAACAAAAATATCAACAAAAACTGGCCTTTTGTCTGGGGAAAAATATCACTGCAAACCAAATCCTGTAGCCAGGAGGAATCCCTCTGTGGTCAGCAGGCCTTCTGATTCACTGGTAAGGTTAAGAGGACACCCATCTCCCCCCATCCCCCCCCCCCCCTTTTTTTTTCAGGAAAAGACACAGGTAAGCATGAAGTAAGCATGAAGTAACCTGTCTGAACCAGCAGAGGCTATCAGGTCCTGAAAATGGGAAAGCTAATTTTTACCGCCATAGCTGTATTGCAAACTGCACAACAGTCTCAGCATAACTGCCCCTCATCCCCACCATCCCACCCTTCCCGAGAGTCTTGGGCTAAATGAGACACGTTCCCTCTGGTTTATAGAAAACAAGAACAAGATGTTGGTTGTAATAACAACTGGCAAGTTGAAGGAAATAATGCCTGGATCTCCATAGTGGACAGAAGCCTCTCAGGAATAAAAAATGAACTATTTCCTCTAGCAAGGGCTTCCAGACCACAGCACATCAGCCACTTCAAACTGGCCCGTGCCAAAACAGGACTTGTCTCCGTTAGCAGTGGTTTGGTTGTCAGACTTGCTCTCAAACTCTCACTGCCAAGGGCTTCTGACCAACGCAAAGTTGACTCTGAGTGCTGCATCCAACTGGCAGCTGGCTCTGGCAGGATGTCTTCCACTCTGAAGCTGCAAATGCAGGTGCCAGCTCCTCAGCTGAAAAATACAGATGCTAACCCTGTTCCTTTCCTCTCATTTTCACTGAGTAGTCCTTTCTGATACTGTAAGCACATGAGCCTGGAGCAGGGCTGGAGATCTGGGCTAAGATACGCACACTGGTCTCAGCAAGACCCAGGGTTTATGGTGAGGCTGTGAAGCACTCTGGAGCTTTTTGGGAAACTGGATTGGGCGCTTCAATACTTATAATAAAGAAATCAGAGCTACATTGGTACTTGCTTTACAGCTCTACATTAAGTGATTTCTAATTCTTGTGATACTTAATTTGCAATTGTCCTGCCTCAGTCATTTTATATAGTAACAGACAGACTCATTCTGGTTGTAGAAAAGGGACCATTTTGCCACATTTTTCAGCACAGGGAACAGAGAATCTAATCCCACATCTTTCACTGAATGATGTGCCAAATCCTCAATCATACAGGCAAATTACCTTTAAAGGTAATGGTGAATGGTTGTAGGATCAGGCCTACAGAAAGCACTTGTTGGTTTAATTTGCTCTTGCGTTGTCTTTAGTCTGTCCTGGTATCACTACTGAAACTGCAGCCAGCCATCCTGTTTAAATCAAGTCCATGTATTTTTGTCTCCACAACTGTGAGAGGACAAGTCATGAGCATTGTGCTCTCAATAAAGCAGAATCTTCTCAGTGAGTAGTGTGCCAGTGGCAATACACTGAAATATTGAAACTGAGAGTACAGCAGGTATATAGATTTTGACAGAAAATTAAATTGCAGTAGACAGTTCTATTTCCTTGCCTCCTCAATTATTTCTGTTAATGATATATTCAGATCAATAAAACTATGTTAACTAAAACAGAAAAAGAAATTTCATCAGCTATGTTTGGAACCTATTCCTAAATCTTTAAAATTGCTTTCTGTAAATGAAGAAATGTTTTTCCCAGCTCTCATAGGAGTGAAATTTTCCTTTTTCAGATGAAAAAGTAACTTGCATCCAAGAAGAAATCAAATGAATAGTGTGATAGGGTGCTGCTTTTTTCAGGAACCTTTTGCTCCACCTATATACATGTAAATACTGCTATGACAGGCATTCTTGCTTTAACCACATTTTCCTTGTCAGCAATCCGCCCTTTTCCTCCATATCTATCAGTCACTTGTGACATGTCTTTACTCTTTATTGTCTGACAATACCTGGCCTGTGATAACTACCAATTTTCATGTTCATAACAATTACATCACTGTTGCCATCCACTGCTTTGTTGCTTTCAGGTTGCATTTCTGAGCTTATCATAAAACAAAAAGCTGCTCATCTCTCTGAGAAGTCATCAAACAACACCTAGAACAACACACATTTATATTGGGAGAATGGCAAAGAGACATCCCACTGCACTAACACCACCACTGTGGAGGCTAATGTTAATGCAATGCAAACAATATTCATCTCCACTCTCATTTGAGTTTCACTCAGATTTACTACTCAGATTGATCCTGCAGGAGTACATCTCAGATCCCTAAATAACAAGTAGTATTGACTCTCTGAGTGATCCCTTCAGTGCAGCTGTGTGAACAACAGCAATTCCAGGGGTGGATTTCAGAAATCGTGGGGTTGACTATATTTTAACTGCCTGATGTTCAGAGTCTTATTAACGAATATGTGTTTCCATTTCTATAAGATCTTTTCAACATTTCTGGCCACGTGTATTATTTGCCTAGTAATCTTCAAGTGTGAATCTCAGGCGCGAATTTACTTATGTGATTTGCCAGTGGCAAGGGATGAGATGGGACAAAAGGAGGTGAAAGGTTAAGGGGGTTGTTTCTCCTCTATTAAAGCCAGTTGTTTCAAGGCAGGAAATGTGGCCATGGGGTCACAAGGCAGTGCTGTCCTTCCCTTCAGGCTCAGGCTGGAGCTGAGTTTATCACTGCTGAAAAGAAAGGTACACACTACTGTGATCCAGACTCAGACCTGGAAGTGGTTTCTCTAAGAAATATTACAGTCCTGGAGAGCACATTGATTGTGAAAGTTCTCACACACTTTAACTGTAGTGTTTTTGTCCTACAGCCACCATCCTTCCTCATGCTATGTTGTTACACTGATCTGCCTTCAGCAACAGGGACTTCAGTTTGCGCAGAAATTTTGCAAATCTACTGGCAAAGCTTCAGATAAAGTTCAAAAGAGGCAGATGATATTCATTAGCACATCAATTCAGTAAAACAATGCTTTTATTCATTCTGGGACATGGAAATTAGCTGGCTCTTTCTCTTCTGACACTTAGCAGTACAAAGCTAGTGCTTTCACACCCAAGTTGCTCTGAAGTTACCAATTTTTAATATATCACCAATTTTCTTGACTGACCTGGTCTTCTGAGCACTGATTTGGAGCAGCCTGATCTGACCTGACCTTACCTGACCTGCTTTTCCTTTCTAAAAGAATTTTTTATTTTTACAAATCTAAAACTTTGGTTTCCAATTCTCTGTTACCTCAGTGGGAAATTAGCTCTATGTCCTTCAATGCTTCCAAGCAGAGTAAAATTCTCTCCATTATGATTCAGTGCTGAAATATTGCAATGAGTAGATGACCCTGTCTAGACAGTGTAAAAGCTGTGTCCCTGGCCCTTGTAAGAAAGGAATAGAAAGGAGATGCTAGACTATCTTCTCATCTGATTCCTTTTCCCATCATGGCTACCAAAACTGCAGGGAGGAAAGAAGTAGGGAATGGAGGGTCAAGGCAGAGCTCTGCTTATCCTTGCTCTGCTTTGCTGCTCCAGAGGGAGGTTTTCTGAGGAAGTCTGAGAAGATCAAAAAGAAGTTAAGCCCTTAAAATTTTACCGTTTCAGCTATGTTGCCATAATAGTCTATCTTTTGTAACAGTATTAGAATGATGCAGGTCACTTCCCTTGGTGTCACTGCATAAGATTCATCCACTCAATTTACGCATCTTGCTTGTCTATAAGCATCTGGTGGAAAAGTCCTCTGGTGAAAGTGCTTCAGTTCGCTGCACTGGAGAGAAGATGTAAGAGTCTTTGAGGACCTCAGACAAAGGCCCTACTCTGACACATTTATTTATGTGGAACTGATTCTCCTTGGCCAATTCCTTAGTTCCTCTCCTGCCGTACTGTGTCAGCCCCATCTCCAGCCGCCCTTTGCATTTTGCTCAGGTGTGTTCAGAGTCAGCTCCTTTTGGAGTACCCTCAGTAACAGTGTTCTTAAAACATTGCTCCTTGGAGTCTGTGTCTCCCATTTCATCCTCAGTTTCCCTTTTACCCTGACTTGTGGTGCCAAATTAATGCCAGCTAAATCTTGGAGGCAGGGCCAGTGGGCACAGTAGGGCATAGCTCCTGTGACAGGCAGTGGAGTTTCCTGGGAGATTAACTTCAGCAGCTGGGTCCGTTGACTGGGACTGTGGAGCCTGGACATGGACCCATCCCTTTCCCCTTCCTGTGCTGAGAGGAACTGCAGCTGTGCAGGTGGAGGGGAGGGCACACATCCCTAGAGCCAGTGCAGAGAATGGGATCTGCATCCCCTGCATCCCTGAGTGGAGGTGCTGCTCTGGAAGGGGCAGGGGTTTTTTTCTGTATTAGTATTATTCGTGACTATACTTTTCTCCTCGCCGTGAATAGTGTCTTCTTGGGTCAGATCAATCACAGAAAATCACATCATGTAAAGCACAAAGTGGGGGAGTTGGACAATATTAATTGAATTTTTTTATGAGCTCCAGAGAGAAAACAATTATTCTATAAACTTAGACTAAATAAAAATAAAATCAAAAAATTAAAGTTAAAATTAAAATTAGTGTTTTGTGTCCTCCTAGTGATCCATTTTAAAATTGGGTTGCTGTGTCTTATAGATGAAATAACTCTGCACCTTTCAAACAGGATGAAATTAACTGAGCAGGTCTTTTCTCTGTCTTACAATACCCAAGACAACTTCACATCTCCAGTTTAAGACAAGTTCTGTTGTGACAGATGAGGTCAGTACAGGATTAGGCCTCCATCAGTAGTGTTGGCCTATATGAATTTTAGGGTAAAACTTGTCTGAAGTCTACAGGTGAGGAAGACTTATTCCATGTTTGGGTATTATTTCCTGACAGCAAATGCCTTTGCATATCAATAATCATTCCTGCACAGGTCTGAAGTTTGGGGTTACAACCAATAATTAAATAAAAAAACATTACAAGTGCCAGTCAGTAACAAACCCACAAAAGAATTTCTATTGCTACTGTATGGATTACATTAGTCTTACTTCGCACAACTTAAACCAGCTGTTTGCAAAGCCCTGAACACTGGCTGGAATAATGTCTCAACATGGTAATTCCTCACCTTTTTTTATAGCATACAATTGCAGTTATTTGGAAATTATAGTTTTGTATACACTAGTTAGTGATAACTTTTTATTTAAAAAATAATTACAGAGTTTATGAATTATATGTACTGTCACCTGCTTAGTAGGGGGGTTTTGACAAAAAAACATTGCTTGTATGCAAGAATGTGTAATGAACAATGGATGTTGCCAGAAGAAAATAGCAAACTGTTATAAAACAAAGATGTAACAGTAATGCTGGAAAAACAGGATAACAATCAGAAAACTTTTCTAGCAGACTGGCTGCACTGTTGGTACAAACTGGAGTAGTCCTTTGGGCTTTATAGGGTTGTGATGAATTACTTCAGCTGACAAACCTGACACATTAAATTTCCTTCTCATTCTCTCCCACCATCTATGTAAGATAGTAAAAGGAAGAAATAGATAAGAAATAAAAAACATTGTCTTGATAGATGAAAATGAGCTCTGATGCTGTGGTTAGACCAAACACAGATTTTTTCCCTTTTGCCTAGAAGCCAAGGAGCTGGATGACAGAAAATTGGAATACCATCTTTTCCTAGCTATACACCTAACATTTTGTAAGGGGAGAAAATACTCTAAGAATATGGACTTTAACACTGTGAAAGCAACAGGAAAAACTTGTCCCTGGAGGGCAAGAATAAACTAAACTTCGTTTATCGGCAAAAGAGAAAAAATAGTAGCCAGCAACGTCTGAGTACAGCAGATTTATCTATCTGACCTAGCACAGGTGTTGTTACCACATCTGCTTGGGACTGTAAGCTTGCCATCCTGAAAAAACTTCAGAGTAAAAGAGCCCAAAAAAGCTGGCAATCCTCCTCTGTGATACCCTGGTTTGACAAACTTTTAACAAAACACTTCTCTCAACTATTTCATTTTGGCACAAAAGCAGGACATAGACAGCATTGTTTTTCTCAAAGGAACAGGCAGCTGTCTTGGTAAAAGGTTAGATATCGAAGCACATGTATCTGAAGCACAAGCAGCAGCTTTGTCCCATGTCCCAGGTCTAATGCTGACAAATGCTGCAGATGCACTCAGAAAGGAGAGGCAAAGGATGAAGCTCTGAACAAGCTCGGTGGGCCTTTCACTGTGAGCATAGAACAATCTCAGTTTGGAGTAACTTGTTTTTGGTTGTAAGTCAGGTAGGTGTGGGTAGACAAAGTCAAATCATATAAGTCACCTATGTAAAAAATGTAAGCAAAATATCTGGTTTACTTGTTCACAAGTGTTCAGCGACAATGGGATCATACTCTTGATGGAATTCAAAGGATCACCAGCTGATGGTGATTTCCCGCCCCCCGCAGAAACCAAAGGATCCCAAGCCCAGAGGATCATCCACTGACTGATTTTGCAACAAAACTGTCTGTGAACCATCAGAACAATGTCTACTGAGGGAACCATAGCAGTAACAAAGAGCTGAAGGCTGTAGTTTCTTCAGCTAGGCCTGCACAAGCATTTCTGTCCCCGAGATAAAGACACGCAACATCTGTGAATAATCTGGACTTAAGATGTCATTGCTCATCATATCCTTTCCTGAGCAAGGTATAAGAGGAAAAGAGAAAAAGGTGAAGAGCAAGTCAAGAACCACAGAATGAAACTCTACATACAGATCCCTAGGAAGGGGACAGTGTTAAAAAAGAGATGAAAGGTTTGAATTGATGAATCTGTTGGATTAAGGCCCAAATAGTGGATTCCATCCTAGGTGGAGAAGGTCTACTTTGTCTGGCTCTGCAAAATTTTTTGAGCCAAAATTGCCAAGACTGGTCTGGCCCTGGGTCTATAGCTCAGCCAAATGTTGGTTGATTTCACTGTTTAATTTAGCTGGAAGTTCCTTTCCCAAGCCCCTTAATTAATTTAAAGTTATGTGAAGTACTTCCAAAGTCATTCTGCAGATTGGGCAGACCTAAGATTAGAGCAATTTTGGGGCATTTTCCAAAGCATTCAGACAATGTCAAGCCCTACTGGAATCCCAACAACTGCAGTGTCACTGACAGACTTCCAGTGTGCAGTATCATCATAAACAGCCCTCAGGACATGACAACAAAGGTATTTTACCCTTGACAGCAAATTCAGTAGCTTTTTTGTTTTGTTTCCCTCCTTTCCTAGGAGCAAACAGGAATAGGATGAAAGCATGTAGTTGAGCATTAAATAATTAATTTCTATGGCTTAAAAGAGGTAGGGTTTTTTCCCTTGCTTAAAATTTATCATTTTATTTTGAAGAGTGTCTGCTTGGTATCTGTGGTTTCAGAGAAGGCTGTTCAAGTTGTGAGAAATTGTTTTCCTGGCTGTACTATGCATCTTCATAAAGCCAGCAATGTAGCTGCAATTCAAGGATCATTTTTCTTCCTCTTGTTGAAATATCCAGTTAGAAAGGAAATCACTCAGGAAGGAGTGCAACAAAAAAATTAATTATAGCAGAGAACTTATAATGTAATGGTAAGAATTGTGTTGGCCCTGTTGGATATAGATATGATTGGGAAGAAGAATGATCAGGAGGCCCACAGTGTTTCTCTGGGATCAGAGGCAGTGCTCATCAAAGAAAGATCTCATCTGTACAGAGATTCCGCATGTGCTTCACCACTGGCTTTTCTGTGAAGACCCCGAACCTCACTTAGTGAGATGATCTCATTATATTGGATACTGCTAATACTTGTAAGGGGGATTAGCACAAAGGCTTAGTTGGATTGTAGCAAGCCACACGGATTGGACCCATAAGGATGAGACAAAGGCACTGTAAAAAACATTATATTCCTTAGTACATTACTCTGTAAATGCCAACAGAGGGTGACATCAGTTCCTAGCTCTTAACTAGCTGTGTCTATGATGGGAGTGGGAAGGGACGGGAAAGTAGGACACTGACAAGGGTGTGGTACAGTGATTATTGAGGATGTGAGTAAACTTGAGCTCTGCTCTAAATTATTATGCCCTGTTTAATATCAGATCAATAAAATATTCTGTAGAAGAGAAACAAAAGTAATAATTCTTTTAATAGCTGCCTGAAAACTGAGCAGAGAAACTGGTAGAGTGAGTAGCAGAAATATACTCTTATCAGAGAAAAATGCATTGAATAGGATACAAAAAGAAAATTCAATAGTTGGATTTTCCTGTGTTTCTTCTATCTATTTATTGGCTTATATTCTAGAGTGCCTTTTTTCTCAAAGCTAAACTTCACTTCAGAGTGGGATAATGTGCTTTTCACAGATCTGGACATTTGGGACTGAAGAGTAAAAAGAGTACCACTGAAATGCCAGCAAAAGGTGTATAAACAGTTCCACATCATGCAAGGAGATTAGGCAGTCTTTATCCACACCAAAGAAATATCAAAACATCTCTTTCTGGTCTACAGTAAAGGTGTGACAACCAAAGAATCTGAATTATTTTGTCTTCCAGTGTCTTCTGTCACACTCTTTTTTGGCACTTTGCACAAAGTAGATGATCTAGGGTTCACAGTTGTGTAGAGCTCTGCTGATATTACAGAAAAAATGGTATTTGCTGAAATACAATTCTTAAATAACTTTGCTGGTAGGTTTACCCTCATGGAAAACTGGTGCCCACCAAAGCTGCTCTACCACTCCCCTTCTCAGCTGCACAAGGGAGAGAAAATACAATGAAAAGTTTGTGGATTGAGACAAGAACAGGGAGAGATTTCTCACCATCATGGGCAAAACAGTCTCAGCTTGGGGAAATTAATTAAACTTGCTACCAATCAAATCACAGTAGGATCATGAGAAGTAAAACCAAATCTTAAAATACTTCCCTCTCACCCCTCCCTTCTTCCTGGGCTCAACTTCACTCCCATTTTTCTCTAACTTCTTCCCCCTCCCATAGGAGACAGTCCTCCCCAAACTTCTCTAAAGTGAGTGTTTCCCATGGGCTGCATTTCTTCTTCCAGCATGAGTCCCTTCCACAGGGTGCAGTCCTTCAGGAACAAACTGCCCCAGTGTAGGTCTCCCATGGGGTGACAAGTCCTGCCAGCAACCTTGCTCCATCGCGGGCTCCTCTCTCTCCACGGGTCCTGCCAGGAGCCTGAGTCAGTGTGGGCTTTCCATGGGGTCACAGCTTTCTTCAGGAATCCCCCTGCTCTGTTGGGGGGTCCTTCATGCACTGCAAATGGATCTCTGCTCTACCACAGACTTTCATGGGCTGCAGGGGCACAGCTGCTTCACCATTATCTACACCATAGGCTGCAGTGGAATCCCTGGTCCAGCACCTGGAGCACCTCCTCCCCTTCCTTTCTCACTGACCTTGGTGTCTGCAGGGCTGGTGGTCTCGCATGTTCTCACTCCTCTCTCTGGCTGCAGTTGCTGTTGTGCTGTAACTTTCCCTCTTCTTACACTTGTTACCCTAGAGGCGATACCACTGTTGATACTGGGCTCGATTTTAGCCAGCAGTGGGTCTCTCTTGGAGCCAGCTGGCACTGGCTCCACTGGACATGGGGGAAGTGTCAAGTAACCTCACAGATGCCACCACTCCCAGTCCTTCCCAGTACCAAAACCTGGCCAAGCAAACTCAGTACAAATATGTGGCACTTCTTATCTCAGAGGGCACGTGCCAGACAGGTCATCCTGCAAGCACCTAGACACTGTCAGCAGCTGTTGAGATAATTATTTTATTTTGCTGATAGCAATTTAGTTGCTTGAATTTGCTCATTTCTGCCAAAGGTAGACCATGGTGTTCCAATGGGGGAGGGAGGGGAAGGGGAGGGGAAGCTGATCAATACAGATTATCTATCTGTATGAGAGAAAATTGTAGTGGGAGGTGTGTGCATGTTAACTGCCTTCTAGCTTCACCAAGGAAGACTGCTATTGACTAATATTGATTAAGTGGGATGAAATCCTCTTTTAATTTTTTCTCTGAAGAGGAAACTGAATTGGTTCTTTCATTAAATAATAGAGAGGAGGCCTGTTCCCAAACCATATAGTTCTCAGATATTGACACTTCCCACTTCTGTTTATGTTTGTCTCCTTTTGGTGGAACTGCTTTCCCAAAGAAAAGCACTAATGGGGAGAAGTTTAGAACCCCACTCATGATACTTATAAAACAACCGAGCCACATTGGGCTCTTCATTACTGTCGGCTGTTCAGTGCCCTAATTAGACTCTCTAAACCCATTCTCCTGGCACAAGAAAAGTCACAGGGTTATTTGCACTGTGGTCCCATGAAAGACAATCAGCTAAGACACTGACTTGCTAATTAGCAACTGCTACTCCAGGCTTACTGGTTTGAAAGGAAGAGTCATAAAAGTCAATTTAAACAAACCTTAAGACCACATTGTTTTGGGGTTTTTTGTTTCTAGGTAGTAAGCCCTTGTAATCCTCTTAGGTCTTTGTCTCAATTACATTAAATTTCAGTCTTCTAAAACTGGTCCCTTAACTCTGAGCAGATCTGAGTGTGGTGCCCTTGTTGCCTTACTGATGATTGTGATGTGGGAGCCCACAAGAAGTAGATTGGATCTAATTGGTTCAAAATAATATTTGTCCAGCTTCCTAGTTTATCTGAGGATGTTCCAGCTCAAAACTACCTCACATATATACAGTAGCAACCTGTAGATCTCATTTCCGAGAGAAGACTCTTTTGCTCTTCCAAAATGATGCTTCTGATGCAGCCACATTAATACTGTCAGTAGTAACCCCAAATTACTCTTCCTGCATCCCAGAATGTGATGCTCTTATTCTAGGATTTTTTTTCCAGAAAACATTCTAGGGTGGGCTGATCATTTGAAAATATTGTGATTTATTTTGTGATACAGTGTTCACTGGGAAGACAATGCTATGCAATTTCTGTGCATTAACAATCCTATTTATTTTTAACTTAAAAAGTAGATATTGCATTAGGAGAGAACCTTTCCAAATCACCCCTATATTTTAAGCAAACTTTGAGTTTATTCCTTGACAGTTCAGCATGAAGAAGTACCTGTTTCTGCAGCTGAAAAAAAAGTGTGAACAGTTATATTAGAAAACTGTTAACAGAAGGCTGGGGGTCACATGTTGGGCTGGAAATGTAAGGACAGTTTTAGTGGGTAAAGTGCAGGAACACTCAGGGAAGTGAATACACTCAAAATCCATATTCCACTGAAGACTGTCACTACCTCCTTATTAATTCCAGGAGGACTGAGGTTGCATGGCTGTACAACATGGATTTGAGGTAAGGCCTTCTGGATGCTGCCACTTTGGTGTGCTTTGTTCAGAGGAAGGTACTTTGTACAGGAGTTTGTTCACTCCTGCGTGCAAATGGATTTAAAAAAACCCACAAAACCACCTTTTGCTTATCAATTAAAGTAAAATCTTGGTATACATACTGCCTTTTTTTTTTTTTCCTTCTATCAAATGCATCAGTTCTGGGCCTGTCACTACAAAAAAGACATTGAGGATGTGGAGCATGTCCAGAGAAGGGCAATGGAGCTGGGAAAGGGTCTGGAGCACAAGTCCTGTGAGAAGCAGCCGAGACACCTGGGGTTGTTCAGCCTGGAGAAAAGGAGCCTCAGGGGGAACCTTATCTCTCTCTACAACTGCCTGAAAGGAAGTGATAGACTGGTGGGGATTGGTCTCCTCTCCCAAGTAACAAGTGATAGGACAAGAGGAAATAGTCCCAGGATGTGCCAGGAAAGGTTTAGGTTGGAAATTGTGATAGCATTCTTCACTGAAAGGGTTATTAAACATTGGAACAGGCTGCCCAGGGGAGTGGTGGAGTCACCATCCCTGGTGATATTTAAAAGACATGTAGATTTAGCACTTAGGGACATGGTTTAGTGGTGGGCTTGGCAAGGGTTAATAGTTGGGCTCTGTGATCAATTCTATGATTCTGAGTACCAGGGAGTTGCAAGAATATGGAATTGTAGGAAGCATTTCTCATACTGTGACATTATAGTGCCTTTCCATATTTGCTTTTTTCTGTCTCATGGTAATATCCAGGGACTTCTTGCTGTTATACAGATTCTTAGAAAGGCATATGATTCTCAGTAGGAGTAATGGAAGTGACGGTGACAGAACAAATTACAAAGGTAAAAGAAAACCCACACAAGAAGACTGTGTTACTGAATTAGGCATATTATCTATTATCATTAAAATAACTATAATTTATCCAATCGTAATGTGACCAAAACCCAGCTAACTTGAAAGTAAAGTATGATGACACACAGAAAATGGGATTTTAAGATGTCTTCTCTGTGACCTGAGTGAGTTTTGATAATTCCAGATAATTCCTAATGGTTGTTGAAATAAACCTAAAAGAAGTAAAAACGGAGTTCTTTTCTCACAGCATTCCCTCACAGCCACATTACATCTGTGTTTCTAGAAGAGATCAGTGAGTTTTAGTATCCACCAAGAGACAGTTGATTTTTTTGCTTTTGGAGAGTGAATGTTAAATGTATGCCTGATACCAGCAGAAAAAGTGAGTAGGACAGAGAATGGCACCCAAAATTCCCTTTTGTTTCTCAAAACATGGGTCTGAATGAACAAACATAGTTTGAAGCTTAGCCTGCAACCCAAGAGGTTTTGCTTAGGGATTTCTCCCTAAGATGTGTGCAAGATCATAATTATTTCCTTTTAAATTCACCTCAAAACAAATTTCCCCAAGAAAAACCTATGGATTACCCTTCAGGGCCTCCAGCACCTGTTTTTCTTTAAATTTTGGTTTTTAAACTTTCTCTTAAATCCTTCTTCCTACCACTCCAAAGGAGCTTTTTCTGCTCACCTATTGCCTGCATCCTCACAATTCTGACACATACCGTGTCTCCTATCAAACCTGCTGGGCAGTAACCAGCACAAACCAGCCTTCATACCTTAGTGGGGTTCAGAGCACCACAAAACTTGGTCACTGTCATAACTGGCTGCTAGACCCTCCTCTGAAGGTTGGGAGTTAGTTTTGTGCGTTGGAAGGGCACAGGCTCTGTCTGTCTTGCTGTCCAAATCTGTGCTTGTGAGTTGGTGTTTGTCTGGAGAGTAGGTCGGCCTTAGAACTGATTACTCGCCTCCCTGATTTCTTAGAGTTTTACATTTAAATATCTTTCTTTCTTTCCTTTTTTTTTTGTTTTTTGACTCTGGCTCAGTAAGTCCTGTCCATCTCCCTGTTAGCACCAACAATCAGACTTGCCCTTAGCTTTCTCTTTCCTCTGCTCCACAGGTGTGGGGAGGCAAGCAGAGCCAGGCAGGGGCAAACCTGATAAGAGATGGGCACCCAAGAAGTGTAGGTGGAATTAAGGCAGCTGCCCCGAAACATTGACCCAGAACCTCTGCTGATCCTCACCTTCCCTCCTCAAGCCTGTACCTCCTGGGAGGTATCCAACATGTGAGTCTCCTCCTGTTTTCACGCTCATCATTCAACCGGTTTCTGTGCAAACTGTGGTTATGGCTGCTACTTTCCCCCCAAACATAGTGGGAAAATTAGAAGCCTCCACCTCTTCCCTCTTGTATATCCCACTGGGTCAGAATGCTTGCCCAGAAGTGGCAGAATCAGGCCACTTATCTTCTCTACTTGAGACCATCCATACTTGCAGACTATTTCTGCAGTACTATAGTTAGGTCTGCCATCAGTGAGAAGGGCAGACTGCTTCCCAGGGCCTGCTTTGAAACCCTCTTCTGTGTTCTGCATTGCAGAGACACAGAGGCTGTGCCTTTCCCATGCCAGCAGCCTGGTGTGCTGGGTGCTCCATGGCTGTGTGGTGTCCTACATCCCTGAGCAGCTTGGCAGCCTCATGTTCCCTGGCACAGCACAGGCTTCTCCTGGGGCTCAGCACGTGCTTTGCAGGGTGGGCTGTCCCAGACCTGTACATAGCAATGCCTCTTTTGAGGTGCCCAAAACCTCTATAGACAAAAAGAAGGGAGCTGCAAAGGACCAGTCTGACCTCTTTTAACACTGATACCTGATGGTCTGAACCACCAGAAGCTAATTCTTATTATTGGGTGAAATTATCACAAATTAATAATTCAAATTGAGCCAACCAGCTTCAAGATTTGACAGCATTACTGTGTTCTCTGCACACTGGATATCTTGTGGGACTATGGTATGGGTGGAATCATGCCTCTACCCAGTCCCCAGCTGTTTTCCTTTTGGGATATTCTAATTTCTCTGCCTCCTTCACCATCCCTGCAATTTCTCAGCAATCATTTCTGGGACAACTTGGTGTTCTTTTTCCTGGTTTTGTGTGTTTGGTTTTTTGTTTGGGTTTTTTATTGTTTAATCCTCACTTGAAAAGTCATCTTCTTTCCAGTAGACCAGAGTGAGGACATTTAGCCATTCTTATTGAAAGGGAAATTGAGTAAAAAAAGTGAAGAGGTTTTCTCCCACACCTTCAATAATGAAATATCACCAAGGAACTCTGGATGCAGAAAACATTAAGTAAAAGGCTCACTTTCAAAGGCACGAAACATAGCCTATTGAAGGCTCTAGTTAAGTACTTATCCGTAAAGAGAAGTAATCTTCTTTGCTCTGAAGGATCACAACCTCCCTCTGTAAAGGAAGGGCCTGGCCCAAGGTGTGTTGCTGTAACAAGCAATAAAGGTGAAAATGAGTGATTATTTTAACAGCCTCTCCCAATACAATCTGCATCTACCTCTGGCTTTCTGCTTACATTTCATGAGAGAAATATTTCAATGCTGTGCGTGTGAGTGAAAGGCTTATGTTTCAGAAAGTACATCTAGTCACTGCTGCCAGCAGAAATAATAAAGGTGACAGGCTTTCCCATATGAAGACACACTCCTGTCATGTTTTTATAATCATTGCTTTATTTAAAATGGAAAAATCCTCCTCCTCCCACTCAGCATGTCTGCAGGACCAGATGCTTGTATTAAAAGCTGCATTACTCATTTAGGTTTTTTCCTCATATCTTCTAACACAAAACCTACAGGACTCTGAATTTAGAAAAACAAAATGCTGTAGTAAATTAAAAAATACATTTTATTCTTCTCATTAAACCACATTGGACCCCTGCATTCACAGTCCATTCGGAGCCCAGGAAGAGTGGGACTCCTGCATGGGGCCACACAGCCGTGGGGAAGCAGCTTCTTAGGCTGAATAGAGGAGTCAGTTCATGACAGACCCTTAATGTCACTGTGCCTAATCTTTCCATGGTGGTTTTCCTGTCCAGATACACATGGGAGAGGTTCCCCTAGGTAGAAGTACTACAGTCCTGCCCTTGCCCTACATGTCCTTTGCTGATCATCAGAGGCAATCTCTGCTCTTTTTTCTCTCCTGATTCTTCTAGTGCAGACTCAAAGCCAGCTGTATTGGTGGAGGCATTGCCACGGCTTCAGGGAGCTTAGGTCTGGCTCTGCACAGGTGGAGGCAGAATTCCTTGCCATGAATTTTATTACTATTATTTTTATGAAACACGGTTATTTAGTTTATTTTTCTGGCAGAGCTCTGCTGAGGTGGCAAAGGTCTGCCATCCAGCCCTAATTTCTGTGGTCAACAGATGCCTTTGCTGCATGTCCTAGTACTTGCTAGTCTTTCAGTCATTACTTCTTTATTTACTCTTTTTTAGCCCCAGGGTGGAGGTATGTAAGAATAATCAGATATTCTCTTGTGATGGAAGCTGTTCCTGCAGGAAGGTGAACTTCTTTCTCAGAAGAAGAAGGAGGGTTTTGCTGGTCATTGAAAGATAGGCTGGGAGGGGGATTTGTAATGAGGGCAAGGTGCTCCTCATCTCCATTTCATGAAGCTTTATCTGTGTGTACGAGAGAGGCTGAGACCAGCCCCTTCCTCTGTGCTGGTGCAACTGAGAGCAGCAGGAGGTCAGCCCAGAGTTTTCCTTGGCTGAAATGGGCTCTGCCACAGCATTAGCAAGGTGGAACAAGTTTTGACCTCTCTCCTGTCTCCTTCAGCATCACCCACTGCTCTCAGACTGCAGAGAAGCCAGGAAAAAAGCCAGAGCCATGGAGAGGCAGGGACAGAAGAGCAAGGCTTTCCTGCATGTTTCTGTTCCTACCTCCCCATGGACTGAAATAATTCACAGAGAAATGCATGATTTTGTACACTTATGTCTCCATGAAGTATTCTCCAGAAATCAGTTCTGATTAAAAAATGCAAAGAACTACTTGTATTAAGTGCTAAAGAGATACTTTATTGCTGCTGACATACAGATAATTGAAGCCATTTGGAATGTATAGCATATTTTAAATAAAAGCACCACTGGTTACATGAAATATCTCCTGTTCCCCACACACCCTCCCCTAAACTTGACATGACAATGTGGTGGTTTCAAAAGCATGTCTCTGTCTTTTCCTATAATGAGAATACCTGAAAACAGAAGTTTTTCCTTGTAATGAACAGAGAGAGTCAGATTGCTTCTTGGCTGCCTACATTTCCTATTAACACATAAATAGGCCTGAGTCCAGAAAGTTTATCTGCACTCAGAATCCTACATCTTGATCAGCTCCACTCTATTTTAAAATTATCAACATTTTTACTTTGTTTTGTGCAACATAGTAAGATTTTACTCGGCTGGCACCTGCGAGAGTACAGTTCTATTTCTGATGTTCAGTCTGCTCTGTGATATCACCTTCAAAGCAAATAGGAAAAAAGGTTATGCCCTTGAGCAGGAGGTACAAGCAATATGAAATAAATAAGACAAGTTAACCAGGTTTTGATTTGCTAAGCTATAAGGATAGAAAATCTCAGTGTCTGTCTGTCTGCCTGTCTATCCAGTCATCTCACTCTGTGTTTTGACACACTTGGACTTTACTTTGTTAAACCAAACCCAGATCAGTGTTACAAAATTAAATATTAGGAAATGAATATAAGGAACTTAAATAAAGGGAATGCTACACAGTTTGAGCTGAAAAAAAAGGGCAGATGAAAAATGGAAAGGCTAAGTGCAAAAAAAGTATCTAAAATAATTTCAAAGGAGATGTTTTAAAATTGCCATGACAGCAGCCTTTCAACTGTGTGCTGAAGAAACAGGAAAGTTACTAATGGTGCTCCTGATACTTCTGCTCCTACAGTCTAGAGTTCTGGCTTCGACTTCAAAGGCAATGATGCTCACACCTTCTTTTTGCAGTATACACTTCTATTCATGCTCAGTCTACAAAGCAACACGTAGCTATGCTCTTTCATGTGTACCAGAAGATATGCAAAGGAAAACTTCCCACTGAGATTAACTCAGCTCAAAGTCGTCTGCCCAGGCCGTGGAAGGCTCTTTTCTGGATCTCTGTGCAGCTGCTGTTACAAAGCTGATTGTTAGAGCCGTGGCTAGGAACACACTGATGTGCTCCCAGCAGGCCGTCTGTTCAGCTGGTGCGAATGGCTGAATCTCCCTGACATCAGTGGAGGTTCAACCGCTTATCCCAGCACAGGAGTTGAGCTAACAAATTCATCCCTCTCCAAGGACGGTGTGGGGTGCCTGGTCCAATCAAATCTGCACTAACCTTAAGCTCCCTCATCCCAGCAATTATAGAGGTGAAAACATCTTACCCAGCAACAGTGGCAGTGTAATGTAGGCATCAGCATCAGGCCTGAACTCGAAGCTGGCTCAGGGCTGCTGAGTCTGTGCCTGCCTTTGACTGCTCCATGACCCCGGGTTGTGGTGGCCTCTGTGAGAGCATTTGGCCATCAGGTAATGGTGCTGTGTGCCTATTTTATACTTGAAAGACCATATTTATGCATTCAATGGAGATGAAGTAAGGAGTGAAATTTGTGAAAAACATCTTTTTTGCTGAACTTCTGTTATTCCATGAGCAAAATTACTGTAAAATTGCAGTATTTTTTGAAAATTGTCACCCACTCAAAAACCTCTGCATATTTTTTTCTTTGCAGTTTTGTGTGAGATGTTTTCATGGAAACTTTTGAAGCAGATAGTCATGTTTTCTGGCTGTATTTTTATTCCACTTGGGCAATTATTGATCACATGGTCTAGCTTACAGTTCTCTGATTCTCTTGCATTAAGAATGGGAGGAGAAACCACGCTGACTTTGTTTTCCATGAGAGTATGTAATATTGTGAATCTTTCTGCTAGATAACTAGGTGGTAATTAAGTCACCCATCTTTAATAGTTGAAGCAAAAGTGGGACGTGACTGCTGTGATTCACAATTAACTGTATATTTCCTTTTCATTGTCAATGCACACTATGCTAGGTGAGGATTTTATGTGTCACATTTATAACATATATAGACCTTTCCTTGGTCTAGAGGTATCTGCATTTTCCCATCTCTGTGTGTGTGTGCTGCCCACTCCAATATTTTTAGCACCCACCTTGCCTTGATCTGACAAGGCTGCCTTTCCCTGACACTGCTTTCAGTACCTTCTTCCTTGTGTGCCAGGTTCCTTGCACTGAGTACCAAGGGTAACTTCTCACTGAGCACCAAGGGTAACTTCTCACTGAGCACGAGAGAGCACCTCTCATGACAGGCAGAGGAGTAATTGCTCCACCACGATTTGCTACATTGTCAGGAGAGGAGAGAAATCCTTTATTTTCAGACAGTTATAGATATCAAAGGCTGCACAGACAGGTGCAGAGGAAGCAGATGTAACATCAGATGCCTACCTTTCTGCGAAAATGTCCCAGAAATGCCAAAAACTGTAGGGTGTAGGCACACATTGCAAAGAAATCCTTGGATACATATGACTATGTATAACAAACTGCTTGGGACTGTGGTTCCTGTTGAGTTCAGAGGTTGAAAAGTGCTGCTTCCTTGCTAAACTGCTACCAGAGAAGATCTTTCAGGTCTCCAGCAGGGGTTCCATGCAAAGCAAGAGGTATTTCAGATTGATCTTGTGTGACAACATGGCTCTGGGAGCTGAGAGATGCAGGTATGAGCTGCTTCCCTGGGATGCTCCAGTCTTTTACATCTCTGCTGTGTTTTTTTTATGACTCTGAGCATATTGAAGACAAGCCACTGTGCACACACACTAAAACACACTGGAATGAACCTGGACCCTCTGGCACATTATTGGTGTGTGCTGAAAGTGCAAAGTTTAGAGACCATTTTCTCTCTTATTCAGATATAATAAATGTTGAATACAACCTCCATCAGCAGGAAACAGAAAAAGTCTACAACAGCAGAGCTAACAGCACAGGACACTCATATAGGAGTTAGGAAGCCCATATCCAAATCTGTGGTCTAAGTCAGGTAGAGGAGGGATCCCACATATTCACTGATGGTTTAGACTATCAGGTTACTGTTGAGCACCTCCTGTTTCCAAACAGAATTTTTCCAGTTCCATATGGTAATGCCAAGATACACGCACCCATGTAAGAACGAAACATGCACATACACACAGATCTGATGGCTTTAAAGATGACATAAAACATGGAAGAAAAGCATTCAGCATCTGTCAATCACTCAGCATCCTTCATTTGAACAGTAACATCAGATTTCATGAAAAGCACGCTGTTGACTATGTAGAATGGAGGCTATAGGATCTTCCTTGGCCTGACTCGTAGCATGCCAGCAAGGAAGTGTTTGCTCACAGTTAGAACACTGAATACACTGGCTGATGAAACTAAAAGGTGCTACTTTTTCTTTTCGTGCTCTTGGTCTTCAGACTCCAAATGCATGGTTTACATACTAAAAAAATACTTTCCATCCAACTGATGTTGACTAATTTCCTATAGTACTTAATATTGTATTGCACACTAGATTTTCTTGGAATAGATGTATATTTAATCCTTGCTTTTGCAGAGCTTGAATTTTCACTTTCCTCCCTTTTCATCCTTGCAAGAATATATTTGACTCTTTCTGACTTCTCCTCATCCTACTTCATAGATAAAATGACCAATTTTTGGAGATAGTGCTCTGCCTAGAAAATATTTTTTGTGTCTATAAATTAGTTGTTCCTTCTCAAAGAACATTTCTATATCTCTTGCCGACCTCTTGCTCCTGGTGTGCTTGAAACATTTATTGGTTCTCTCACCATTCCCCCGCTCTATGATCTTTGGGATTTTCCACTTGATTTCTCATGTTCTTTCTTCATTTTATTCTTGCCATCTTTGTAGTCTATGGGCAGACATTGCTGCTGTTGTGGCCAATAGATGAGGTCACCAGCTACATGTCTGTATTTGGTAGAATTGATATATATGTCTCTATTTTTTCTATAGTAATATAAGTCAGAGACCGGAGCTCCAAACTGTTTACATAATTTCACCTCCAGTCCTTGCCCTGAATAAGGGAGAGGCTGAATAGGCAAAGAGTGGCACCACATGCACAAAATTTAAATTTGCTTTGCTTTTCTTTACTAGAGTGATTTTCAGCCTAAGCATGAAGGGGAGTCAGATAAATATTTATCAAATTGATTCTTATCTGAAACAAAACATATGCTTATGTATTCGTCAACAGGAGCACAGTAATATAAATAGCGTGATGGCACACACTAGTATGAGATCCAGCTCAGGAAATGTTTGATTTCATACATTTATGGGAAAGTACTATTGGATTTTGGCAAATATGGCATATCTTAAATCTTAACTGTACAAATATTCACAGAAGGATGAACCTTCAAGAGGAAGAAAATGCACATAACTACATCAGATATTCAAAATGAGAAGTCTGATATTTTCTTACATGGCCTGCAGTAAAGAGAAGCTAATAGTAATTTTGTAAAAGTGCCTCAAATCACAAAGCATTTGTGTTGTTAATGATTTCAGTAGTATTATATTTGTTATAAGCAATTCATTAACACTGCCTTTTCCCATCTTATCATAAACTTTCTGACAATGAAATGTCAGAAATGAATGTTGCTCTTGCAAAGGGAATAAAAGAAGAGAATTGATCAAAGGTTATCACAGTGTTAAAGCTAAAGAGATACAAAAAGCTCTGGTTTAATACCAGGAAATTACATATATTTTGCTTGTTTTAGTGTTCCTCTCTGGAGTGCTTCGACGGGCTTAACAGCCAAACATTGCCAAAGCCAACAAGACCAGCAAGAACAATGTCCATATTTAGGGGACTTTGTGGAAAATACAGGAAGGTTTGAAAATCCTGATAAAACTGACCCAGAGGCCAACACCCACTCCTTGGTTTTGCTGCCAGGATCCTGGGAGACTCCACTCATTCCAGTGATACTTTTCAAGTCTGAAGGAGACAACAAAGCCAAGTTCACCCCTCTAACAGACTCAGCCCTGTGTGTGCTGCTGCTGTAGTCTGGCAGAACACTTTTACCAGCAGGTTTTCCACACTGAAAAATCCCACCGTGTTTTCTACTCACTACACTGTGGTCTCAGTAAGAGAACAGCAGGGTTACACAGCCACCCACTCACCCTGCTCCTCTGTGTCCTGGGAAGCCAAGATGCCCTCAACCATTTGACAGGCAACTGGAACCTGACCTGGAAGAAAATGATAAAAAATGCAGTTGACCACTATGCAAAATCATGCAAAAAATATAGAAAGTACTACTTGTCTGGCTATAATTTTAATGAAATACAAAATGGTGGGTTTGTACAGCTATTTTCATGTACTGGAAAATGATTTTCATTGTTTTTGAGTATTGGTGTTTCAAAAGGGGAAAATATTATTATTCACGAATTGTTATAGAGAAAAAATATTCTGGGGGATTTTGATTGAGTGATATGCTGGAAACCAGAGGCATAATGAAGAATGTTCGTAAACAATAATGTGCTAGCATAAAAAATTGCGTAAAGAAAATAATAGGTTTTAAACTCTGAGAAGGCACATGAAGGGTCGTAGCTATGTACAGTTTAGAGAGTTTAGGCTTTAGGGAGAAGGGTATGGATAACAATTTGAAAACACTGTTTATCTTATAATCATCTCAAAAAAACGTAAAAGAACTGCCTGTCTAGCTTAATCTAGCCTTTTTTCTATAACATCTGAGCAAGTCTGTCACTACAGGTAGTGAGTATTCACTGTGGTTTTCTGGTGCATGTACAACTGAATGTTCAAAGACCTGAAGCAAGAAGTTATCTGCTCTATTTTACAGCAAGGGGGAATAAGAGAAAGAAATTGAATTTGTACAATAGAAAGAGGAATGGATAACTAAAAGGATTTTTACCCTGTTTTTCTAAGGAAACTAGACTTATCCTACTATGCTGCCTGTGCTCTTTGGTGTCTGGGAGCCGGACATAAAACTTTAAAATGTGCTGGTTAATTTCAACTTAATAGGCAGAAAGGTAGAATTATCAAACATATTGAGTTTCTACTATTGCCAGAGATAGAGCATTTGAACTCCCAGTGAGTTATCCCACCACTACTAGACACCAGGAATGCATACCCGATAGGGAGAGTATGGATGAAAGTCACAGGCAACCATTCAGTGCAAGCAAGTTCTTTTGCTCTCAGTGCTTCTGGGAAGTGTGGCAATTCTTTTCTTAGCTTGAAGCAAAAAGATGGCTCCGTCTCAAAATGAAATCCAAAATGGATACAAGCTCACTGGTTAGCAAGAAAACCACAGAAAAGAAGGTTGAAGGCTTATAGTTTCCATTTGCATTAGTTGGGTTGGTCTTTTAGGACAGTCAGTTTTGCTTCCCGGAAATTCTGGGGATAAACTGATGATGGAGAAATAGAGAAAGTGGATAGGTCTACATTCAGGCTGAAAGAGGAAGGTGAAAAACAGGATCATGGAAATAGTGGAAACCGCATGAATGTGTGACATATGGCTATTTCACAGAGACACACCGGAAGGGATTAAAACAAAGATGACCATACCTAAAGGAGCACCAGTCAGCAGTGATGGACAGCAGTGAAATTTAGGAACTCTGCCACACAATATTAAAAAGCTTTTATGCCTACTCTATGTTTCCTTCTGAAGAAAGTACTAAAACTGATCCTGACATGCAGCAGCAAAGACCTTTAAAAATGACAAGTTTTAAATGCAAAATAGCACATCACTTGGGGTTGTCCTAGTAGCTATCAGAAAGGGACCTCCCTGGGCAAACATCCTGTGTCTTTCCTCCTCCACACTGATGGGAATTATGTTTCGACAGGTTCAGAATTCAGAGGAACAAGATGAGGAGTACCTGACCAGATGACAGCCACCATCCAAATGGAGCAGCATGAAAGGAAAATTAAGTGGTGCCCATTAGAAGAGGAGAAATAGCTCTAGTGCTGCCACGAAAAGACCTCCCAACCACAGCTCAGTTGATAGGTGCCACTTCTCAACAGCAGGTCACTGAACTTTCAACATTTGCCCCAGACAGAGGGTAAGAAGAAGAGGTATGGAGGCTGGTGTACCTGGGGCACACATAGAACTTCCAGACAGCAGTACTTCTCTGAAGGATAAGGTTAAATTTTCTATGACAATTGTAAGAGAAGCAAATAACAACACAGCTGAACTATAAAACTTATCAAAGTCACTATCAAAAAAAGGGAAATGACTGATCCATTTTGTACATCAAAGTTGAGCTTCTTTGCTTTCTTACCCTCAAGAGATCATTAGTTGCTATGGAGAGCTTGTACACAAATATGAGGTTGTACATAGACGTGAGCACCTATCTGACAAAAAGTCTGCAAAAACACAAACATACACTTCACAGGAGGTCAGAAAGAATTGTTAATTTAGATGAATAATGACTGCTATAAATATGTAGTGCAGCTTTTAAAAAAATAAAGGGTATGATTTATTAAAATGTGACAGTTGCAGATAATAGATTTGATTTGCAAGGTAAGGCTGCCATTGATATAACTTTTTGTCATTTATCACAACTGCAATAAAACAATGTATAACACAAACAATGCTTTTAAAAAAATAAATGCATCAGCTTTAGTAAAAGTATTAATTACTATTTTGTGCCTAACACCAGAACAATCTGATTATCCATTTTTTCAAGACTCAAAGACATGTTTTAAATCAATCATCAAAAAGCGCACTCTTAGTTTAGAGAAATAACGCTCTAAGCAGGGAATTATCCAGGGTGTTTCTTCATTTTCCATTACCACAGTACTCTTTCTGATTTCCATCATGATTAATTGGAGACGAGATTATTGTTATCATGAAGTGTTTTCAGCTCTTCCTGGAAGGCAAGTGTGTGGAATATTGTATTTCCATCACCTTATGGTAAAAACTGTGGATAATTGGGGTCTGGAACCTCAACAGAACAACTACATTTGTAAGCAAAGAGTCGCATAAGGTTTTACAGATAAATCGAATAATGACTGGATGAGAGCTCTTTGTGGAATGTTAATCATTTTCATAGTCACTAATATGATAGATCGATAAAGGGTAAAGGTTTCACACATAACTAACATTAGTTACTTATGAGTGAGGAACAGTTTAATTTAAAAAGCTCAGAATACCTCTTTTTAACCAGTAGAATACAGCAATCCCCTTGATTTTCTGGAGATCATCTGTAGATAGCACAGACAGAAATGCAGAGACAAGATTGCACAGATGGCATATAGTTCAGATGTAGTTTCTCCACTCAAAATCAAATCACCAAAATATTTCTTGCCCCTTAGTTTGTTTCCAGATACAACCTGAACAACTCTGCAAAGAATATATTTCTCCATCAGTCAGTCTGCTTGGTGATATTGTAGCCAAAATATTGCCTAAACTGGAACTGTGTGAGACTGACATTTTTCATGGTGGGTGTATTCTGCCTATTTTCAAATACTCCTTTGCACATTCTCAGTTTTGCTTTGGAGTTCAAATTCATTAAATATGATTTCCTGAGCATGGCCCTAACCCATAATGAGTTTTGGTGAGATGGTCCTGTGTTTTCTATGCATTTGCTCCCACAAGCAGCTTCTGCTGAATCACAGCTTCCCTGTTTACATTACCAAGCAGCCTTTTGTGTGCATGTTCTCTCAGGGTCTCACCTACTTTATGTGGTGAAGCAATTGAAAACTGAGGATAATGGTGACGATGGGTGACTGTAAGAATAACTGCACCTGTTGGACAGAAAGTCTTTTTAGCCTGATGCTTCGATAGTGGCCAGGAGTGGATGCTTAGAAAAGACATAGAAGTATAAGCTGATTCTTCTCCAAGCACCGGGACCCTGAGGTGATGACATTTGCAGAGAACACAAACTATTTTTAAATAGTCATGACTAGAAACACATTTGAAGTGTTTTAGAAGGACTTTGGGAAAGGGGGGGATGAGGGAATGCCACGACACATGGCATGCTGCTGTTCTCAAATGTCAGGTAAGGGGCACTGAAGGTGACCACTTGACACTTGAGCCACTGGGACTGGCTGCTGGGTTATATTAGTAGGTATAATTATATGAGTAAGAGACATGGACATCAATATGGAAAATCTAGTAAATCTCAAAAGGTTTATCCTATCAAAAAGGAATGCCAAATGGCAGGATGTGAATAAACATGATAACAAAGCCAAGAATGCAGGGAAGTTTATTTCATTTAAGTGAATTATATGAGTCAGATCTGGTGAATATGAATTAATTAAGTTATCTGACCTGTAAGTTTATTGAGATTTCTGAATCTATCCATTCATCATATTTCTATGTTTGTTTCAAGTATTTTTCATCGCAGCAGCACAAACTTTGAACTTATTCTGTAATGAAATCCACTGAAGTTACAATGGTGCCAATGAGCTCAATGGGATCCTGGCGGCCCAACAGTTAAGGAGATGGTAGTACACAGAAAAAATGTAATGAAGTTCTATTGCACTCTAAAATAGTTCAGATCCCATATATTTTCAAAACTAAAAGATAAAAGGTGACTAATGAAATTAATTTTCAATTAAGTGAGATTTTTTCCTATACACCTGTCAAAATAATGTAATGGTCTCAGTACTGTCAAATATTACTATAAAATAAATTTATAAAGTAACACTGAATGACCTGACTTGTTGTCCTCTACTTCATGACAGCTTTCTCTGAATCTAATTTGCATTTGGATTGTACTTTGCACCACAAGAGCAGTTGCGGTGGTATTCCAAATGTTATTTTCAACAAACTCTTGTAATTTCCTAATAAACACTCATATTTGTGATAATGACAATAGAACTGCTAATTATTTATTTGAAACTTTTTTTTTTGTATGTTCCCTCATTCTAGGTGTGGGGCAAAGCAGAGGAGGCATTTTGAGCTACAGTAACGATACAGTAGGCAAAATATATCACATACTGAAATCTTAGAATCAAACAGAATGAGGATTGCATAGTCAGGCTGCTCTGCACTCTTGTCAGATCTGTCTACACAGCTGCTTAACTTTTGCCAATCCAATACATGTCAATGCTGGAAAATAGTTATTTAGGTAGCACTGAAAGCACTTCCAGTTACTTGAGCAGTGTTATCCATCATTGTGACGGCTTGCTTGAAACTTCTGACATTTACATGATTATCCTTGGGGGAGGGACTTTGTTGTTGTTTTTAGAAATATTTTCTCTGTCTCTAACACCTTATTAACCTGTTTAGGGATTCTTTTACTTCTACTCTTGCTGCAAAACAGAATTCACAAATGCTGTGGTGCCTTGCACAGGAGTTGATTAGGGATTCTCTTTGAGTTTGCTCGACCTAAAATACCTAATATAACTAAAAAGGAGGATAAAAATAGGATTTTGAGTCTTGAAAATGAATTAAAAAGAGTATGAATACCTACAGTTGTGATCAGGGACTTGGTTAGTAACAGCAAATGTGTGTGTACAGCATAATAGGCATTGTTTTTTTCTAGAATAGGCATAGGTACAATGATACAGAAGTTTCCTTACACCAGAGCAAATATTTCCATGTGGAAAAATCAGAAAAAGAAAGAGGAAAAGAAAAAGAAATTGATAAACAATAGCCTTAATGCCAATGCAATAGTGTTTTTACAAAAAGGTTTATTATTCAAGACCCTTCCATTTCTAGCATGTGTGTTTACTGCAGTCATTCACATCCTTTATTCCCTCTGCCTGGCATAGGGCTCTTCTGCCATGATTTCAGGTCTGCTTACCTCTAATTTATTTAGTTCAAGAGCTAAAGGTAAAGATTTTTTCCTTTTCCTGCTCACTTCTGAAACTGATTAGCTCAGAAAAAAAAAAAGTAAAGCATGTTGTTAGATTCCCTTACCACAGATTCAAGTATTCAAGATGCAAAGTCTTTTTAATTCAGACTGTGCCATCATGGCCTCGGGGCAATCAGGAATTAAACATGGAGCTGCAGGCTCCCTGACATGTTTTCCCTGAGTGTACTATAGATTTCACCCTTTGGTACCTTGTCTCCAGCACTGCTGCTTGTGCCTGGACAGACTTCTGTTCAGGCTCCTTTCTGTGACCAGCAGCAGACAATGTGAGCTCTGCTCTGTTCAACATCCCATGTGGATTTTGTGCCACATTGCTGACCTTTCATGATACCATATTGTGACAATCTTTTTTCTAGTAAAAAATGCTATCACAAGAAACTATTTCATCTCCATAATCCCAATGCCTTTTGTATTATTGATGGTGTTCAGGCTATTTCTTGTTAGCCTCAGTCTAAGATAATTCTTTCAAGCTGCTGTGAAGTTGGGTCATTTTACGTTTCTTGCTCAAACTTGTCAAATTTTGTAACAGTAATAGGTAGCACTTGAAACACATTTACTTCAAACCCTTCTTCCTGCAGCTTCTTCCTTTCAGTGTTTATCAGCACTCTTAAAAGCATGTCTGATATAAAAAACTCTTTACTGGGACAGTATTTCAGTTTAATGAGGTTTTTTGCAATTTTATGATCATTTTCTGAAGTCTAGGTAGTGCTTCTTTGCACAATGACTTCTGTAATAGGGCTTCTGAAGTTTTATGGGCTGCATCTCCTCTGACCTATTTCTCTTTCTAAACATATTTATGCAACTTCTCACAAACAAAAACATTTGCTGGTGTCTATTTTCTAGGCTGAGAATTTAATTTTTGTGTTACAGCTAGTGTTTCAGAAGAATACACAGCCACTCAGAAGAGCAGGATATGTTGGCTACAGGCTGGATTCGAATTTTTTTGACTCAATAAGTGGGAAGGGGCAGCTGTTAGTGCCTCCAACGTGTTGTTTAACCTCCTGGCTAATTGCTAAAGACTTCTCCCACTCCCTGCTTGCCCAGCATCCCTGCAGCAGAGTCTGGTCTTTTCAAGGTTTCAGTTTTTCGATGTGGGAGTGTCTTGCTTAATTTGACTCAGTATTGAGCTGCTGCACTTTGTAATTGCCAAAAAGGAAACTGTCATAGCTCTAATGAAAGTCTTTATTCCCAAGCCTCCATAATCATCCTTGTAGTCAATTTAATTCACCCCCCCATAGCCACTGGCACTCAGTTTAGTCCTGTCATCTGGCCTGTCCATGAGATTCCCTTTTGTTCACTCTGGGTGACAGGCAGAGCTTACTCCAGGAAAGGCATCTGCAGAGGCTAGACCTGACTGCTACGAGCAGTCAAGACCTAACACAGCTGTTAATTACACAAACTTGGTAATGGGGATTGTAGTGAAAAGCCGAAATATCCAGGCTCAGTCTCTGCCCTTGCACAGGGTGGTGAGCAGGCACTCTGCTTACCAGTGCCCTTGGAGGTCAGGAGGGAAGAGTATGTGGAGCCCAACCAGGTTTGGTGTAAGATCCTGCATGCTGCCTGGCCTGTGGATTGCTTAAGGTGGGAGAAAATCAGAAGCTCCTCCTGGGCATCCCTCGTGTTCCCAACAGCTTTGTGCAGCCCACCCCATACTGCACAGGGCACTTGAGTCTGTCCATCAGCTTCCCAGCTGCCTGGACCCAAAAGCTCTTTTACCAGCGCACCCTTTAACCAGTTTACAAGCCATGTCTCTACGTGCACCACGTTCTAGCCCATGGTGTCTGTAACAAACAAGTGATACTTAGAAGATGATGCTGCAGCCAACACCAATTAATTCATGAGGGAAATAAAAAAGCCAATGTTAATATATATTAAGTGTCACCTTCATACTTCACATACTTCACATGACAGGGCTTTAATTGGCTGGAACTGTAACTCCTGCAGTGCCACGAACAGCTAGATGTTGTGTATGATTTGGGGCAGAGTGGTCAATCAGAGAGCAGCAAACACAGTTTGGTTGCAGAATGCGCTGATTTTCAACTGAGAGATGACACCAAGAAATGAGTGAGATTTCAAATGTCAGAAGTAAGCTGGTTTGGGTGCTTCTCTGTAGACATCTTTAAAGAATACATAACACAACTTCAGAGCATGGATCTGGGAAGATACCTCTTCACGTGGTAAATTGATTTGCTTATCAAATTGTATCAAACAGTACTTTTAACATCTCTTGCTTTTCTCTGCTTAATTAACTTGAACCATCCATTTATTTTCCTTCTGCACAAGAATTGCAAAATGCTTGTGCTGTATCAGATTAGAAATAAACATTTTAAATCAAATAATTGTGAAAAAGAGGTTTGCAAGTGGCCTAATATGGATGAAGGGAAGTCAAGCTAGCAACCTTAGTCATAAGAACAAAATTATTCCTTCCTCCCTCAGTTCAATGACAGCAAAAATCAAGATTTCAGTAGAAGAAATAGTAGTTCACACAATATTAGGCACATTCTGAGTAAATTTAATTTGCATAGCTACTTTATGTTTGCACAAACCAGTGTGAAACCTGTCCATCATATAAATAATCAAAGGAAATGTAGATATGTTCAGAGCAATTTTGGCTTGGAAGTTTCTTGCAGCAGCAAAGTCTCTATGAGTCAGCCAGATGTTCCAGAATGAATTATTCAGAAAAGGATTTTCAAGTTAATTCTGTGAAATTAGTTCCTCATATTTTGTACGAAACAAAAAGGTGTTGAGCTTGTGAAGGCAAAAAGAAACCATCCAAACTTTCTATTCTTGGTACATATAGGAAATTAAGTCTGCCTCTTCAATTCAAAACTTACAGATGGGTAGGAAAATATTATGAGTTATTAATATGCCTCCAGCATGCTAAAAGCCACAGAAAAGATTTTCAAATGTTACTGATCCCAGAAAAATGTAAAAGAATCCCTGTGACTGGAATGCCCAGTAAAAAGTAACTTAGTCCTTCAAGAACACCATAGAATCATAGAATTGTTTAGGTTGGAAAAGATCTCCAAGATCAGTGAATCCAACCCTCAACCCAGCACTGCCAAGTCCAGCATTACACCATGTCCCCAAGTGCCACATCTACGTCTTTTAAATACCTCCAGGGGTGGTGAATGCACCATTTCCCTGGGCAGCCTGTTCCAGTGATTGGCAATCCTCTCAGTGAATAATTTTTTCCTAATGTCCAATCTACACCTCCTCTGATGTAACTTGAGGCCATTTCCTCTTGTCTTAATGCTTGCTGTTTGTAAGAAGAGGCCTACCCCCACTTGGCTACAACCTCCCTTCAGGGAGCTGTAGAGAGCAATAATGTCCCCTCTGAACCTCCTTTTCTCCAAGCTGAACAACCTCAACTGCCTCAGCCATTCCTCATCAGACTTGTGCTCCAGACCCTTCCCCAGCTCCATTGCCCTTCTCTGGACAGGCTTCAGCCCCTCACCGTCCTTCTTGCAGTGAGGGCCCAGAACTGAACAGAGAATTTGAGGTGCGGCCTCAGTGCTGAGTACAGGGGGACAATCCCTGCCCTGGTCCTGCTGGCCACACTACTGATTATCCAGGCCAGGATGCCACTGGCCTTCTTGCCCACCTGGGCACTGCTGTCTCATGTTCAGCTGCTGTTGACCAGCACCCCCAGGTCCTTTTCCACTGGGCTTTTCAGCCACTGATTCCCCAGCCTGTAGCACTGCATGGGGCTATTGTGACCCACATAAAGGATCTGGCACTTGGCCTTGTTGAACCTTATATGAGTTTACAGTGTCCTTAAAGGAACCTGATCCTTCTGTGCTTCCCATACAGATTTAAGAGCAGAGAGTCATTTCAGTGTCAGGTCTTTTTTTCATCCATATTTGACTGAAATTTATACACAATCTCTAACACAGAATGGAATTAAAATCCACAGTGATCAGTGGATTATCTTGAGATATAAAGTAAGCATTAGGCTTTCACTAGGCTGATTTGCCTTGGAAAGGGGTTGACTACTTCAGAGTCTTGTGTCCTTCATAAATGTCTTTCTCCTCCAAAATTCTGAATTAGTGTCCTTTATGCAGAAAATGCTGCTTTTTTTTCCCCCAAGGAAAATTGCAGAGATTACCTGATGTAAAATATGTAGAAAATTATGTATGTTTGCAATCTTAAAGTGTTTAATTGTTTCCACCACACATTGTACAATAAATTCAGCATTAGGACTCCCTCAGAACAAATTGCTGAATATTAAAATGCCAACAAAACAAATAAGTGAAATTAAAGTATTTGGAAAAAAAAGCAACCAAGTAAACCAAAACAAAACAGCTGTGGTTAATAGACTCCCCTTAAAGCATAAGCTCAAAATATGGAGCATAGCAAAAAAAAGAGAAAAGAGTATGACTACTGCAGAAAAAATTTGGAAGAATTTTTTTTTATAGACCAAAGTGGATCAGGTCTCCTAAAAACCTGGAGAAGTGAGAATAAGAGGGCAGAAAGCATTTTGGGAAGCATTAACTGTCAGAGTCGTGGAGCATAGGACAAAGAGGCAAAGGCTTGCTCTGTGGAAGCTCAAGATCCTGTAGCAACACCGCAGTGATATTCAAGAGCAGCTTTTCCCTTTATACAAGGATGCCAGAAAATGAGGGAAAGTGGTGGAGAGGTTGACTGGACAAGCAAAGAGATGCTTGATCAGGTGCATAACAGGAGATCACCCAGTTCTGGAGGTAGGGCGGACTGAAACTTTGTGAGTTGACAAGTTTCTGTTTTACAAGCGACAGAAGAGTTTCACACTATTCATAGTCCAAGTACGTGGTGTTTGTACAGTTAAAGCAGAGGGTGCATTATCACCACCGTGTTTTCTTTCATGTTGTTCTTGTCAATGGTACAAACTTTCTGAGTTTGTCTGCAAAGCTTCCACCATTCCACATTTATAGCCTCTTTGCAGCAGTTTTTACTTAATACCAAATCCAGGTTCTTTTCTTTTGCCTTCCCTTAATCTTTGACGGACCTTGGTACAGGGACATCTCAGGGCCATTTTGTTTCCCATGAAAATCAAGACTAGGAAGAGCACCCCAATAACCCAGGAGCAGAACTGGGAAAGGAGTTAGCCTGAAGTCTGCATGCCTGGAAGACCCCTTTTGCCTCTGCAGAAGATAAAACTTCCAAGGTTGGGGTTCCTGCCACAGAGAAGGAAAAGTGGGAATGAAGCTGAACCTGACTAGAATTTCACCAACTAAGAGTGAGTCTGCTTCTGCAGTTCAAATAGAATTGAAAATGTAATGTCAATCAAAAGTGACTATGTCTGAAAAAAAGCTATTTATCTCAGAGCAAAAGGATTAAATAAGTACCAAACTGCCTCAGCACCTGCCATTCCTACCTCTATTTCAACTTGTAACTACAAGTGCTGTGCTTCTCATGTGTTTTCAGCTAAAAACATGGACGGTTTAGGCTCTACTCTGGGGCCAGTGCAAATCACTATTGATCAGTGGATGTCAGCTGACTTATGCTGGTTTGCTCCTGTTGGTCCTGGGGCAGCAGAGTTCTGGTAGCACTTTTGCAATTAGATGAGATCAGCTGCAGATGAATAGTCCTACTTAAAAATGCCACCAAATGTCACTTCTCCCCTTGCCTTATCTTTCAGCTCCATGGTAAAACTTTAAGACAGTCTCTAAGATTGATCCAGTGAAAACACAGCAGTTAGACAGCACTGAGGATAGCTATGCATTTGTTCCCTAGAAGGCCGTGATCTTTCATATGGTATCTTCACAACAACAGGCCAGGCATATGATGCTAAGTCACAACTGGGATTTGCCGCTGGTCTTTGTGTGCCTACAAACTGCACGTGCACAGCATAAAATGGCAAATGAAAGAAATATGAAAGAAAAGACATTTTCACTCCCTCAGAAGTAGAGAGAAAACATTAATTCCCTAGGCCAAGCCTCTTCCCTCACAATCCCTTCAGGAATAAGATGGTACCTAATTTGCTAATTGCTAGAATGGTAGAAGGAGAAAATTTGTTCTTCCTGATTCTATATCCTGAGCTGTGCCATGGTACCAAAACATTAGTAACTGACTGTGCTATTATTATACTCTCTCTTTAAAAAATTGTCAGTTAGAAACAATAAATTGAAATTAATGCAGCTTTAGAAAGACCCATGTAAACAACTAGGGCTTGTTTTCCCAACTAGTGGGCATTATTCTTTTACAGGTATCCCTTAATTGGTACCCTAAGCATTGACAGCTTATTGATTAGGTGGATGTTTCACTCTTTGTCTCTGTACTGCTCCTTTAATGGTATCTAAAGTGAAGTGTCTAGAGTCCAGCATCTGAACCTCTTAGGCATTTCTGATAGTCTAAACTCAGCACTTTGTCAGCATTCCCTCAATGAATACCCCTTTCTTTGTCTTTTATCTGCCACAAAAGACTGTCTCAAAGCTATTAAAAAAATGTCTCTTTCTTCAGTGACAAAAGACACACTTCATCTTCCTGAAGGGAATTAGGAGCCTCTTGATTAACTTCAGTGGGAGCAGAGTCCAACCCAGGATCTCACAGTATCCATTCTTTTGCTTGATAAGTTATAGTTGCTTTGCATTGTTTAGCTGTGTACAGATCATATTCATTAGTCATTTTCATTCGTGACACGGATGAATTCATTAGTTTCTGATACTGATTTAGATTCATAACTATTACTTATAATTAATTGCTAATGAAGGCTATTAGTGTCTAGCTGACATTTTTCCCTTCCCTGCTAAATGCTAACAAGTTCGAGCACAGGAAAAAGGACTTGTCTTAGACAGGAATTGACTCATTTTAACAAATAAGCCTAAACAGTGCTATTAGCCTCCTAGAGCACGAGATCTTTTCTGCTGCAAGAACACAGCACTGCCTTATAGAAAGTAAAATAGTAAAATATAGAAATGTAAATATAGAAAGTAAAATAGTGAAATCAAGGCTTCAAAAAAGCTTTTTTGTTTTTCATAGTTGTTTGCAAATACAGCCTCATTCACCCTTTCCCTTAATCTTCCTCCCATACAGACATACATGAGCCACGCAGAAGTCTTTCTAAGGCATTTATGCACTGGTAAGCACAGGCAATGGGGCATCCAGGGAAATTCTGGTCTCCACTGCTTAAAAAATAGTCTTCCAATCATGTCAGAGAAGCTATTCCAGATTGGATCTGGTGTATAAAACTTCTGAAGTCCTACTTTCTCCATTTTCATTTCCCTTATACACCAGGCCAGCTGCAAAGAGCAGTTTCAGACCATGGGTGTGAAAGCAACATGATGTGCAGACAAAAGGGAGCCTTCTGGCCCATGTCAACCTTTGAGTAGGCAATTCTCCCCCATATAATTTATTGGTTGAACAAATGAAACAGAAAGAAAATGGCATAAATGAATGTATTTCAACTGGGACATGGTAGTTCCAGCTTTATTTCAACTTCGCATTTATCTGCCATCCTCAACAGAAGAAACAGAGAAATTTTTATCATTGCCCCTGAAACATAATGTCCTCTTCTTACTGCACTGGAACATGAATTTACCTCTAGACCTTATGAGGTAGCTGCTTCATGAAACCTGCTCTTCCCTTGATTTTAGAAGACTAGAGAACATACAGAGCTGTGACAGATGTATGAAAAAAAAGGAGGAAATGAGCAGGTATCTGTTCTCTCAATTGCCTGAGTACAAGATGGAAACTAGTCACACAAAGACGTACTTCTGGATCTTGCAGAAATGCTCACTGTGTCCTTTCGACCTTGTTAGGAGTCCTCAGCAGGATGAAGCAGGAAGAGGGAAAGCCAAGATACCAGATAGTTTTCCCCAGAAAACATGACTCCTTTGGGTGATTTTTCCAGCTTTATTTTGTGGGGCCACTCCCAAAAGGGATTTAGGAAGAAGTCCAAGCTAAGGAGTCCAGCGTGGAACTGGGAACAGAAAAGGCACAGAAGGTTGAAAAGCCAGAATAATTTGCGGGAGTCTTGGGCAGACACTGTGAATTTGGTATTCCATGGTTTTGGTTTATAGAGAAGCCCTTATTAATTTCTCATGTAATTTAATATTAATCAGAAGAACCTATTAACAGCAAAATTTATAAAAGCTCTTTTCAATGGGTTTTATGTAAGAAATACTATATCTGCTTATCATTAGATAGGGACTGTCATTTTAAACTGAGATATCAACGTGCCAAAAAACATTCAGGGAAATCTTAAAACAAACAATGGCTATAGCAAATCTGAAGGATGTTAATATAATGGTAAATGACCTGCAAAAGGCAGCTTTCCAAACCATTGGGAAATCAGAATGTTTATTTATTATGGCAAATATGTACTTGGCATTTGAATTTTTATACTATATCTTCCTAACTCTTCTAATCATTAGTGCCCCCATGGGCTCAAATATTTCATTTCTGCTTAACTCAAGTGTGTAGAGAACCTCATCTCATGTACCGTATTTGTTGATGCTTTCTCAAACTTGTTAGCCATAAAATCTCACTGATACAGCTACTGACAAGAGCCATGCTCCAAGAGTGGTGTCTAACAGTTCCTATCCACTCTTCCTGCTCCAGTATCCCCAGATTTCACTCTGTTTGTCACCATGCCTGGACTGCTCTGTAATTAATTAAAAGTTTAAAATGGGAAGGCTATGGGGAAATGGAAAGGCAAAGGGAAAAGGAGAAACTCTGGGACCTAGTAAGAGGTTGTGTACTAGCCCAATAAATACAAAAGAGACTTGGCTGTAAATTATGCACTTTGCTGATGAAGATCAGTGATGTGCAGTTGAATAATATTATCTATAACTTACATTCATCTTGGAGGTATGGGTAGATCATGGAGATCATTATGTTGAGAGAATGTCTGGAACCTGATGCAAAGGGGTTTTCTTTTTGGTATTCAAAGGGACATGCTCTATGAAAGCTGTTTTACTGTCTGTGAATAAGTAAGACTCACATATGGAGAGCAAACTATGCAAACAGAGATCACAGAGAAGGACTGCGTGCCCAGGACTCACAGTTTAGTGCTTTGCCCTGTTTTTTTCCATCTTTAGCTGTGTGAGGTCAGATGACAGGGCAGGAAGCCCTAAATTGTGGCGGTTCTTTATGTGTTCTATAAATCACATTCCCCTTGTGTTCTGAAAGATCTGGGGTTAGACCTTTACTAGCAATGTAACCATGAATCAAAATTCAGTGGAAGTCAGCGTAAAAGTTTGCACAGATTTCTATAAACCTTGGATCAAAGAAGTGTACGAATGTAACCTGCTCTACCCCCAATTTTACAATGTCCCAGCACTGCAGTTTAGCACACTAGGCTATTTCACTATTTAAATGTAGTGCTAAAACAACAACAACATATTTCCCTTCTTGTCTGCTGCATTATTATCATGGATTATTAACACACATTCATTGTCAAAATAAAACTAACAAAACTGTGGTTTGGGCAACAGTAGGAGTGAGAAAACATAAATAAGAGAAGCAGAAAATGATCAAACCAATTACTTTTCCTTCATAGCAATTTTTTATGAAGACACATCAGTACTGCTTACAATTAATGGATTATAATTAAACATAGAATTAATATGCAGTGCAGTTTTTACAAAAAATATTGTATTCAGAAGCTGATACATTAAGAAAAAGCACCAGACCTTAGGACACGTGATGGTTCTGCTGTATTTCAAATATATAAAATAAAGATGAAGGCATCTTATTCATAGGGTACAATCCATGAAAAAAAATTTCCTCTGGATTTGCAAATATCTGGTTAAATATAATACTAATTGATTCAATGTGATTCGTGATTAAAGGCCATCCTTGTAAATGTGGCTTCTAGTTAATATTCTTCCCAGATGTTTCCTTGACAGATTCTACATTTAAAATGAATAGAATCTAAATTATTGATGTTCTTTCTCATTTCAATTATTATCAGCATTTGTGCGCTTCTTCTTCTTTTTCTTTTCTTAATTTTTGAAGTCAGTTCTGAGGATAATTTCTCCCTGAAAAATTCAATGCCAAATCCAGGTGAAATTGAACTTCTCTCACAGAAGATCTACTCTCCTTCAATGCTCTAATTTGCAGTAGCTTATGACTTTCTCTTGTCTAAATTACCTTTGTGCTGACAGTTTTAGTACTTGTGGTTTTTGCTCATATATAATTTGGGGACATAAGTTTGAAGGGAATCTACTTAGCCAGTTCAGTTATCCACATATCATTGTAGTATATTTTACCCTACTTAACTTTTAGGATGCTGGCATGGACACACACACCTGTACACATCTATACACTCTAATGGATGCCCTCGTGCCCAACTACAAACATACACCCACTCTCAGTGAAATGGAAATACTCAAACATGTCATAATGGATGAAATCTCCAGATGGGCTAAATCAGGGTAGTTAACTGCTGTTAATGCAATTTTGGTGCTCTCTTACCGAGATGTGGCCCTGTGTTTGCTTCAGTAAGGAACATGTGACTTCCTGGAGTAGGAGGAAAGAAAACTGGGTAGATGTAAAAATAGCACACTTCAAATGTTCTGGTCTGTGTTTCTAAGCGTGACTTAAATATACCCTTTCAAATTTTGTTCTGTCTTCCATACTCTGACAAGGAATACAATAGGCCCAAAACCTGCTTCCAGAGAGAGAGGGTTTACAGATCCCTTGGAGAGCTGAAGGAGTGATTGTGGCCCATGGCCCATGACTGTGTTGCTCAACCAGCAGCTGATAATGCACCACAAGAGGTGCTGTACAAGAGATGGAGTTGATCTGCCAGGTAGTGGCATTTAATAACAAATCGTTACATCACACACACACACAGACAGATTTCTTTGCTTTCAAAGAAAGAAACATACGTGATGGGGGAGAAAATTATTAATATTCAAAGTGTTCTCAGATTTCTTTTATTTTCTTTTTTTTGGTTTGGTTTGGTTTGGTTTGGTTTGGTTTGGTTTTGGTTTTGGTTTTGTTTTGTTTTGTTTCTTTTTTTTGTTTTTTAGGAAGTTTGGAAGTCCTGTGCTAATGATAGACTATGGAATACAGCTTAAGAAGTCTCAGCATTAGTGGAACAGACCAGAGCTCTGAGCCTGGTGACATTAAAGAGAATCAGGGTGATGAGGGAGGAGGGAGATGAAGAAGGAGATGAGAAATTTGCAGTCACTTTCCCAAACCTTTTCAGAAGAATGCTCCTCTTTAGCATATACTCTTGAAAAATTGAAATCATTGTGTGATTAAAGTGCTCCATCCTTGACTTTTGTGGGAGGCCTGACTGCCTCCATGACCTTCTTTTTTCCCCAAAGAAACCTAGAGAGGCCAGAAAATTAATTTGTCATGGCTCATAAGAACTGCTGCTTATTGAAGCAGAACAAATGTCTCCAGATATGATGGGAAAATGTAATAGGCTCTCTCTAATCACAGCAGAAGTGGAACTGGTACATCTAAGACAAAACATTAAATTAAATACCTTTCAAAGAGTGAACACAGGCTTCACTTCTGGGGATAGGGACTCTAGAAAAGGTTTGGTTGGAAATCAGTTGGTGAATGTGAGATCTTAGAAGAACACAGAAAGAAAAGGTGATTTAGACTGAAGACTGTGTAAACTGAGGGATGTGGAGTGGAAGCAGAGAAGCTTTATTACTGCTGTTTTGAACTATAGTGGGGAAATGGCTTGTAGCACATTGTGGGTGGTTGCAAGACTTGCAGTTCAAAGGCAGAAACAGTAGTTGTTAGAGAAGACAGCCAGCATGATCAAATGATTGGAAATTGTCCTGTGGAGTCAAACATGACAGGAGAAAAATCTTTCATTTCTCAAAAAGAAGCTTAAAGGAGGCTTGATTACAACCTAACAGAAGGTGGAGTAACAGGAGCCAAAGGCTGGAAGCTGGAGTTCAACAAACTCAGAACACAAGCAGGGTGCACATTTCAAATTGTGATGATGAATAGTCTTTGAGACAGCTGAGCAATTGTTGACAAAGATCCAAGATTCTAAAATCAAGACAGATTTTTTTCTCCGCTCTTCTCCCCATCCTCCCCCACCCCCAGGAAGACAGGTTCAGGCTAAACCAGAAGAAGATTCAGATAAACTCTTTGAACAATTCTTTGTTCAAGATCAAGCCTAATGGTTGCAACCGTCTGGCAAATACTCTCTTCTACCCCATCAATCATTCCGCCTAAGCTTTGGTTATAAACTGAACCCGTGGCAGGTATGTTTATGCCGAGTTCTCAACATGTCTCTGATTGCTAGTACACTGCTGGGAAGGTCTCTTTCTCTCTCAGCTACATTCTCCATTCCTCCACATTTCAAAATGTCTTTACTACTGCTCTGTGCTAGAAACCCCCCGTGTCTGGTGCATTAGTTCTGTGCAGGTACTTGTGTGGTTTTATGCATGCACCACCAGCCTGGTTCCTCTCCAAACCCTAGGAAGCAATGCTTTTCCAGCAGTTTACCTTCAATTCTCTGACTCCACTAGAGCAGCTATTTCAGCAGAGTTACATTGCAATAATAGTTGACACAAAAATCAAACCACTGTATTCACCTCTATTTAAAAACTATTTTTGAAAGGACAATAAATATCAAAGAAACAGAATTATCAGAAGTATAATTACACCTTACTAAACTCACACAAGGGAATTCTTAAGGCAAGGAAGAACTCTAAACGTTGGTGTGGATGAACATAGAGTGTATGTGACCAACTGCTGTGTTTTCAAAGTAGCTCCTTCCTTACATTGCTGAATGTCCTCTGCTTTAAAATAAAAAAGCAAAATGCTGCACAGCGTACGTTCTCCAGCCTCGGAGTGATACGCAGGACTGTGTTTTAAACATATTGGTCAGGTTCCTCCCACCTGGAACTTTAGGCACTAACTAATCCCTATAGTCATGAGAGAGAGAGGAAAGATCATCTTGTTGAATGTTACTAGGTTAAAGTACCTATGGCTGTGCACAGGATTGAAAGTAACTGGGCTCTCAACTTTGGATCTTAAAGGCCTTAAATGAGGAAAGGAGAAGAAAAGAATTTGAATGTTACCATTTCACAATAACACTCATTTAGGAGGATTCAAATTATCACTGAAATCAGATCCCAGACCAATTTCTTGGTCTTTCTTATTTCTGTTCTCTTCATCTCTTTTCTCCTTTGTCTTTTCATTCTATACTTTTATTTGCACTAGCTACTTGATCCACATTTGCCTTCTGTGCCGTGTAAGAAATATCTTCCCCCAGAAAAACATGTACCAGCAATATTTTCATATTCTGTTAAAATCCCCCACTCTTATCTGCCCTCTTTGTCAGCTGGGCGAGCCTCACTTTCCACAACAGTTTCTACATATGGACAAATACTCTGATGTCAGCAATTAACTACCTGGGAAAAAATGTGACAAAGATATCTATCACTGTTGTATATCCATTTTGGACAGCCTCATCACTGGACCAAACCCAGAGACATGCGGCTGCAAGTGAGGAGGAAGCCCAGCTGTGAATGCAAGTGAAAGAAATGATGTAGAAATGAAGAGTGATATTTCTGTGCATGCTCTTTCAGTCATAATGCTGCATTAACAGAAGTTTTGCACTTAATGATCATTAATCATGTTGATTACCATATGAATTATCATACAGTTAAATCTGATCTGTCACTGATACCTTGTGAGCTCTACTGTGTAAACCAATCCTAAAAGAACATTCAGGTTACTTGAGCTCCTATATGATTTTTTTTAAAAAAATCTACACTGCTAGCATCTCTACATACATTTGGGACTTTAGCAGTGTCCATGCTTGAATCAATTCTGCTGTGGTTTAAGAAGCAAAAAAGGCTGCTGCTTTGAAAAATTGCAGAGGTTTTGATAATGTCAGGGCAGCATTGTTATAAGGGTTTCCATCAGATGGGATACAGAGGGTGCATTTTCCGCTGCCATCATCCACAGGAGTTTTTCAGTAAGGTTGCTATGCTATAAACCTGAGGAGTAAAGCAAGGACTCTTGTCATAACTGATTGACAGCAGCAGTGGGAGGCATATATCACCACCGGTTGAGTGCTGTATACATGCGATAATGGGTATGTTAAAAATTGATGTATATATTATTACAATGTAGCTAAAAACCCGATCTTGTAGCTTTAATACATACCCTTATGGTCTGAAAAGAACAAGACTGCTCCATGATTAAACACTGCTGAAGGAGTAAATTTTACAGAGGTTGACATAAAGTCTGAAAGATTGATGAATATGCAGGTAGTCTGAAGGCTATTTTTTTTCCTTCCGGTGTTTTGGCTGGGAATCTAATTCTGTATCCCTGTCTGGGTGCTGTCGGTGGCTATCTCACACTTCTTTATTGTCAAATCAATCCAAAAAATTTCATTAATATTTTTCCTGAGTCATGCGGATGAGCTCAGATCAGGCCTTGAGGCTTCACTGGCCTTCCACGTCTCTTCTAGAGGGATTTTATCTATTTCTTCCCCAGCTTTTCTGCTGCAAGATATGTTTGTTCTTTCCAAAATCAAATCCTCAGGAAGGAGATTTGGGCCTTTCTCTCCTGCAATAGCATCTATGACCACATTTGCATGAGCAAGCTAAAATGAATGGAAGCATAGGACAAAGTACTGTCCCTTGACTCTCCATGCTGTTGGATGTTTGGTAAAGCCATAGGAACAGTTTTGGGCTGGGTCAGAAAGTATGGTTGGAAACCAAAGGCTGTCTGTTTGCATATGGTTTCCCAGTTATGGAAGGGAAAGAGCAGTTGTTGCAATGCCCTCGAGTTGTGCTACGTCATTTAGTCTCAGAGTCTGAAATCCTTTCATCACGGTTTTCAGCTCATTTATTCATACCAAGTGGCATGCCACTGAAGGGAAGGATTTGAGTGTACTGGTAGATAAAAATTTGAGTATGGCCCAGAAATGCACTCTTACAGCCCAGAAAGCCAGCTGCATCCCAGGCTGCATCAAATGAAGCATGGTCAGAAGGTCAAGGGAATTGATTTGACAACACAAAGCTGTGCTGCCCTTCCGAAGGACCTCGACAGGTTAGAGAGATGGGCAGAGAAATGTCTGGAATTCAACAAAGGCAAGTGCAGGGTCCTGCACCTGGAGAGAATAAATCCCATGTACAGGCTGGGGACTGAGCTGCTGGGAAGCAGCTCTGAGGAGAAGGACCTGGGCATCCTGGTGGACAATAAGATGTCCATGAGCCAGCAGTGAGCCCTTGTGGCCAAGAAGGCCAATGGTGTCCTGGGGAGCATTAGGAAAAGCTTTGCCAGCAAGTTGAGGGAGGTGATCCAGCCCCTTGGCTCAGCTCTTTGAAGTCACATCTGGAGTGCTGTGTCCAGTTCTGGGCTCCTCAGTACAAGCAAGACGTAGCTCCTGGAGCAGGTCCAGCAGAGGGTGACAAAAATGATGAGGGGACTGGAGCACCTCTCTTAGGAGGAAAGGTTGAGGGAGCCAAGACTGTTCAGACTCAAGAAGAGACAACTGAGAGGGGAATTCATCAATGTCTATAATTATCTGAAGGGAGGGTGCAAGAGGATGGAACCAGGCAGTGGCAGCAAGGAATAGGACAAGAGGCAACAGGTAGAAACTGATGCACAGGAAGTTCCATCTGAACATGAAGAAGAACTTTGGTGCGCAGGTAACTGTGCACTGGAAGAGATTACCCAGGGAGACTGGAGAGTCTCCCTCACTGGAGATACTCAAGAACCACCTGGATGCAATTCCGTGCAATGTGCTCTGGGATGACTCTGCTTGAGCAGGGAGGTTGGACCAGATGATCCATGGTGGTCCCTTCCAACCTGACCCATTCTGTGATTCTATGATTCTCTCTCCACGCCTGGAGTACTATGTCTAGCTTTGGAGTCCTCAGCACAGAAAAGGCAGGGACCTGTCCAGAGGAGGGCCATGAAGATGATTAGAAGGATGGAGCACCTCTCCTATGAAGACAAGCTGAGTAAGTTGGGGTCATTTTGCCTGGAGAAAAGAAGGTTCTGGGGAGAACTTAGAGCACTTTCCAGTACATAAAGGGAACTTACAAGAAAAAAAAGGAGGGGACATTTTTACGAGGACAACGATTTAACATTGAAAGAGGGTAGATTTAGATTAAATATAAGGAACAAAATCTGTATTGTGAAGGTGGTGAGGCAGCGGAACAGGTTGCTCAGAGAAGTTGTGGCTTCCCCGTCCCAGGAATTGTTCAAGGACATGTTGGATGAGCCTATGAGCAACCTGGTCTAGGGGGAGGTGTCTGGCTATGCAACAGAGCTGGAACTAGATGATCTTTAAGGTCCCTTCTAACCCAAACCATTCTATGATTCTACAGTTCTATGGTAATATTAAAAATACAGTGGCATGGGTGGCAGTTTAAAGACGGCATTTCAGAAAGCACAATGACTGGCACAGTGTGTATAAATATTTATGTGTATTTATGTGTATTTATTGATGTGTCTATACTATTTATTTTGTATGTGTTGTATATTATGTGTTTAGATTTTCATTTTAATACCATTCACGTGTTCATGTTTTTGTTTACATTTATAGTTTTCATTAAATAAGGAACTGAAATATCTAGAAGTATTTAAGTCAAATCAAAACTTCTGAACTCTACCAAATTAAAGTGTTTTGATTCCACAAGTATGCTTTCAGACTATTTTCATTTTAGAGCAGAAGTCATATTTTTAGTGTCTTTTTTTATTATGAATCTCATTTTCCTCATGGAATTGTCATTATTTGCAAGGAAACAGCAATTTCAGTTCCTGACTAGCTGTGCACAATGAATTTATCAGCTCCTCTGGTTTGCAGAACTTGCTGTGTCATGAGCTTGAATGAATGATAACTACTCCATTTGGACACATCTCCTATTCAGGATTTTCTTCAGTACAGCAATGATCATTAGTGTATTTGAACAGTGATACAAGATGAAAGGAAAATCCAGACTTTTGGAAGAAAAGAGAGACTCTCAGGAACTCTTTGTCAAAGCCCATTACCATGACCTTTCCCCTGCCGAGACAATCCTGCTGTGAAAGGCTTTGAGTGTTGCCCATTAGTGCAGAGATTTGCTATCCCTTGTGCTGTTTGGGATAATAGCTGAAATAAAGACGTGTAAGTATATTTGTCATGTGTACAGACACCATCTGGAATTTGCTTTAATTGTTCCATTGCCAGCCTTTTCTAGAATCTGTAGACTGAAAACTTGTGTAAGACCAGAGAATGCCCAAGAAACATAGATGACCATTTATCTTCTTCTTGTAATAAATAGGAAAAGAAAATCTTGTTGAAAATTAGTTATCCAACCAGTTTGGGTTTTTTCCAGCTGGAGGGGGAAAAGGCTTAAGGAGTGAAATAAACCAAAACTGTCCCTCGTAACTAGCAGAGACAGGGAACTAATTATGAATTAATATTCATAAAGAAAATTACAGGCTTTGGATGCCAAGTTTCAAATCTTCAATATGCAGCAATCAGAAAAAACCTTTCGATAAGTCAGAGCAAACTCAAGTCCAACAACCTGAAATTCTACCTCCAGAAATGCATCCTGTAAATGTTCTGTTAAACAGGCTGTACACATCAGTGTAAAAATTGGCACTCATTTAAAACTAGAAAAAGAATATAATAATACCAGAAACCTTTCCTTTGAGGATTGCACCTTGAGTGAAAACAAATGCACATCCTATTCATTACAAGTGGTATCTCTGCTCTGTGCCCAGAATTTATAGAGATTGATAAGGGATGGTCCAGTGCCCCATAATTTCAAAGCAATATGCTGATATTTAGAAGCCTGGCCTTGGTGCAGTCAGTGAAGTTTTTGACAAAATCAGGAGAGAATTTAACATTTCGTGCTTTGCAAGTTTTTCAGAAGTATGTGTATTCTTACAAACCCACTGTCCTGTTCTGTCAAAATACCTGTGAACTTCCACCATTTTCATTCTACTTAGCAGGCAGCAACAGGACAGATTATTAAACAGTTGGTAATAATATTTTCTAAGACTATTTATATTAATTTTTCTAGATCCAGCTCTTCTCTGCCCCCACTTTTTGAGCGAGACCTGCCCAATTCTCCTTCATACTGAGTTCTTTTTTGCAGCACACCAGAACAGGGAGATGAAACAGGCTGCTCTGAGGCCCAAGAAGAAAAAGATGAAATTATGAACTATGAAACAAAAATAGAAAGAGTAAAGAAGGAGCAGTTGCTGAAGAGAAATGTGGCCAGGCAGAATACTGAAATGAGGAGTAAGAAAAGAGCTTACACATCTATGATCATCACAGTTCCCCTTTCCATACATGGCTTCATAAACCTTATCTGTTCGTAGGGGATTCTTCAGATAAGATCCTTTAAAACAGAGGTGTCCATACCTTAGTACTGTAAATTAGTTTTTAGACTTATTTGTGTGGCCTGTGAAGGAATGACTGAGCTTGCAGTAAGTAAAAGGGCATGGAAATGTGATTTACAAGGAGTCTACAAGCCCTCTGGTTCCTATGTTGTTTCCACAAGGAGGAAAACCATGTAAAAAGTGGGAAAAGAATACAGCAAAACTCCTGCACTTCACAGGGCCGCCAACTCAGAGGCAGAAACTGAAGAAATAAATTAAGCAAGAAAGCCAAACTCTTCCATAAAGACATGAAGAAGGAAAGTTACTGGCCACCTGCCAAAGTAAAAGCTATCCCACCTGCACTAGGGTCAAGTGTCACATTCACGCCTGCCTGTCAGTGCTAGGGTAGAAAGACAGACACTAAAGGAAGCACAGGAGGACAGGAGAGCTCTTTTCCTTAGAGCGCTGACACTACTCGTGTGATGAGAGATGTAACACACCACTTTTTCATATGGATAGCAAACACACACATCCCTAAATGTGCTCCCAACCCAGCTGGTGAAAAAACAGAATGGCATGCAGCTGGGCTGAAAGGGGAAAATTTTGGGAAATCTAAACACCTTTGAAGTCTAAGACATAATAGTTACAGACAAAAGCCAAATGACAAACAGAATGCGCTTCTTGTTCCCAGGAGGTCACATCTCACTATCCATCTCCTGGAGCCCTCTATTTAATAATTCTTATAATTGTCTGCATTAGTGGGCTGCTGATTTTGACTAATATTATGATTACCACAGAAAATAAGATGGTAACATTTCCAAATCTACAGCATGTTGTACTACTGCAGAAATTTTAGTGCTTCAGAACTCCCCAGAGTTATGCCAGTGCTGAAAACCTGACTACCTATTGTGTATTTTATAAATTCAAAAGCATACACTGGATGATGTATTTCTGTTGCAAAACAAAATGAAAAGGGGCAGAAATTTTAGAGCAGTTTGAGTTTGGCAGAGGAGACTGAGTGGCAAAAAAAAGCCTCTGGAATCAATGATGAAGTTGAGTGTCTTAAACACTCATTTGCAGTCATTCATCTCTGGCAGAAGACGTGAGCTATTATTCTAGGTGTCAGGAGTAAACCACAATGCTGGGTCTGTATGCATCTTATGTGAGCAGAATGTTTGTGCTGGTGAGCACCTCCTTGCCTCTGCACAAAATCCAGTTCCTAAACCACGTTGCTCAGTATGGATAAAGAATAAGACAAATTCTCCACAATTATTTGTATTTTAGCTGAATGCAAGACACAGAGATTTTACGGGTTTGGTGGGGGTTTTTTCATAGTTTTTTGGTTGGTTGGTTGGTTGGGGGCTTTTTGGTAGTTTTATGTTTGTTTGTTTATTTGTTGAGGGGTTTTCTTGGTGGTTTTGGGTTTAATTCCAGAGAGAAAGCTTTGGTGGGCATGTACTTAATATTTTTCTGTTAATTTTTTTAAAGGATAAAAATAAATTTTTTGGTTTGTTTCCATCAAAATCTCCAACACACTACACCTTCCATTTTGGGAGCTCTGTTTTTTGGTTTATTTCTAAATGTGAAATTAAGTATCTTTCAAGAAAGTTGTGATAATAATGACAAAAGTTTCTAATACCCCTAAGAGTTATTTTTTCTAAAGAAAAAAATCAGTGGTCAGTTTTTGGACAGTTTTTCTGGAATGAAGATCACTTATTATCACATAAGGTGGTATTTCAGCAGTGAAACTCCTTGGTTGTATTCTAGCCCTCTGTCACCCAAACCAGATCACCATTCTTTTCTGTTTTCATAGGGATAAAGCAGTTTTGTTGCTTCAGACAACTATTTTTTATGGGCTTCAACTAAAGTGTTGATAAAAGAAAGTAAATTATTGTTATGGACTCAAAATAAGCATTTAAACTTCAAGACCTAAAATACTGATTGAACCATATACTTGACTCCTGTTCAAAACACTCTATTCTTTTTCTTTCAGACATAATATGAACGGTTATGCTGCAGATAAATTATTGTTTATGTTGTCTTTCATGCATTGTTCATTTATATATATATATATATGTGTGTGTGTAAAAGAATCTGTTGTTTTCCTGCTAGTTGGACTATCAGGAATTATGGATGCTGAAAGAGTTCTAGCAGAGAATTTCTTCAGCTCTCTGCAGCATTTTTTGAGAGTTCTGTCTTTCCCATGCAAGTAACTCAAAACAATGTTACAGTTTTGTAAACTTCTTGCAGCTGCAGGTTGTTTTGCAGAATTGTTATGGTTCTAACTAGAAAAACATTCAGAGATGGGTGTCTTAGAACTCGACCAATCCCCTTAAGGGGTGGATGGCAAAAAACCAATTACCTTATGCCACTTAATACACTTTGCGAACTAACATATAAAAGCCTTCTGAGAATTCATTAAAGTGCGTCCATCTATCCCTGAGCCTGGACTTTGTGTCGTTTCTCTGCTCGTCCGTGGGGAAAACAGCGACAAGGAATCACTAGAAATAGCAGCCCTGTGTGTGTCTCCATTATTGAGGCTGTAATGAACGATGGGAACTGGAGGGAGGATCCAGGTGATCCTGTTTAAGCAGTGCTGTTTCTCTCTGCTGACCCACATGGTAAGTGAATGTCTTCAAAGGAAGTAAGAAGACAGAATGCTGAAATATCTCTGTCATGCTTCTTGGAGATGCATTAAAATATGTCTGTTGTGTGCATGATTCTACATGAGAAAGCTCAACACTGAATAGGAGCTCTCTATCTGGTTAACTATCATGTTTTCTTGTTATCATCACCTCTAAGATCTTTATTGCATGAACAAAAGTGTACCACTGATCAAAAAGAAAAATAATTATGTCTGTAGAAGGCAAAGGCCTTCACAGATCCATGATAGTTGAAGCCAGGCACCCCATTACACTGATTTCAAATTTAATCATAACCATTTTGTTTTCTGACGTTCATTCTCATAAGACCATTTACATTTTCTCTATCCCAAAGCTAAATCATCTCCTTTCCAAAGGGAAACAGAACCATCTGACTTAAAAAGAGACTCAGGCATCTGACTGATGAGGTTGATCTAAGTAGTTAGAAAAAAAGGATTAATTCAGGAATAAGAATTTGATTATATGGCTGAAAATTAAAAATCCACATTTATTCACATGGGACAACTTTTAACTTTCTGATATAGAAGTCATCCTCTTACAGCTGCTCAAAGAGATCTTGGAATCAAAATGGCAGGATGTTTTCCTCATGAAATTCAGTAGATGAAAAAATAACAGAAACACATGGGAGATAATTATGATTTTCATAGTCACCTTCAAGATGGGTTATAAGTCGTGTTGAGATTTGCTTCCAGATAGGTTTATACACACTTTGAAGCAGAACCTCGTCTGGTGTAAATGGTTCAAACTCTGTTGACTTTGATGGCATTACAGCAGCCTACAATAGCTGGTGACATGTATATGAGTATCCATGAGCTAACCCTGTCATGTGTGTACAGATATGAAGAGTTTTATTTAATCAGATTTATGTAAAAGTATTTTCCTGTGGAGCAGAGGGTTAGTGACACATCAAGCAATGATAGGATACCCAGTATTTTAGATTTCAGAATGTATATTCTGCAAGTTTTTATCAAATAAAAGGAGTAACGTATTAAACACTATTTTAATGAAAAAATTTCTTGTGGTGCAAAATCAAGGGAAAATAACTTATGGTAGCTCTTTGAGAAGTTACCCACTTTTTATTGAGGACTGTCTCTTTGGAGCTATAGGTACAAAGCATTTATCATTTGTTATCTCAGACACTCTGCCAGCAATCCTTGCTTTAGAAATGTATTTCATCACAGAACTGTCCAGCTAAATGGATGGCATTTCTCAATGCTAAATTTATGGCTCAATTAAAGTCAATCTTACCCTATCAGCTTCCTTGTGTGTATACAATTAATAAAAATAAAATGGAAACCTATCATTTCTCATGTCACGGTTTTCAAAACAGGAAAAATTTAAATCAATGCTCTCTTCACAGGTAATGGAATTTAGCATATGTCTGTAGGCTGTGCTACTTTTACCTGAGCTGATAAAATGCAGGCATTGCTTTTCTTTCCTGCAATTGAGTCATTTATTCACATTTTGTAGGCTTAGGGCTGACATCCACACAAAAGATTGCACAAATTAAAGATTTAGGAGTGGTGTTATTGCAAGGTTGTTTGTTTTACCTTCCAAAACATGCTCATGAAGGCTTTTCAAAACCTAAAGAACTCTGCTTATTGTCACTGTGCTTTATATGAGGCAAAGAAATGATCAGGACACGACAGGGACCAAGCAAACAGCAGAGTCCCTGCTCTGTCTCACTGCTGAAGGATGGAGGGGTCCAGCCGTTGCCAAACAGACCACAGCCTGCAGATTCTCAGGATGTAGGACTCAAAGAACATTTTTAAATTATTTCCTTTCTTGTGGAAAAAAAATACCATTTCACTATGTAGGTTATCAGAACATGGATTAGGTATAATTATATTTTGCAAGTGTTTTCATTAAGGTTTAGGGAAAAGCCATCATGAAGTTTATAACCTTGATGCTCCAGTTAATGACTCAGTGGCCTTTACCCCTTCTATTTTTATGCAGATCTGTGTCAGGGAAGTAATGTGCAGTTGTAAATAAATCCTGTCAACACATTTAGCTGCATTAAAAAAAAAAAAAATCTGAATATGCGAGGATTTTAAAGGATCTACCGGGGTTGTTGTTATGTCTGATCATTCTGTGGACCAGCAAATATCTGATCTGCATAACAAAACGTTTTCTTTTTTCTTTGTTTTTTTTTTCTTTTCTTTTGCAGTTTTTTTCAAAGAACAATGGTGTGTCAGTTTATCTTGGCAGCATTCCATGTTATTCAGTAATAGATGTCACCTCAATACTTCACCACAAGCTCATCTCCAGATATGGTTGCTCCTAATCTATACAGTTCTACAGAGCTGGCAACAGTAGGAGGAGCTATTTATAATTACATTGATATACCTTTTTACCACTCAGCCAATTGATTCTGTATTTGTGCCTGCTGCTTTGTTTAATGTGGTTTTCTCAATGAAATGTTAATATGCTTCAGTAAAACACTGACACTCATAAGCCATAGATGAGGTCATCGAACACGCAGTCCAACATGCAGCATGTATGCCAGAATAGAATAACTTAATTAAATCCTTCCTCTGAGGATTAAGAGGGTTATTCTGATAGGCTTTTACAAGCCTGGGCGTGCTTGCATGGTGCAGAGGAGAGCGGTGCAGAGACAAGAAGGCAGCAGAGCAGCTCGAGGCAGCACTAGTACGGTGCAATGCCTCCGACTGAGCTTGCTGGGTCGTAGCCAGGATCTGCAGACTGCATCTCTCCAGGCTGTACCCGAGGACTGGTTCAGGGTAACCCTCGAATTTGAGCTGGGCACAGTGGGGGCTGGAGGTGTGGTGCTGTGGGAGAAGCCCCCGGACTTACAGTGCCAGAGCAGGGACACCAGCAAAGACACTGCAGCCACGGGTGACCATGCCGAGGCTGGGATACCCCAAAACAAAGAGCAGCAGAGAAAAATCAGCAAGAAGCAGACATCAGCAGAAAAAAGACCCCCCCCAATGCACATGGAGTAACAGACAGAAATCATCATGCCCACAACCACAAAGCTCCTGTGCCTCACAGGCAGAGCTGAGACAGAGTACAACCTGTGGTGAAAATAGGGGAATTTGAGAAAAGGTGGTGGAATGAGAAGTGTCTGTGTTCTCTTTTTTTTCCTTGTCTCAGTACCCAAATGAATGATCAGAAGTTTGTGTTGTCAATCTATTAAATTGCTAAAACAAAAAGATTCAACCATAACAGCTGATAGCTGCTCACTTTTCTCACTACTTAACTCAGATTGCATGATTTTACTGGGTTTACGTGGCCAGGTTTTGGCAACTGGGGGAACTGTAGGGGTGGCTTCTGTGAGAAGCTGCCAGAAGCTTCTTTCATGTCCAACAGAGCAAATGCCAGCTGGCTCACAGATGGACCTGCCACTGGCCAAGGTCAAGCTCATCAATGACAGTGTTGGCACCTCTGGGATAACAAATTTAACACATGGGAAAGTTGCTGTGCAAAAGCAAATGCAGACAGAGAGAGGAGTGAGTGTATGTGAAGCAGCAGCCCTGCAGACACCAAGGTCAGTGAGGAAGGAAGGGGAGGACGTGCTCCAGGAACCAGAGCAGAGGTTCCCCTGCAGCCCATGGTGCAGCCCGTGGTGAGGCAGCCGTGCCCCTGCAGCCCATGGAGGTCCATGGTGGAGCAGAGATCCACGTGCAGCCCATGTAGGGCCCCACGCTGGAGCTGGTGGATGCCTGAAGGAGGCTGTGACCCTGTGGGAAGCTCACACGGGAGCAGGCCTCTGTCAGGACCTGTGGACCCCTGGAGACAGGAGCCCATGCTGCAGCAGGTTTGCTGGCAGGACTTGTGACTCTGTGGGAGACTGACACTGGAGCAGGCTGTTCCTGAACGACTGCACCCCTCAGAAAGGGACCCATGCTGGAGCAGTTTGTGAAGAACTGCAGTTGCTGGGAAGGACTCATGTTGGAGGACTGTCTCCCATGGGAGGGACACCACACTGGAGCAGAAGAGTGTGAAGAGTCCTCCCTCTGAGGAGGAAGGAGTGGCAGAGACAACATGTGATGAAGTGAATGCAGCCCCCATTCCCTGTCCCCCTGCACCTCTTGGCAGGAGGAGGTAGAGAATTGTGAATAAAAATAAGCCTGGAAAGAAGGGAGGGGTGAGGGGATGGTGTTTTTAAAATTTGGTTTTACTTCTCATTATACTACTCTGTTATGATTGGCAATAAATCAAACTAGATTCCCCAAGTCAAATCTGTTTGCCATTATGGTAACTGTTGAGTGATCTCTCCCTGCCCTTATCTTGACCCAAAAGCCTTTTGTTGTGTTTTCTTTCCCTTGTCCAGCTGAGGAGGGGAAGGATAGAACAGCTGTAGTGAACACCTGGGTCAACCAGGTCAACGCCCCACAATGACCAAAATATTCTTTTATTTGTCTAACATATTCATAAAATCTTCCTCTTGTCGCTCTCCATTTAATCGTGGTCTGATGTCTCTTGCTCGTACCATGATGCTTTATGCACTGGTATCTTCCCATAACCTTTCGTCCTTTCCAAGCACCTGCTGGAAGCTTTCCCCTCACCACCAGGTTACTGCTGAGGCCCAAGTTACTATTTTGGCTGTTCAGCACCACCTAGGCTTCTCAGCTTCTCTCTCCAGGATACTGACTCTCACTGTGGGCCTGAGCTCATTCAGGCTTTTTGTTTCTTTTACCTACCATGACCACCCTTTGGCTTCAAACATCTTCCCAGTCATGCATTAGTCTGGCAGTAGGAAAGAACCTTGGCACAAGTAAAGGCATATGTAGATAAACTGGTTAATGAGTGGGTTGAAGGCAGCCCCTCAAATGCAAACTTGATGTGGGCCATGGTAAGAGGCTTAAAACAGATGGGTTCATGAACATCTGAGTGCAATGACAAATGAGAATGTCTCTGAAGTAGCCAAGTGTAAGATGACTGCAGTACAATTCATACCAACAAACATAGAAACAAACACAGAATCATTTCTGGGGAGAGTTTCTGTCCAACAAGAAGTTAGGAGGAATTGAAAAATGGAAATGATTGGTTAAATTATTGGTAAATACTTTGATGTATTTCCAAGAAGTTATATATATATATATATATATAAAAGATAGATGTACAAAGAAAAACAGCTGGTCAGTTCTGGGAAGCAGAGGTGCTATAAAAATTTTTAGATTATCTAAATCTAATCAGAGGAATTTTTTGGTAGTTTGATGACCCTGAACACCCTGCTAAGGAAGTAACTCATGTAAAACATGTTAAATACAGAAAGAAGACAGCTGAAAGGATTAATGCTGTTCTTCCACATGTAAACAGAAGAATATTAATCGAGAATGGAAAGGTCACATTGCCTCTCTAAGTGCACTGAAGGGATTGCCTGTTCTGAAACTTAATGGATCTCTAAATATATAAATCTGAATGTTTTTTCTTCTCCAGTCATGTTACAGAAAATCTACATAGATTGCGTATTGCTGTTCCTCAAGGTCCCATCAATCCTTCCTTTTCACTACATCAGTCTTATCAGCCCTCATGTTCTCTCCTGGTAATGAGCATGCAGAGCTATGTCTGATCTCTGTGCATTGAAGTGAAAGAATAATCAGACTCGTGCTTAGATCAGCAGTTAAGACAGTCATTTATTTCTTGTGTTTATTTATTTGAAATTACTGAAATTATGTGATAATAAATTTTAAGATGAAAATAACAAAACCATTCTGATCTATATCACAGTAGAGATCAAGGCTTATAATTTTCATTATTGGCAGTATTAAGACCTACAAGAGAACTAATTTGTTTAATTCAGTGCCAATGAAGATCATTTCTTTTCATTTCTTTTTATCAAGTTTTGCAGAATCATATTGTTCATCAAGCTGTCTTCATAGGGATCATTCTTTATTATAGGTTCAAGGGATACTTGGAGACAAAATTTCAGATCTTGACAGCTGATTTGTGCATAAAGCAGCATGTACTGCATTTTTTTGTTCAAAATCCCAAATGATGTCTTGGTACTTGCATGTGAGTACAAAGAAGGCCCTGTTCTCAATTCCACCTGAACAGATATGAGTGTGCAGGCTTATTATCTGTCCTCAGGTTGGTCCTCAGGTTCTGGGAACATACTTGACAAATGAGTACACTTTCCCAGGAAAAAGGTCTCTCTTCTCAGGGAGTAATACTTTTCTTACTTTTTGATCTTACCTTTGGTAAGGTATGTTGTTAAAATTAGTTCCATTCAAGATATCCTGCATTGTAATTTTACTCATACTTTGGGGAGAAATTAAAAAAAAAACCTTCTTCACTGGTAGACACCTGTGCCACTCAAGGGATAGAAGTGGTCTGTATTCATTTTCATTCAGGAGTAGAGTCCATTCATTTACCCATCCATAAATATATGTAAGAAATGGAAAAGACACTCTTCCAAATTGAAGCTAACATTGTGCTTCAAGTCAGATATAAAGCATTTAAAATAATTCTCAACCTCCCACTTCTGTAAGTGTGGAGTTATCACTAGAATAAGATGTTGATCTTTATAATATCAGCAGTACTTTGCATTCTAAGTGTTGGCATGGAATGGAGACCTAGAAGCATCTCAAGTTAAAAAAGAACTGCAGACTCTTACATTGACAGCAGAACTACAGAGAATACAAAGGGAGCGGAGACAAAAATTCCTGCAGTTCTATGGGGGAATATAATCTCAATGGGGATGGGTAAGACCCTGAAGATTCAGAAGTTTGAACAGTACTTCAAAGACTCAGCTCTCTCTGTATCTTTGTGAAAACCTCCATGTAAGTGTCTAGTCTTTGAAGGAGACCTGGATTCTACCTTTGTGCTTCAACTGTCATCATAATTCCAAATCACAAAATGTTTTTAGCAAAGCTGCTATGTGCAAATACACATTTGTAAACAAGAACCAGCTTCAACAACTCTTGTCACTAGTCACGTATCAAGGAAATAATGGCAAGTTCCTTTTTAATTTTCGACATCCGACTAAGAATGACACTGAGAAATGCTTTTTTAAATGTCACCTCCCAATTTCTCAGTCTCCTAAAATACTACTGTGTAGCAATAGTTTAATGTTTAGCATTCCATGAGTAATCCTGCTGTTTTAATAACACCATCACAAACAAAATCAAATCCCTGCCTCAGACTCTAACTGATTCATGCAACAGATGAAAAAAGCCCCAAAAGATGCATCTTGTCATCATTCTCTTTGGGACAGGGAGAGTAGTGGTTAAGGATTCTAAATATCAAATTATAAATCCAGGACAAGAGTATCCTTATTTCTGTAGATAGACAAAACCCATTATTGGTTTATTCTAGCGATAACTAAGACTAGTCTACCATGTTTTTCTAAGACTTACAGTGATTAAAACTGTCACACCTAATATGGAGATGAAAAAGTATGCTAAATTAGGAGAAAATAAAAATTTAAGTGTGTCCTCACATCAGGAGTGAGCAGTATTTACTCAGATATGTCCTGTAATGCCTTCTCCCTCGTAGATTCACGACTCAGAATACAGTTAGGCTAGTTAGGGAAAATTCATTGTCTTCCTTTAATTGCTTAGTTGTTGCTAGCACACTAAATCAAATATTTCTTTCTTTTTTCTTTCTTTCTTTCTTTCTTTCTTTCTCTCTTTCTCTTTCTCTTTCTCTTTCTCTTTTTCTTTCTTTCTCTTTCTCTCTTTTTTCTTTTTCTTTTTCTTTTTCTTTTTCTTTTTCTTTTTCTTTTTCTTTTTCTTTTTCTTTTTCTCTTTCTCTTTCTTTTTCTTTTTCTCTTTTTATTTCTTTCTCTCTTTCTCTTTCTCTTTTTCTCTTTCTCTTTCCTTCTTTCTGGTTTTCTTTCTTGCTTTTTTTCTTGCTTTTTTTTGTTTGTTTGTTTTGACTCTCTGAGGAGCTAATTAATGCATTGTCATCAAGCAGGCAGATACCTGAATGTTCCAAGACTTAGTTAGGGAAATGACAAAAGTAACAGGTTTGAACAGTAACACGGCAGCTCCAGCAAACATTTTCCAGTGAAAACTATAAAGTTTATGCACGGTTGCATGAATATATGTTTATGGGCTACTTCTATACTAACTGTAGTGGCAAATATATCTGCATTTTAATGAAGATAAACATTTTCACAGGCAGCTAATCTCACCTGGGTAAATCAAAGGGATTACCCACAAAAACTACTATGGAACACAGGATTGCTCTGTACTGCATTTCTTGGTCTGTGTAGTCTTGTGCTTGTATTTAGTTCTGACAGTTAAGAAAATACATGCTTTAATGGATAATATCCTGTACCGTCAAAACGAAATTAAAAAAAAAAGAGAGAAACAAAAAGACATAATTTCTAACACAGGTTTCAACATCAAATGGTTTTTTATTTATAGAAAGATGCAAAGTACCTGCCTTTTGAAGGTCTTGGTAATTGGATGTCTCCAGTCCCACAGGATTTCATGTTTTTTAGCTCTTCTCAAGAAAACTTACTTTATATATGGACTTTTCCTGTTACTTCTACTTTCCCACATGCTATTCTGAATCATTTCCTGTTCTCTCTTCCATGAGTTTTTTCTCCCTGATCCACAATTTCTAGTTTCATCTGCACTCTTTCTTTCCTGCTCATACCTCACATAGCTCCATAGCTCTTTCTCTTCATCCTGTCACCAAATACTTGCTATTTTATTCTCTGGACTCTTTATATCTGCTTTTTTCACATTATTATAATCATATCTATTCCTTTTTACATCCTTTTCTGGAAGTACTGATCTCTGATTTTACTGGGCTCTGGGAGTATATAATTTGCTTATAGCCAAAGCAACCAAAACGAACACATGCTTCCTTTCCAGAGCATCTCAAGGATTGTTTTCCATCACCTGTGGAAATAGGATTTATTCTACTGAACTCATTTAAGTGTCCTTTTAAAGGCCTGAAAACTCTACACAGTCCTTTTGGGTCAGTATGTTTGCCAGGAACATTTCTCAATGAAAAATCTTATAATATAATTATGTCCTAATTGAATGTCCTCCTTAAATTCTGGCCAGCAAAAATCCTATCAGACAAGAGCTCTCCACAAGTTAAAACCTGCAGTAGGACTTTGGGTGCGATTCTAAGGAGCAATAAATAGCTTTCATTTGAAAAGCTTGAGTTTAGACAATAATTGGCAGTCTCTCCTCTCTGGGTCTGGAAGAAAAAAAAAATAAAAGAGAGGCAGAGAGAATGATCTGTACAATATTTAAATCTCCACCTCGTAAGATTCAGCTAATCTTCTCTTGGGCACGAATGCACTTAGCAGAGGTACACTCCCTGGTACGCCTCTCATCCAGTAATTATACTTTCCCCAACATTTTATGAGTATTTTTTGTTTCTAAAGTAGGTCAAACCCCAGTAGAGAATGCTGGAAAGTTGTCTGTTGGAAATGGAAGCATTTGCACACAGTAGAATTAATTTGCCAACGTTTGGTGCCTTATTAGTGATCCGGTGGTGCTAGTTATGGCTACTAAGGCTATGTTCAGTTGAAACAAGCCTTTGGAAATGAGGGTTTGATAGGACTTAACCCTTCAGTTCAAATGATCTCTCCATATTGAGAACAATTGTATCAAGTCAAAAGATAACTCTTCACTTTGACCCTGCCATTCTCTAGGGAATGCTGATTTACATGGCTGTACTGTCATCTGTCTACACACGCTAATTACCTGCATGTCAAAAACCCCTGGAAAGTCGTGTTAGAGTGCTGCCAAAGGTCTGACTTGATCTCTACACACAAGTAAACCTCTGTATGGTGCTGTATTACCTTACCTGGCTGAATGAAGTATATGGCAGTAATTGCAAGTTAAGCTAGCAATTTTGAAAGACTTCTGAAATTCTAAATAGGATGACTTAAGAAAGGGAAGGTAGGCTTAACTCTGAATTTTCCCAGTTTTTGCAGATGTAAATCTAACCCTTTATTATTTTAACTCTTTGAGATATGTTATCTTGATGTTTCAGATCTCCCTCCTTTAGGTTTTCTATTGTACTTACAATCATATAAAACCCATTGTTAATACATAGGATTATGGTTAACACTGGGATTTATGGATTCTACAACACGTTATTGGTGAACTTATTTAGACACAACCATGAATTTCACACCATTCTGTAGAATTCATTCAAAATCTATTCCTGCAATGGTCTTGTAAAATATTCTTGGTATTATGGATCAGGCATCTTCACATGTTACCACAAGCCAAATTTTTCCAACATGCAGAGTACCCATGGTCCAAAGAAGTCCATACATGCTGCAAGACCTCACCAGCTTTGCAAACCATCAGTGTATTGAAAAGTACTAAATTCAAAATAAACACCTACATACTTGAAAACTAAAATCTGAGTTTCAGTCTCCGATGGCATGAAACAACATGACACAAGTAAAGAGAGATTGTCACCTATTACTTCCAACTCTTTACACTCCTGTATTAGGGGCATTGAATGAAGTCAATGGGAAAAGAGCTCCAATGAAGCAAAAAGTTCTTTAAATAGGGATGGTTAATCCGGGACTCTTCTTGAAAGAGTTTTTTCAGACTCCAAAGGTTTGCATGGTTTTGAGAGGAGAATATACCTGGAGCAGAAATCCATTAACGGATATGGTCAAACAGAAAGTGTGACTCACTCCAGAAGTCCTACAGCCTCAAGTGTCTGGGAGTCAAGAGAGTGCTTTTGCAAAGCATCACGTGTGCTTGCCCTGCTCCTCTACTTCATGTATTGGGTTCCGGACATACTCAGAGGCAGGATACTGAGATGCAATTAACTTCATCTTCTGCATTTAAAAAATATTTTACGATTATTTCTGTTAGTTTGTTGCTAATTCTTTCCACTCCTCTCCCTTCAACTCCTCTCACCTCTCTTCTCTTTTCACTTTAATCATGTCTGTGCTTTTTTTTTGTTTGTTCGTTTCTTCTTTTGACAGGTGGTGTTGTTTGTTTATTTGTTTTGGGTTTTAATTCTTACATTTACCTTAGAGCTTCTAGTATATGCTACAAATAAATTAGTGTTTTAAATTACAGAATAAATCCTGCTGACACTTCTCTCCTGGAAGTGCCCATCTAATAAGGCCAAGGAAACCTGTGTGAATCCAAAATAATTTTTTCTTCAGTGGGAGTGATATGTGGATAGAGAAAAATGTTCTCTGCTTTTTAAGATTCTTCAAAACAAATCTCTTAACTGAATTTCAGAATGAGTAATAAGCACAAAAGTCTGAATCTGGAAATCATTCCTTAATTTCTGATCGAGGAAGTCAAGGGTATGAAATTCAGAGACAGCATTCCATTGAGGACAAAAGCATTGAGTTCCTCAGTGATGCCATCAGGATTTGGTCCACAGATTTTACACTGAAATGCTGACACACCCTTACTGCTGCAGTGCACAACATGTTGCTCTAATTATTCTTTGCTCATATTCAGGATTTGAGATACTGCTTGGATGACTGCTCTCATGTAGCAAAGCTGGCAAGCTTTCCACTTTGAACACAACACAGTCACAATCATAAAATTACATTTCTCAGCTGAGAAAGAAAAAACCTCATGAAGTCCAGGGGCTCGTATGTCTCTTTTGCAAGAATGAAACACAAGGAAAAATACTTGGTTGCAGGGCAGCAAGTGGTTTGTGCTGCTATTCATGGGGTGCAGCAAAGCTGGATGTTTTCTTTAATCCTAAACATGTTATCAGGTTACAGTGACTGCGGAGTCAAAATAATTTGGGGCACTGTCATTGTAAATTGTTCTTGTTCATTCTTGTTTACCATTTGCAGAAAGTTCACACAAAATCTCTGGAGTTCTGTTCCAAGAGCATTTTGTAGTGCATTAATAATATACAGTCTTCTTGACAGTGTTGTTGGCAGTTCCAGAGAGAAATAAAAATAAACTCAGAACAAATCAAAAACAAATTTGTGTTAAAAAAGTGTGGTAAGTTGAATAACAGTTTCTCATTTATTTTTTCAATTATTAAAGCAATGTATTCAAGTTTACTTGAAATAGCTCTTTCCAGGTGCAATAATTCTGAAATATATGCACTTCCCTTCCTCCTCCCAAAAAGAGGGAAAAGAAAGGGAAATTCAAATTAAAAATCTTGATTGAAAAATTGAATAATTTCACTTGGAAAATGTCAGAACATTTATTTTTTCTCATATTTTCTTCCAGTGAAAAAGAGCAATTCAATGAAAAGGAAATGAATTAATTATAACTTTCAGAAAAAAATCTGCATTTCTGGCCCTCAAAAAATTTTAACTGACAAATGTCACACAGCTTTACCATATGAACTTCTCATCTTGCTTCAAATGCCACGCTTGCAACAACCAGAATAGCAGGGCGGTTTTTTGTTTGGCACAAAGAAATAGTGCAGAGATTCTCTAAAGTTGTCTCCTTTCCTACCCTTGGCCGTTGTGGCTTTCCCTGTTTCACTTAATGTTTTCCATCAGTTGATCTTGTAGTACTTATTTTGTTGCTTTTTTATCCTCTGCCACACCTGTTTCTTAACACTTTTTCTCATTCATTAGCAAAAACATCAGCAACAAAAGGAGGGCCAAGGACAATCTCCATCCTTTGTTGGATGAGAGGGGAAACATAGTGACAAATTCATATATTGCGGTGTGGAGTATTTTAGTAGCTACATTAGTAAGTGTGGCAATTTACAGTACTGTACTATTGCATTCCAGCACAAAAAACATCAAATAACCCCCCAAAAGTGATATCAATATGATACAGTTTCAAACTTTCCCCTAAACCCTTCCATGAAATTCAAGTTGGTAAATCTCTTTAAGTTTATTGGCTCTATTTTGCTAATAGTATCAGAAGAAGGAGATGGCTGAGAAACAATTCTGGATTCAGGGTAAGACTAGATAGTGGTGTCCCCTTTGGAAAACATGCAAACATGTCTTTTCTAAGTTTGCAAGGCTTGTGCTTTGAATATTGCAATATTCACCTGTGAAATCTGCAGCAAAATCTGTTTAGATGCCTCCTTGGAGTCAGTGGCCTGGTGAAGGAAGAGCTGGTGCTGTGGGGATTTTGGGCAACTGGTATTCCTGCAAGAAAGGAATAGACATAAAGCAACCCAGGTCTAAAGCTGGCTGTCAGGGGAAGCCTTGGCTGATGTACCAGATCATCTTATCGAATATTGGGCTACCAGGGTCTGAAGGGATCAGTTGTTACCCTATTTCAGAAACAGAAGACATTTAAAAAAAAAAGGAAGAAAAAGTGATTCTTAGTCAATGCAACCAGTAAAATAACTAACATTGTGACAACACAGACACATGACAAATAGACTGCCACCTGGCAGAGAAATGTTCCTAACTTGATGAGAAATGCAGATGAAAGTATTCAAATTCGGCATGGAGAGCACCATGGAGTTCTGCTTGCTGCAGGACAGGTGAGGATGATGTGAACTCGTTGCTGGCTCAGAGCACACGGAGGAGGCTGACTTGAGCCTGTTCTGAACAGGAGGAGGAGTTGTATAGCATACTGTAGCTCAAAAGAACGAAGATGAACATCTACTGATATTATAGACAAGTTTCCCAAACTCATCTCAGCTTTGTACTTGCACATTTCACATGTCTTTGTCATATATTTTGAGGGAAGTTCTGTCCAGTTTTTTAATCAGGACTGCAGATTAAAAACTTGAGAGGATGATGATTATATATACAGGGACCAAGTTCAAATCATTGCATTATTCTCTCTATTTTGCAGTGATTACTATGTTTTCTGGTGTCATTTTTATTTTGTATTTCTAATGTTTAGACTCTTAAGCAATAAAATACTATTAGTGTTTATCCTCTTTAAGCCGCTGATACACATTAAAAATTTTAAATCAATAATTTTTCATATTTGGGAAAGCAGAAAGTGATGACAACACTATATTTGTCATGGCACAGCTTATTACTACAGTAGGCTTAGTTCAGACTGTTTTCTTCCTTCCTTGAGAAGGAAGCAAGGATACTAACACTTGCAAAAATATACTTTTATTATTTTCAATTTATGCATTTCTGATAGTGATAAAGAAAATCTTAGCAGAATTTAAGTTTCTACCTCTGAGAGAACAATGTTGATATGGCTTGTGAGTAAAAAATACTCATCTCATTTTCTCTTTGAGGTTTTCTATATTTTCTAATAAATTATTCATTGTTTCGCATTATGATTCTTGAGCTTGCTCTCAGATCTATTAAATCCCTGTATATGTAAGTTTTATGAACACTGTTTGTAAAGATCATGTAGAGTCTAAGTGCATTAGTGACAGAGGTCATGAAATATTGAAAGATTTAACCACATGTGTGAGAGAAGTAAGTATTTCTCCCAGAGGCCTAAGAGGTGGCCTGTTCACATACAACACAAAGCCCAGAGCAATATTGACACATGATATCCTGCTATTTGGAATTAATCCATAAAATAACACTAGCTCCTCTATCAGAGTATTAGGTACTACAGCCATTGCAGAATCTCAGGGTGATCCAGGGAGATGTTTTATCATTACAGCAGTCATAGCGAGAGGGGAAGGAAATTAAAGTGAAGAATGAAATATTCTTAAATCCACAAAAGGGGTTTTTTAGTTAAAGTTAATTGACTGGTAAAATCTCCTTTAGTGGTTTTTTTCCCCCCAGTCAAGTTCACAGCAGAATATCAATGAGGTTTGTTGAAATGGAAACTTTTCACTGTGCATAATTAGAGTAAATGAAACGTGCATCCATTCTCAATGTGCTTCTTTTATTTCTGTAAAATTTAATTTCTTTAAGAATGGAGGCAGGAAATAAATGGAGTGAACGTCAGCTTACATGAGAAGGTTTGAAAATTTCAAGGCCAGCTCAAGAACAATGATTTGGATCAGAAATCTTCCTCTGTGATAGTGGCAAACACTTCTTCTCAGCCCAGTTTGTGTGCCTCGGTTTTGCCTCTGAAAAGTGGGCAGTGCTAACAAGAATTAGGCATAGAGGAGAAGAGAGAGTTTCCCCTCAGTATGCCACTGGAGTAGCCTGATCTGAAAACCTAACACTGCTCTGGTGACTTGGGTTTTCTGAGTGTCGAGTACCATTAATACAAATAGAGCCAAACTGTGTGCTGTTGTGACTTTCCTGAGAGGAGATCCCACGAGGGATTAGGCTGAGCCTGCCAAAGCCACCTGGCTTGTAATCTGTGTCAGACCAGAAAGAGAGCTGCACTTGCTCCATATCAGTCTGTAGCAGAGATGGGAATAGGGTTTTGGTGATTCTGACCCCTGGAAGTAGGGACCAGTCTGGTTAAATCACAGGGCCTCTAACAAACCATAATTCTCTCCATTTCAGGAGTGACCCCACCAAAGCTGCACTGCACCTGATAGACCATGAGAGGAGGATGGGCCACTGAGGCAGATGGAGAAAAGAGGCAGGAAAAGAAGAAATAAAATTATGTCATCCTCTTTTGCAGGTGGGGATATGGGGTGAACTTTAAGGACACACAGGAAGACTGGGCAGAGGCTAAGGCTGTGCTCTGAGCATCACCCTTGGCGTCCTTGGAGATGTTCTCTCAAGCAGGAGTGGTCTGCCCGCTCCACTTGCCAGCTGAGCCTTTACCACCCACTGCAGTGCCAGTGCTCCTCTCCCACCTCAGCTGCTGAGGGACATTGGCTGAAGCCACCACCATGGTGTCCCTGTGAGCAGGTTTTTCTGTGCTCCTGTGACAAGCTGGGAATGTGCGTATAAGTACAAGAGCACAGAAGACACGTGGCAGCCTCCACTGACCACTGTCCATCACATGGGGGGCTGTGGCTTAGCCATGCTCCTGGAAACACACCTCTTGTCTCAAACCAACCTTTTCCTGGCTTAAATATCCACAAGGTTCAGTGGTAGGGGTAAAGTGCACTTAGGGAGCAGAAGCAATTAAATGAAAAGATAAGTTTCTGTTTAATTAAACCCCTCTGTGGGACTTTTCAGTGTGATTGAACAAACCATGAAAGCCCTCTGGATGTGCTCAGGCATATGGTACTCCGGGTGCACTTTCATGGATGCTATCAGGATTACTGGAGAAACCAGCATAACAGAGATCTGGAAAGCTTTACCTTGTCAGATTCATTACACTGAGCTCCTGACCATGAAATGTAAAAAAAGACAGAGGGCAATGCATATTTCACTTGGTTGGGCCAGTTTTCCTCATTTTATTATCACTGGATTTGTAAATGTCAGAAGCTGAGACACAAAACAACAGAGGATGCTCTGTTAGAATGGCTGTTCACACTCCATAGTTCTCTGCATTGAGATGCCTCCTGCTATAAAAGTTGAATTTTACCAAGCCTGCAGCAACACTCTGGTGCTATTATTCACTTATTACTACAGAATTGCTAAGCAGTCTCACAGCACACCCAGGGCACTGTCACACCCAACGCTCTATGAGCAGGCTGCATGAGACAGAGCCTGTCCTGAGGAGCTGCCAGCCTGAGCAGATTCCCCTGTCCCAGGCAGGATGGAGTGCTGGACAGCTGCCTGCCGGAGCAGACAGAGGGCAGGGGGGTGGCCGGACGCCAGGCTGCAGCTGCCAAATTGTCTGCTGGGCAGATCATCCTGACTTTAGGAGGTTTCTTAGATCAGTGGAATTAATTACTTACTGGACATGCCCATATCTCTCCTTTTAAGCAGTTTAAGGGAGATGACTAACTTTATGAGGCTGAAGGCAGCTGGCATGAGTCTCAAAGTGACATGAGCAGTATCACACAGGAAACCTGTCAAGGACAGACTGGGGGGGATTGTGTCCTGGCTTATCACCTGTTCCACAAAAGCATCTCTCTTCTCCAGTTCATGAAAGGCTAATACATCATCAGCATTTGCCTTAAACCAGACACAAATGTTCACAACTCACTTAAGGAGGAAGAGAGTCAGTTCGCAGCATCCTTCATTCTGTCCCTCAGCTCTTCCACTTTGTACAAAGGACAAACTTATTTTCTAGAAACATAATCCTCTTTTTTTCATCCTCTGAAAAATGCTACTCTTGCACTTTTATTTTTTGTGTCCTATGAATAAAGGTATCAATTGATGAGATACACATAGCAGTCAGAACTGAAAATACGAAACATATTGCTGTTAATTTAGGTCCACATAACTTTGTTTATTACAGAAAAAACAAATTGACTATTTTTAGAAAACATTCATTCCTTTATTTCATTTGCCAAGAATTTCTAATCTGAATTTCAGAGAAAAAGCAATCTGTTACTCTCAGACGTTCATGTGCTGAGGGGATCTACCAGGTGCGTGGCTAACAAGTGTGTTTTTTGTACAGCATACTCAAATTCCTCCAGTACTACTTCACTTCTCTCCCCAAAGCACAAACAGTGGTAGCTATGCCTTAAACATAGACTGAGCCTAGACCCGACTTAGTTGAGCTTGAGGAGAAACTATGTTCATGTCCTTGTGCATTTGTTTTTCTTTATGATTCCTCTGTCAGACTTTTTACCCTGCTGACCCTGAGCAAACTTGTCATGGCAAGACGGACATCTGGTTTTACAGGCTTGGGCAAAGTAAGCAACACGAGACTAGGAACAGAGAAGCAGAACACTGGATTATAAATGGCAAAATCCCAGAAGCAAAACTCAAGGAGGGGCAGAAAATGAAACACTAACACAATATGAAAAGAGGCATGCCATTTAAATCAACAATGTAAAGGGGTAGTCTGCTAGGGTAATGTGGGAAATTTTTCTAGCTCTCTTTTTTTACTTTGTCTTTAAAGGATTTAGTTTCTCTGAACATGAGAAAATTGCATGCTTGCTTGAATAGGATTCCTTGATATGATGGTATTCCAGTTACTGCCCTGAAAGTAAAGTTTGAGCTACAGGATAAGCAAATTACAGTGTAGAAACTGAAGTGATCTGGGCCATATAGGATGTATATAGGAACTATTTCCTCCAGTGTAATAATATTTTTTGTCCAAGGCATGTTTCAAAGCTTATGTCCACAGCAAGATAACAATGCTGCAAATTTAGTAGGTCTTATAATTTCCATCTGAAGTGACAACCATAAACAAAAATAAATTGTCCCTAACAACAGACTGACACTACTGGCACATCAGTCAGCTCTGATATGCTGATCACAGGGCCCACTGATCAGTTTCAATATCCTGCCAGGAGCTGATGTATTTGTACTAAACCATTCAAATATGCTCCCTTCTCTCTGCACAAGCTGGATGCTGTTAGGCAGCAGCTTCTCTTCCCCAGTCCCCCTCCTCCTCAAGAAATATCTGGCATGCAGAGGTGCATAAGGCCTGGCCTGGTTGTCACTTCTTATATCCTGGTGCTAGGGCCATCATGAGAGGAACTCATCTGGAAGAAATTACTCTTCAGGGGCTGCTGTGTTTTGCATTGTTTTGGATTGCTAAGGTAAAAATACTTGGATAGCGCTGTTCCTGCGGTCTCTCTGAGCTCCGTGTATCTTATTTCAGGTACCATGAGCAGTGCTGGCTAAGTAAGCACGAAGTGCAGCATCTGCTTTGCTCTCTGGAGAGGTGCAGCCCTGAACAGGCTCCCTCTCTATGACAAAGCATTAGGGCAGGTTGGTGTTGCCTGAGCTAAGTCTCCTCCTGGAACTGCGTTGGGGCAAGTGCTGCTTGTGGTGGGGTTGCTTGATAGGTGTCTATACATAGTGCATATCAGCTGAGGAAGTTTCCTGCCCTGACAGCAGATACCAGAGTAATGCAATATAGATTGTGCAAATTACAGATTTGAAATAAGTGCTTTAAAGGGCAATGAGCAACTTCAGTATAATCAAGTCAATGTATTTCAGATTAGTTTTAGTAAGCTGAGAAGATGTAAGAAAGGGACAGGGACAATTTTAAAATCTTTTGAGGATTAAGGAGTGAATCATATAGTCTTTTGGGTTCAAAAAGACCTAGATTTGTTTAAAAAAATCGAATTACAGGGAGGACCAAACCCGGTAACTTGGAAATCCTACAACATTGACAAGCACCACATAAAACTATATAAAACATTCTCATAAAAGGTAACGTGCTCTCCTGCATATTGTACAGCAGATGAACATGAACACTTTGAGTTGGATCATCTCTTGAGCACAGCACAAGGGGAAAATAAATTATGGTCTTCTGGGCTCCTTTTATATCCCAGTTTGTTCTTTTCCTCACTCCCTCAATTATCTTCACCTTATATTTTTATTTTCACCTCAGTTTTCACCCATCTATCATGCTTCAAGACTCCAAATAATCTCTTTTAAGAGGAGACCTCGTTGGTAGGCTGATTATATCACAGGTTTTCAATAGACAGATTTCATGCACCATCCTCTGAAGCACCTAATCCTAGTTTCTAGCAGAAACAGGTGTCCAAGGCAGTGGCACAGATCAGGTATGACAATTTTTAATTGGTTGTACCCTCTTGCTACTTTAATGCCCATTTCCTTGAATTCCTATCTTCTCTTCTCCCATTCAGTCTTCTGTAAATTCTCTCCTTTTTCAACCTCCCTCAGTTCAGTTTAATTTCTCACTTCTATTTTCTTTTCCTCTATTCCATTTTTCAAATACACACAATGCTTATAGTTTTGCTGCTGTGACCAATAGCCTAATGACAATTAACTTGGATTTAATTTTACATCATTGGATGTAATTTTCATCGTGCTGTTGAGAGAAATGAATGCACTGAGTCTCATAATCACTGTCCATGAGCAGAGCAGAGCATTTCAGGAGTCAATGCTTGTCCCAGGCATGCATTTCTCAACACATCCATTTCCTAACAGAACCCATATTTATCAGCTTTCAGGGCATCTCTTCAAGCTTCCAATTTCTTGGCATAACAGTGATGGTATATCTTCAAAGTTCAGTGTTTCCTTAGGGCTGGTGGCCTACCTATAGCCTGGGTTGCCTCTGTGTTTTATCTCAGTCTGAGGCAGTCTCTTCACACAGTCACTGAATGAGTTATTCTGGCCAAATTTGGACACTTAGAGCACAGCTGTTTATATCTAAGCAGGTCACCCAAGGGTCCCGTTGTAAAAATTTTAACCTATAAGTCATCTCATCCTAATTTAGACATCTGAATATCAGATGATTTGCAGCCTAAAAGTGTTCTGAGCTGAGATAGAAGCAAGATGAATCTCACCTACTCACTGAAATGGAATGGGACAAGGACACTGCTGTCCTTGGCTTAAGCTAAGCCTAAAACCCAGGTACTGTCCTTTATGAAGAAAGGTGACCTTAACTCTCTGTGTAGGCATTCAACTACTATCCAGAATGAAGGGACATGCAAGGCACATGGTGGACGAGCTGATTTTGGCTGGTCATGTTTTTCGTGTTAATGGTAGGAGGCAATGAGAAGTTGGAAGGAGGTGTGAGACACAGGCAGGGCAGGCACTGAGAGCGTGGCCTAAGAGACAGGCATGATGGGGAGGTACTTTGGACCGAATGGTAGATGAGAAAATCTTGGGAATTTGGTCACATTTTGGTGTGTTCTACCTCTGCTTTTCTGAAGGAAACAGGACTTTGTGAGCTAAACACATGGGCTCACATCAAAGACCAGCCTGATTCCATCTAATTTTTCTTACCAAATGGAGCACCATGCAGTAGCATTTTGAGCCATTAGGGTCACCACTGAGACTGTGTGCTTGCCTTCAGTATTGATCTTTCAGATCCTGAACCATCAATGAGGCCTGCCATTTGTCTGACACCATAGGAGTGTATCATCATTTGCAGGCAAACTTATTAGCATGTTTACTTTCACTTTCTGAGCATGAAATAATTATTAACAGCATTCTGCTATTTAGGATTACCATCATTTTTTGCACATGTACTATACCAGTTACTGACAAACAACTGAGTTCTCCTAACGATGATTATTCTGGGACACAAACACATTTCTCTAAATCTTCTAAACTGTATTTTCTCAGCCTTTATCAATGTCTGGGAAGTTGAAAATCGCATTGCCTTTAATAAATGACACAAAATTTCTTTTGTGTTTTGGTGAATGTGAAGGATCCATAAGTTCTTATGCCTTCTCCTGTCCAAGCTACGATGGAACTCAAACTGAGGATCCAGATTGTGGAAGGAAAATAGCACATGACTGGAAGGAAGAGAGCACAAAAATAGCATCAGAAGAAAGCTTTTCACTTTGAATTTTCTTAGGCTGTGTATGTCTCCAGTAAATAGAAGTGGCACAGACAGCCTGGACTCTCTCTGGCCAGCCAAACAGAAATTAATAGGAACTCCTTTATTGAGTAAGGATATTGGGAAAATCAGTGTGCACATAGGGGCAGCAGAACGAAGAGAAAAGCAGGCCATAGGCCCTGGATTAATACATGTCAGGTAGGTTACATATGAACCAGTGTCTGAGGAAATGGAGTTGAACATGCTTTACTGGAACACCACAGCTGGGAGCAATGGGAATATCTTGGAAATGATCCCCAGTGCACAGGCCCCAAATGTGCAGCACTGGCACACAGGACCACAAGCAAAGACAGATCCAAGGAAGCATCCAAATGGTGCTCAAAAAACACTGGACCTTTCAAGGGAGAAATCTGCACATCACATAAGTAAAAGCTCCTAGCTGAGGTGACTTTCTTGGCTCCATATGCAATCAAATTAGGATTGCTCCTGAAAAAAAAGCAATATAACCTAAGAAAAGGATATTCTGAATTTTTCCATGAGCTGTCTAGGAAGAACAGGAAAACAATGGAGGTATCTGTGTAACTATAAGCAGTTTTAACACAGTCTATTCCTCACTGGGTGCCATCTGGGGGTGATTGGGCACAACTGTCTGGCCTCTGGCTGCCCTACTTAACTTGCTCCTTCATAAATATATTTATTGTAGAAGATTATTTAGAAGATATTGTCATGCACCAGTGTCTTCTGGGGGAAGCCAGCACTGCTCTGCTGCTATTGCACATTGCACCAGGCTGTTTGCCATTTTTTCACAGAACTTGGTTTATCTTGTGGCATTTTCTTACCAGTATAAAGGATTTTTTTTTGCCAAATCAGTATCTGTGATGGCCTGCCTTCTGCTAACTTGTTTTATATGTTTCTTTTAGGAAAAAAAAATAAAGAGAAAAAAAGTATGTGTAGCTATAGTACAACAGAACATAACAATGAATTTAGGAGTGGGACTTTTCTTCTTTGCAGAAGAGAGCAGGTCTCTCTATTCTTCTAATATATGTCTAAGTGGAAGAAGCTCCAGATGGCTGATGATTAGATTTGTTTGCTAAAAACCGTCTATGCCTTTAACAGTTGCAAATTCATCATTTTCAGGCACAGTTATACTCCTAAAGACCTATGATCAGCTTATACGTGACAACATGGAAAATGAAAGAGGTGCATAGAAAACTCATATGAGGTTGAACTATCAATTACCTCATGGTGTTCTTTGGATACTTCTATGCTTACAAAACATGAGGATTGCATAGCAAGAATTTTTCTGGCTGCAACTTTTCAGTAAACCTCTTACTGTAACATACCCAGCAGTTTGCACTGTATGCTTAAAGAACATCGTATCCTAACACATAAGAATGCCCTTTGGATGGAAAAAAAGTCACCTTATGAGCACCTCACTTACTAAAAGCATTTTTGCTCTTCATATCTCTTACATATCCATACTTTGACAAAAAATTTCAATCATGAAGTTTGGCATCTTTTTCTCTATTTTACACAGAAATTCTTCTCTCACAGTTCAAGGTCAAGAAAGACATTCCAGACAATGACTGGAAGAGAATAGTATAAAAATGCACACTGATTTAGATTTTCAGAACTGATCAGCAGTTTAAGACTGTAACAGCAATTTATATGCTGTTTCCAGTTTACTAGAAGTTAAAACTGATTAGCACTTTTTGAAAAATACCTAATCAAGGTAAATTAACTAATGAAATTCCTTGATTGCTAGATAGTTCACCATTTCAGAGGTGCTTTAAAAACTAGTTTAGGAAACATTTTCTGACAGCAGATCAGCTGAAACTATTACTTGCACTGGGAAAAGATGATTTTTTCTGTCATTCTTTTTCATATGTAAATTCCCATATCCTTTCAGTAAATAACAATCCTAGTCCATATTGCTCTATTGGATATTTATTTTCCTTTCTTGCACTTTTCACTTCAAGACTTGATTATATTCATCCTGATAAATAATTCTGTGTGCTACCACCCTGCCTGCTGTTCCAGTACAGTACAGAGGAATAATGCATGGACTACAATCTGGAAACCTAAGCCTTCCACACCAATTAGAAATAGTTACAGCAGGACTGATAGTCTAACAAATCTACCTTCAGACTCCCTTCTGAGTGCATGTTTTATGTTCTAGAGATATGTATATAGCTTTAACGGGAAAGACTCATGGACATTATTCTCACTTAAGGGTGAAATTCAGACACACATAAAAAATGCATTAAGTCAAGCTAAATGAATTTTGATATTATTCCACAAGAGGTGGTGGAGATGAAATCAAATCTTCATTGTCTGTGAGAGTGCTTCAACTCTGATGATGGCGAGTGAGATCTACCCTAAGCTCTGGCCCTGTGGCCCCTTCAACAGCATTTTCTCCCAACCATCCCGCATTCATTTGGGAAGGGGATCGTCTCGGGTGAAGTTAGCTCTGGGGACATGCAGCTGCATAGGTTAAGGTATCACCTCTCAGTTATGCACACACACTGGAGATGCTGAGCTGAAGTCTGCTTCTTCTTTTGCTCAGTTCTGCAACCCCAGAAAAAAGTTCTGCATAAATAAAAGTACGTAACAGAGAATTGCGCAAACACACTGTGTGCCAGGCTAGAGCTCTTTACACGACAACGTAAATTCTTGTCTGCAGCCCACAACACCTCCAAGAACAGAGACCACGGTCTCTGCCAAAGCCCTCCTAGCAATGCTGGCACCAGTGCTTTGTGCTGTTTAAGCCAGATGCTTCTTATTTAAGAAAGCTATTGGAAACATATAACATAACTAAGAAACTAATGTTATCTGTGTTCATATCTGGCCAAGCTGCACAGAACTCAAGGCTGGTTTGCTTTAGGAGTGGGCTGGAATTCCTGATTTTCTGAAGGAGATTGTAAGTGAAGTTGGAGGACTATAGCTAACTTAGGGGGGGAGATGTGGCTGTGAGGTTGTTCATCAAGTGAAATTTTTCAGGGTGATGTGACCCTAGAATGAAAGTCTCCCGCTAGAAGGGAGGAACCAGAATTCACAGGCAGAAGGAAGGAGGATACATATGGATAAGAAATTATTTTAAATCCTGAAGTATTTATGTATGTCTATTTGCCCTTTTTATATCATCCGATCTGCGTTTGCACAATGGTTCAGATATCATTAAACATATGTAGATCTATGCAAATCTGCTGACACCTGGCTTGTGTTCTGGTGATATTGCCTGTAATGCAGATAGCTTGGTTAGAAAAGTTAAAAACTAATAGCAATAGTTCTGTGTACCCACAATCCCTACATTTCTGCTTTCCTTTCCTCTCCCCTCTTGTTTGTGAAAGGCTGCCTACCTTGCCTGCCTTTCTTCAGACCATTTCCATTTCCAGTAAGGAGCTGTCTAGTGTGAGAATCCTGCCTCTGCTTTCTCATATCCTCCGCCCTCCACAATATTCAAGAGTGTTGATATGGTTTTGGCAAGATATATTTTTTTTCTTCATACCTTTTCAATCTTGTTTTCTCCAGACTGTCCCCCTTTCCCTTGAGAAGCCTTCTAGCCTAAAAAAAAAAATGTAGTCCTTACAAAAACCAAAACACAAACAGAACAACAAAACCTGGAGAATTAGACTTTGGGAAAGTAAAAAATGTGTGCAGTGTGATAACTAAGCATGGGCAGCTACATTGTGTGGCAGAGATTGCAAGCTGGATGTTTTTCTTATGCTCATACTGATTGTAGTTATCTTTACAGTTTCTCACGCCTCATAAATTATACACCCCTGCAAACTCTGCCAGTTGGAATTTAAAATTTGTCCCTTTACCACTGGGAGAAATTGAACAATTAATGAAGCAGTGACAATTGGTGCTTCCTCCCTTCCTGGGGAAACAGGGACAAAACACATCCAATGTGGATGCAATATTCAATCGTTAATACCTCTATATGAAATTCCTTGGGCCTAGATCTGAAAGAAGAATAACCCATTTTAATATTCCATTTCAAAACGTTTTTACAAAAAAAAAAAAGCATAAAAAATAGGATGGTGAGGAAGCCATCCTGTTCCCCGGTTCCCCTGGGTGACAAACATAACCAGGGCTTTTGCTGTTCTCTGTTTTTCGTTACAGCCACACTCCAGAGACACATGCTCCGTGCTGCTGTAAATACACTGCTTCAAATGTCAGACCTGATTTACTCTGTTTTTTTGGAAAGAGAACAAAGAAAGTCAGTTTTTGAACCCAATAACGACAATAAACAGCAATTGTTCAAAAATAGCCCAGACAACGGACTAAATAAAGAGGGTGCTGCTTCTGCAGTTAACCATTATCCCTACTATTCCTACTAGCTGTTACTCATAGTGTAAGCACTTCCATGGGAATTAACAGTGTCACAGCTTGTCAAAAAGTAGCCTTATGAGCCAAGCCTTGAAGAACAAAACACTTGTGTGTCCTAAATTTCCACTGCAGTGACGATAAGTGTTGCGGTTTAATCCCAGCTGGCAACAAAGCACCACATTACTGCTCTCTCACACAACCTCCTCCCTGCCCCCAGAGAGGACAAGAACTGGAAAGGGAAGGTAAGCCCCATGGGCTGAGATAAGAGCAGCTTAATAATTGAAGCAAAATATAATTAAAATTATAAACATGGTAATAATATTAATAATTGTAATTATAAGGAGAGGGAGAGACAATAACAGCACCCAAGAGAAGAAAGCGATGTGCAATACAATTGCTCACCATTCACTGACCAATACCCATCCCTTTCCTGAGCAGAGATTGGTTCCTTCTGGGTAATTCCCCCTATGATATGAAATACTCCTTTGGCCAGTTTGAGACAGCCATACAAACTGTGCTCTCTCCTGGATTTTTGTGCCACTCCTCACTGACACAGCATGAGACGCTGAAAAATCCTCGATTAAGGGTAAGCACTACTTAGCAACTGTCAAAACATCAGTGTATTATCAGCATTATCCTTGTACTGAATCCAAAACACAGCACTGTACCAGCTACCACAGATTAAAGTAACTCTGCCCCAGCCAAATTCAGGACCATGAGAAATGTGACTGTTCTGAAACACGCATGGTAAAAGCGAACATGATCTGCTAACTCGGATGTCACATTTTCAAGCAGAGTTCTTTTTGGATGCATTTGCATGGCATAACAGGGCTGTGCAAGGTTATCCAGGCTAGTGTGGACCCTGTAAGCAGCATGGTGCTGTTCAGAAGGTCTCCATCAAGGTGAACATACCCTCCTAATGCAGCTATGTTACTTTCAGCAACTCAATATTTCACCTTATTTTTAAACCTAGAAAGCCATATTTACAATTTAGTAGCTTTACTTATATACACCCAATATAGATGTGTCTCAGAAGCCTGTGTTTGGATTCCTGTTTTTGAAAATCTTGCCTGCAAGGTTTTGCACCAAAAATTGACTACTAGTCAAACTAGCCTATTTACATATGCTAAAATAGTCTTACTCCTGTAAATATGCAAGGCATCATGCAACTCAGTGTTTTCAAACAGATTACATCCTATATAAAAGGGGGGGCGTACTCTAAAAAAACATGAGGAAACTGTAATAAATTAAAGTGAAAGTGAAATGTTGTCTAAATTCTCATGCACGGAGCTGCTTCACACTTTTGATTGCTGTATCTCATTCTTCTGTACTTATTCAAAGCTTGTACCTTCCTAGGAATGAAAACGTCAGCCCCAAAACTGGAAATTTCATGGAAAAAACCTTAATGGTGACATCTTTTGAGTGTCCTTTTGCCACCAGCAGCATACTTGTTTCCTCACATGGTGTGTACATAATATTCTACTATGTCTAAACAATGCACCACAGTTGACAATCTTGTTCCTGTTAATTGCCAGATCCTCACTTTCAGGGCTGCATAAATCTTCTCAATAAAAAATCACAGCTGATGCTGTCAGGTTGAGAATCTCACAGCATGATTTTGGGACCAAGTCAAACACAAATTACCCAGTGTTCACACTGGTAACTCCTTATTTTTTTTTTTGTTTGTTTGTTTGCTCTGGATCTGTGGAATAAGACCTTTGGATTTGTTCTGGTATGTTAGGGTTTATTGCATGTACAGGGCCACCAATTTCTGAACCACTTGGCTTGAGAAACCATGCTGTGAGTAAAGTCCCTCTTCTTGCTTCTGGCCCTGCCTTGCTGCTGCCTGGACTCTAGGCACTGCACACCAAAATGTCACCAGGGACACCACAAGAAAAATGGTTTCTGTTTGGCAGCTCTTTCTTTGTTTAAAAACAGTAGTGCTAACCCCACCATAACACTTTTTCATATATACAGTTTTCACGCGTTCTACAAAAATTCTATCTCCTCTAGTTTAGAGTTACCCCTGGTTGCCTGGCCCAAAGCACTGCATATCTTGACTTCTATTGCAGCCTGATGGTTCTGGGTGGGCATGGCAAGCAAAATCACCTCCATCCTCTTCGTTTTGCACCCCTGGAGTGCAAACTTTCTGTGTGTCTCAGCAGGTCTGGTAATCTCGCTGGTATCAAACATCTTGGTTTCTGTGTCTCTGGAGGCGTGTCTGCCACATAAGCTAATGCCACAGCTCTCACCTTATGCTTAATGCAAACCCCAGCCTGTCAAAAGCTGTGCCTTTTTTCACCCCCACTGCCAATCCCCACTGGGGAAGGTGGGAGACAGAGAGAACGGCTGCCACTTGCTTTGCACTACAGGGTGCTCTTGGCCCCATGGAACTCCCAGATTCTGCTGCTGCAAAAAGGATCCTGAATATAGTGGGACCCCACCACCACCCATGGGGAACACATAGCACTTCAGACCCTCCTTAAGGCAATAAGAAAAATAGAAAAACTAAAATCAAGGCAAAGAGGTGTAGTTTGATGCTGCCATCAGCATTCCTGTGGCTCAGATAGATGTCTCGCTGTGCCACAGAACTGAAGTCTTCTGGCCCAAGGCAGCTTGTGTTAGCATCACTCCTGTCTGGGCCAATCCTCTTCCCCTGTGAAGCCTCTGGACCCTCAGTGAGGCGCTGCCCCTGGCTCGTAGTGTGTGTGCAGTCCCACACACCCAGCCTTCATGGGCTCTCTGGCTTCAGCAGCCTCCAGGTGCCTGATATGTTCAAAACAGTACCCAGGACTTGGCAAGACATTGGGCTGATGGTTCAACTGAACAAAGCTCATCTCACCTCACTGCGAGCCAGTCTGCCAAACGAGCAATTAGTACCAAAAGTACCTCATTATTTTTATTTAGTTTTAATGCTCAAGCTTATCTCCTGGATCCTTTTAATTATAAAGCAATTGTGGAGCTTTATTGAACTGTACCTGCCATGAAGCCTTTAATGATCTCCTTCTAGGCACCCTTCATGATAGTCTGTCTAGAGACAAATCCCCACACCAAGTTCCATTTTCAAGCAGCAGGTATTTCTAGCCTTCCTGTGAGGTCTATCAGGATGCTCTGGTGAACCTTTCTGGGCTTCTGCTGCCAGAGAAATTTGTCAAGTGAAAAAAATGAGCCTCAAGAAGCTGCCACTCCTATTTACTGTTCTTTCATTTGAGGCAGGGGGAGAGAAAAGGTGTTTGTGTGCACTTCTCTTTATCTCTGTGGAGCATCTATTCCCTGAGATTATTTTGGCTAAGAACCTCTTGCAGTTGTTTTCCAAATACTTTGGTCCTTTCTGTCTAATAAATGTCACACGAGCAAGGTTCAAATGCCTTAAATGTATTTGCTCCTGGAGTTTGTAAATATCTTTCTGAAGAACGTTAGTGTTCTTTGGTTTTGTTTGGGTTTGGGCTTTGGGGTGGTTTTTTTCAGTTCCTCATTTCATTTCATTTCATTTCATTTCATTTCATTTCATAATTATTCAAACCTTGTTAGCTGCAGCCTTATCATAGGAAGATTTTTCTCACCTCTACTGAGATAAGCAGATCTAATGTTTTCTTGGTTGGTTTGTTGGTTAGACATATTGGCCTCCACTGTGTAATGGATAGTGAGTGCCTGGGAATAGCTTCCATGCACTAGTTAGTGAATGGAAACACAGGGATTTGAACTACTAGTGCTATTAGTTTTGCAAGCAACAGGGCATTATCTGTATTCCATATTTAAATGAATGGTGTTGGCACTGCAGGATGATGAGTTAAAGGCAGTATTGGTTTTGCTCTTAAATTCCCTTTAAAATCCCCTCTTCCCTCCCTCCACCCCCCACTCCGAGAGCCGAAGGCTCAGATTTGCTTGCTAACGGATCTTTTCCATGATCTCAGATGCGTTCATATGATGATATTGTAGCTGGAACAACGGGAGCAGACAAAGCTTGTGAGTGCTGTATACCAGTGTGCCACTCTGGTTCTAAATGGATCCTGCACTAAATACAGAGGGATTGTTTGCTGTGGAAAACAAAGTAAAAGAATCATTCTGTCACTGAAAATAATTTGAAAATATATTGAAAATACATTGAAAATGTATTGCTGTACCAAGCATCACTTTCTGTCATATGCTCATTTTTTTTCCAGTTGGACAGCTTTCACCCTTCTTTGTTCATTCTAAGATGAGCCATCTTCTCCAGCCTTCTTCGAACCACTAAGAAGCAACTCAAAGTTTGTCTGAAAATCCAGATGGAAGATTACAAAATCTACACATCTTGAGTGAGATTGATGAGTAATGCAGCTTACATGTCTAAATCACTCAGCAATCCAAATTACATGCCACATGTTACTCCTTAAGCTAGTCAAGAGCAGTTTCCTTTTTTTTTTAATTAATTCAGTCTAAATGCCTTTAATAACTTCAGAGCTGAAAAGAAAGAGCACTGCTGTAAACAGTATTTTGATTTCATCTGACCTTTGCATTATGAGATCAGCTCTTAAGATACATTATCTGGAAATGTGATGGTCGTTAATTTTTTCCTCAAACACACCTGGCAGTGGGATATTGAGCTAGAAAATCATGTTTAGGAAATTCAAAGGGGATCTTTGGTGAAAAAAAGGCAGTACATTGTATCTATATTGCTCTCCGTAGTGCCTTGGAAAGCATATTTCAATGGTGCTTCCCAATGCTTGCCTGCTCTGCACATCATTCTCATAAAGAAGTAAAATTGTCATTTTTAAATATAACATTGCACCTACTTACAATTTCTAAAACTATATTCTTCAATTTGCTAGCACAAAAATACTGATCCTATAAGCTTCAGCAATATCAGGTAATGTCTGTGGGGAGTTCAATCAATAAATACGTTCTCTTCTGTTGCTGAGCAATTTCACCATCAAATGACTTTGTTTAATGCTGTGAAAGTAGCCAACCATACTGTGTCACTCAAGAGAAGAGGAAATTTGCAGTCTGGAAGCATAGGGAGTGGAGAATGACACGTTATAATCATTTCCCTAGAGCTTCATCAGTGGGTTTGGGGATAACCATAGAGGTAAGAACTGCTGCCTCCTGGGATCTGATCTCAGAAGCACTCAACAGGGAGATTTGGACTCTGCAATGGGAAGCAACTTGACACCAGACATGCCCCAAAAAGACGACTGAAACAGCAATCTCAACAAATGGGACTGCCAGATTTCCTAAATGTAGGGAAAAGAGATGAGTGTTTTCTAATGTGCCAGAATCAGGGTGCTTGCTCTAATAATAAGCTCTAGGGAGCTATTTGAATCTCTAGCAAGAAGACAGCAGCTTGGAAAAAACCTCTTGGGAGTTTTCTTCCGTGCTGAGTCTTGGCTTGAGTCACCTTATTGACCTCTGATTGAATGCAGATAAAAGACAACAGGAGTTATGAGAGGAGGGGATCTGGATCTTGAGGCATTTTACAACAATTCCGTTTGAACAAGCTGAAGGAGATCTTTTTGCGTCTAACTGTTTGAGTTTTCTTTTTAAGACTGTTTCATAAATTAGGCTTTTAGTTGAGCTAGAAAGGTGGTCAGTTTTACTCTGTCTTTCTCAGCATAAAAAAAGCAATTTTCAGGAAAGTTTCTGTTTTGTTTTTTCAGACTAATATTTTAACTCTTCTCCCTGTCCTGTGTTGGACTATTGTAACTTGTATTCTCCCCTCAGTGTTCCCAGTGGAGAATAAGACAAGCAAGGATGTAGAACAGCTGTTCTGTGCAGGCTCCCTGTCCCCTGAAACAGCCCTCGTCTACTCTGTTCTGTCCCTACAACCAGGTTTAATGCCCCTGGAGTGGATAGAATTAATCATGGATCAATTCACTGAATGTTTTTACTTCAGCTGAGAGTTGGTTTTTGGCTCTTTAAAGGGGGCACAGTACACCCTTTAAATTTTGTTAAAATATATTTTAATGAAAAATATACTAAATAGGAAGATAAGAGCATACAGTACTCCAAAACTGCTCCTGTTTCACACAGCCTGTTCCAGTCAAATGCACCAACTTTGGTTTGGGACATAAAGACAGCAGTATCATGGATTGTTGTTTTGATTGTTTTATGCTGAAGGTGCCAGCTGTCAGTGATGTGGGTGAGTTTCTGGACAGAAAGAAATATCTGGAATAATATACCTTGTTAGGGCACTTGTCAGCTCACCATAGATTCACCTTATCTAGTCAACTGTCAGAAACAAACACTTACTGCAGTCAGTTTTGTGCAGCTGATAGAACTGCCAAAGAAATTGGTATTTCTCAGTATTCTTGATATAATTGCCACATCCATTCCCAGACACTGATACCAGAAATGGTATGCTAAGTCTTTTCTTCAGACACTTGGATGAGGACATTATATTACATGTTGAGAGGATCAACAGTAAAGGGGGGAACAGAAGTTTTCTGAGACCACTGCACCAGTCCTGGAAAGCATCTGGAGCCTGCAGGTGCTCAGTACTCTGAAGGAAATGCTCCCCAGTATCACCGGCACCATCCAGTCATCCGAGGCTGATACAAAGAATATCAGTCAGTGGTATGTGGGGAAAACTCTTTCACAGGAGCACCTAAAGGCTGCAGGCAAGAGCTGTGTAGGTGCTGACTGCGTAGGTATCGTGCGTATAAGGCACAGTCTCTGCCCTCAGTATGCTGCATAAGCACAGAAGACAGATGAAGGGTGCATAGAAGGAAGGGGAGGCAGAAATATTATCCCTCTTTTGCAGATGAGGAGACATACAATCTGAATGCTAGCAACTGAATATCAGGGTCAGATTCCCAAAAAAGGAATTGCTTACCAATATTTTCCATTTTCCAGCAGCATCGTTTAAGACATTCATGGAGAGAAAGGAATAGAGTTGCATCTGAATGAAAATTCTGAGGTGTTGTGGCAATGTACTAAAACACAGTGCATTTGAGTGCTTGTCAAGTACAAAATGCAAGTGGCTAATGCTGCAGACAAATGCATTTTTCCAAGGAATCAGCTGCTTTCTTATTGCATTTATAAAATATATCTCCATGGAATTATATTTTCTGAGACATGAATCAACACAACATATGTTAGTGTGCTTCAGCTTTGTTTTCATAATGAAAAGAAGCTGCTTTAATAGCATCTGTTGTAGTGCTAGGAACATATCCTGCCACAGATTCTCAGTGGAAAAAAACCACCAATTGCAAGTCAAAGAACTCAGATCCAGGTTTAAAGGAATGGGATGTGATTATGCCTACTATTACCTAGTTATCTGTTCTGCTCTTTTTCCTTTCTTTAATTATTTAGCAGTTAACACAGAAACGCAGTAAAGGAAACACTCAAACTCAGTATTATTTCTGCATACAGACAGTCTTCTTTAAACCAGCAAGGAATTTTGACTGCAGTCCTATTGAAGTAATTTTTTTTCATTTAGGATGGTAGCTTTCCTTTGCTGCAGTTGTCTTCTAAAATATAAATTATAGATTATCTTCCTTTGAGAGAATAGTAAAAGGAAACTTGTTGTACTGGGACTTGGTAAACTGCCTCTAATCTAATTTATATTACAGGGCACCAATTACTGGGGAATTCATATGCTACTAAATGTCACTTCCACTCTTTTCCTAGCAATGACAAAAACAATTTGAAATTCATTCTAATCATGAGAATTCCACACTGAAAAATCTCCTTATTGTCCCCTCATAACCCCCCTGATAACTGCAAGATTATGGCTTTTCAAGGTCCTTTCACCCTTCCCACTGCCCTACAGTAGAAGGAGGTTGCAGATGTTTGGATTTTGAGTTGTTTCTCTGGGGCCAGAAACTAAAAGGCAATGACAGAACTTCTGAATAGTTTTCTCTCTTTTTGACCCTGCCAAGGTGCAAGGAGTCACACAAAAAGGAATAGTTATGATCAGGAGATTGCATTAGGCTTTTACACACTCTAAATACTCCAGCTGTGCTCAATATTTCATATTTCCATGTAGCTTGATAGACATAAATGTGTGCAATGAGTGGAGATGTGATGCCTGTTTCAAAGAGCTTCGGTCTAAGTTATAGCCATGGAGATTTCCTAGGAAAGAGGGAAAGATAGAAGATGTCTGAGTACACCAGTGAGGGCTTTCAGGGTGATAAACCATGGATTACACCAGTCTCTGCCTTCTTGGTTTGGTTTTGCAATTCTTATGAGCAGAACTGTAGCCAAGTAATGCAAACAAAAGCCACTGCTGGCAGTGGGAATACTCTTTGAAAGTCCCTGTTTGTTCAGTAGACAAGGATATATGGATCTTTATGCTTTAGTGATGGATATTGAAATATCTGGATTGATACATTTTGCTACATATATAAATAGATACGGGAAATAGAAAACTTTGACATATAAAAGGATGATAAACTAGAAATATAACTTAAAAGAACTCTGCCAGTGCTTGAGTATCTGGCATTTTCTGCTTCATGAATTGTAATCTTTGATGGGGGGCAGGGAGCAGAGCTCATTTCCAGTCAGAGGAGTAACAGAGAGAATTTCTGATGAAAACCGAGGTCGGCCTGAAGGTATGTTTAGATCTCCCTGGCTCACGCTGGCAAGGTCTGAAGATTATTTTATCAGCAAGACCTTAGGGCTGTGCCTGGTCATCCTCCAAAAACAACTCCCCTAGGGCTGCTCGGGAGGATGGAGTAAGCCACTGCCTGGTGACACAAGCTGACTGCAGGCTGACACAGTCAGATCAGCCCAGGCACAGGCAGCATCTCCTGCCCACCACTTGCCAGGGCATCGACTCCTATATGGCTGTGTGGGTTCACAGTCACAAGTAGGGTGGTCTTGTCTGTGAGACAGCTAGTCCCTTCTACAGGAAGACACAAATAGTTCCTGCCTTCTCACATTTCTGTGAGAAGGGAGGGGAGGCAGATTTCTTGTGACATGGGTGAGGCTCTGCAGAGCATACACTGCCCATGATAAACACAGATTTTTCCTATCAGCAAAGGTGCTTTCCTGGTTTCTTTTTCTTGTGCTGGGTTGCATCATACTCACAGAGCAAACTTCCAATAGGCAGAAAGGTCATGGCATCTGCCCCCTGGTGAAAAATCCCTGGCATTTCTCTACCACCCTGACCTGCTATTAAGAAGTTTTGAGAACATCCTGCCATGCTGATAGCATACAGATGACAGCAGAGTTCACTTACTAAAATGAGTGTGGTCAGGGCTGAATTTGATACAAGGATGTGGCACCGAGCTGGAGAGCTACCTGTTCCTGCTCCTCTTCACACTAGAATTCTCACTGAGCTGCTTCTCCTCTTTCATACATCCAAGCAGATGTTGAAAGCAAAACAAACTTAGAAAAAACAACACTCAGTTGTATTCAAGAGTGTTCTAGCAAAGACTTATGTAGTTAATGGACAAAAATACAAAAGAACCCCAACAACAGCCCCCCAAACATATATGCTTATTGCTCTTTCCGCCCTGGAAATTATTATTCTCTATATTGCACCCCAGTATTATACTTAATATACTAAGCAGCCCAGGTAAGGATGCAGTTTTGATAACATTTTAATTTATTGATGAGCTAAAGTTGACTCTGACAACCTGGAACACGAGGCATACTCCTACTTATAATTTCCATTGCTACATGTTATATAAACTCACTTATCAATCCCCTAATCATCTGCACCCCTCACCATGATTCTCCTGTCACCATAACATAAAAAGACTGGGTTTCAGGAAGCAATATCTATTCTGTGCTTGGCTAGTCTTTATTTTAATATTTGCTTGAAAGTTGTCCCTTAATAAACATTTAAGTCTTCTGAAAAGGGAAAAATATGTCAGTATTGCCCTTTTGACCTCTAGAAGAGATGTAAATTTACTCATACTAACTGGAAAGCCATCACTGCAGATATAAAACCTAATTCTTTGAGCTATCATGTTTGCTCAGTTGCAAAGGAAATGATGTCTAGGGACACTGAGCGGCAGTTTCACATCACGACTGTATGTTTTCTAAATACAAGGAGCAGCTAACCCCTCATATCTACAAATACAGCTGGGTCACCTATGCATGATCCGATGGACAGCTATAGCCAACAGAGGTGTGGACTGGACAGACAGTAACAAATGAGCCAGTGGCCCCATGCCCAGCTAGTCATCTCTTCTAGATTGGATTTATCCATCATGGGAGTAGCTGTGGGTTCAGTTCAGAGGCAGTGGCTCTGTTAATGCTCTGCACTGCCAGATAGAAACCTCGGCCTGTACCTGGTTAACTCGTTCCCACTTTTCAAACCGAAACACAGCCAGGTCCAGGGTAGTGGGGCCCTCAGATAACAGCATTATTTCTGCCTCTTGTTTCAAATGCCACTGCTCAGCTGGGGCAAGGAGAGTTATGACCTGACCTCTCCAGTGGCCTCTGTAATTTTCTGTGGAGTTCAATGAGCTTGAGTCATAGGATCAAGGTAAAGAAGAAGAGTGTCTGGGAGTGCGTTTTGCTGCATGTACTGAAAGGACCTACCTGAAGAGTGCCACTTTTCATGTGGATGACTAATAAAACATGTGATACAAGTGCAAACATCAGCATCTTGAGCAGTAAATGTGCATCTCCCAGCTTTTTGAACTTTTTGTGAGCATGGCAAGTCTACACAATCAACATCAGAAACATACACAAGAATATAAATGCAAATAAAAAGCACATGTTATCTCCACTTTAGCTTCAGCTCTCATCCCTCTTCTGATAAAAGTTCTACATTTCAAACGCCATCAGTCTGCAGGAAGATACAGTTTCTTCTTTCTGAGCCTATTAACACATTCAACACAATACAGGTGAGGTGGGGGGGGAGAGGAAAACAAGAGAAAAACGATAGGGGTAAACAAAACAGAACAACACACAACCACTCTTCTTGCAGTTCTGAGAGGCATTTACTAATCTCATCTTCCGTAGAAAAATTCTGCCCTGTTTCAGGCACTCCTGGATGTACTTAGCATTGCTCTTGAGCACGCAAAACGTTCCTCATGGTTACCTTCGCATCCCAGCAATCCACAGAAGATTTTACACATTTATTACAGAAAATCCTTGAAATCTAATAGATCTTAAGCTGCACACGGGTTCTGAATGTCCCCACAGCTGCCTGCCACCCCCCTCCTGCCTTTTGCTGAGTTAATCCGCAGCTCTGCCGGCTGAGGGGACTTACCAAGGGCTTTTCGATGGGAGGAAGCAGTTAGGAGCTCGCACACACAGGAATAGCTGCTACCCAGTAATGAAGCAGGAACTGAGAAGTCTCACTCTTTCAGTAGCTATTCAGGTAGTGCTGCCAGCTTTCTCCAGCTCTCTGCATACACACACACGGGGCGGGGGGTGGGGGTGGGGGGAGTGGGAAGGGGGGGAGAGAGGGAGAGGCACAATAAACTCTGACTATAATTATGAGAGCTCCTTTCTACAAATTGTAGCAGCAAGAGATCCCTTCAGCATCCTTTTCAGCATGATCCCTTCAAAAAGGAGTCCCTTGCAAAAAACTGCATCCTTCCTACTGTCTTTCACTGTAAGAAAAATTAAAGCCAGCTCTCTCAGAGATTTAGTCATTGATGTATCATAGAGAGGTTATTGTTGATCAGAGTTTTATTTTTTTCTTTTTTATGATGAAAGTTTTACTATGAAATCTAGCCTAGTTTGCAGTCAGAAAAGAGACCTGACTCCATTCTTTATAAGGAACAGTCTCCCAGGAAAGCAGTTTAGATCAATAATTTCATGCATTTAATGACTGTATTTATGAAAGAAAGCATCCAGGCTAAGCAATTCACTAACTGGAAAGGTAACAGTTTAGTAAAAACACATCACTGCCTCTTTGTACCTGCATACACCATTAAAGGAAAAATGCAATACCACATGTAAATTAAGGATTTATAAAGGAATATTATTGTATTTGGCAAAGGGATCTGAAGGATTTTAAAAGGATTAATCTCCAAGACAGATCCTTTCTTTACAATTCTTCAGAATCCTATTCTTTAGAATCCTTGTTCTTTGAAGCCTTAAAACTATTTATCCTGTCATTACTTCTGATGTCACCTTTGATAAAAATGAGATAAAATAGACTGTCTTCCTAAGTAAAAGAGGAAAGTGTTCTGGAATATTTCCCTCCATCAATCCATCTTTCTTCCTCCCATATGATCACCCATACACTCACCTATACACATGCAAAACACAACAGCAAATGTAGCAACTGGGGGGGCGAAATCACACATTTCCTTCAATTTACCAGCAGCCTCATTCCCCAGAAAGCAGTGCCTTTGTCCAGATCTCGGTACAACTCCAATAACCACAGGGTCATCCGTAAAGCAGACAAAAAAAAAGGGTGAAAAAAAAATAAGTTGGATGTATGAATCTGACTTTGTCCCCATGAGCAACACAGGGAGCACCAGGGACCCAGCTCGGCAGAGCCCCAGCGTGACAATGACTTTAAGGACTGCTGCTTGGTATCACCATTCAGAGGCATGAGAGGACCTTGTAACAAGGATGGAAATGGGAAGAAAAGAAGAGAAAATAATTGACAGAAGCCTATTAAAAGAAAGCAGTCACAACTGAGAGTTGATAGTTCTATCAAAAACATGTTAGCACCCTGCAACACTCCATGAAACCCTTGTTCAACCTGCTAACATTTTTCAGGGGATGTTTTCACACACAGCTGCCCAGGTGTTAATCTCCAAAACATGTACTTAATATTTAATTACTTTTAATCACAGACAAATAATTTTAGGGCCTCTGTAAGTTTATTAGGAAATCATAAAACAGGAAGTGTACAGACAGAAGCTCTTTCCAAGGCTTTGACTTGTCTCAGTAGCAGAAGAAGTCTTGAAAAGATGGAAATTTCTGTCCTTCATTGCTCCTGCCTTCCTCCTGCTCAGAGTGGATTAGGCAGCGGGTGGTAAATACAACCTTGTGTTTAAACTGCAGACCAACACTCCCTGCCACCTCTTGGTCCTAAAGAAGCCCCAATGCAGATGGCCACAAAGGCATGTGGAGTCCTTGGAGGGCATAGATGGAGGCAGCCATGACTTTGAAGAACTTGTTTTTCTTGATATAAAAAGCAGGGACTATTGGTGACCTGAAGCCCACACATTGCAACACCTTGCTGGTTGCTCATTTGCTGTGGACGTTCACCCTTACAAAATACATGCTTCATCTCTCTATTCATCCTCTGGAGAGGTTAGTCAGGAGATTGGCAGGCTATGATATTCAAAATGCCGGAGAATTTCTCCCAAGGTCAGAGCTGTTCTGCCAGTACTGCTTGGGCTTCCTGTCCGTGCCCTCTCTCCCATCACAAACACCCTTACTGCAGGACCTTGAGGGTCCGAGACCCCCTCACTGCACTCCCATAGTTGGCATGTCCATACTCCCACAGCAGGATAGAGCATGGCTTGGGCAAGAGCTGCAGGTATCTGCCGTAGGCAGAGCTCCCTCACCTTGTGAGCTGTACCAGCTGAAGTTGCTGGTTTTGAAAAGCTTGTTTCTAGAAATTACAAGTAGGCAGTGGCAATGTGTTTACATCATGAGGGCAGCCTGAATAGCTGACATCTGAGATCTTTCTGTGTTAAAAACAAACTATCCAGCCCTTTAGCTATTCCTCCATCTGGGCTTGCTAAAAAGAGGCTTCACAGAGAAGAATGGAAACAGAGTTCAAAGAACAACTCTCACCTTCAGAAAGATAGGAGGGCTCTGTTCTTAGGGGATTATATTAATTCAGTCAGATCTGTGGGTTGTCACTAGTGAGGGCATGCAACTTAACTTTAACAAAAGATTCTTTTTTGTAGTGCAAGTAAAGAGTCTGGGAGAACTTTTCCATAAATTGCAGCTCTACAACTTGGAAAGAACTAACAAATCATCTGTGACCTGTGAATCTAATTTTATTGTGCAAAGATCTTCCCCTCCAGGGCTCTTTCCCTGATACATGTATCTATTTGCCATTCTTCATTGACATAAACCAATTTCTGTGGTTTCCTTGTCAATAACTATCCTTAATTTTTAATGAGTAATACTAAAGCCATTGACCTCCAGTAGAAGCAGGTTCTTAAAGAAACAGCTCTCATTTTTTCTGAGATATGCAACATTTTTCTTGAAATACACCTCTGGACTGAAATGTGCATTTAGTATACTGGAGGATGAGGGTGATATAAGGGTTAGTTTTGTTTCTTTCATGGATTCTGCTCTCCATCAGTATCAACTACAAGTTTTACACACAGGTATCTTGCTTACTGTCTGAAAATAATAGAACTTATCTAATACAGCATATGGTATCCTTTGGCAGTCAGTGTGGACTGGGCACTGACTGGTTCTAGCAAGCCCTAATAACATTTCTTCCTCTGTCTCTTCTAACTCTTTCCATGCATGATTTATTGAGCAGAAAGGTTACCCTAAAGAAGGAGGTATTAGTGCATGTTTTATAATGATGTCAGAATTATCCCAGTGTCAGTATTACTAATACAGGAGAATCAATACCAATTTTACAATGAAAAGAAGTCTGGTTGATCTGATATATGGAAGCACATAAATCATGCATGCATGCAACCTCTGCCTCGTGAGTGACACAACACTAGCTTAGATAAAACTGATTTCTGAAGACATAACTATCCCCTTTCACTCCTTTCTCACAAAACTCTAATCATTTTACAGTGCAAAGATACAGACACAGCCTGTCTTTCAGACTGATTTTTATGTGTGCTAGATTGCCAGAATTAAGCACATACATCTTAATGTCACAGGTGCAAGATTTTACCCCACTGATTAAAGGAATCAATTCCTTGATTCATGGAAAATTCATGAAAAGGAGGAGCGAAATTTCTATGATAAAGCTTATATTCTGTTCTCATTTACATCCACGGAAACCTAATTTCAATGTTTTGCATCAATACTAACTGTGATCTGCAACACAATATTAATTAAGGTTGTGTTGTTAAATCTAGTGTAGTATGTAAAAAGCCCACAGATTTTATCTGACACATAGAGATTTTGCACCTGGGAATATTGACGTGGGTCTTTTATAAAGTTACATAGAATCAGCAGGAACTTCTGCAATGTCGTTACAGAATCCAAACCTCAAGGTCATGCTGTAAAACCCTCAAGGTTTCTAGGCCACTGGAATTTTGAATTCGTCATTCTGAGGAGGGCTTCTCCTTAAATGGAAGAGGTTGATGGCGAGTGAGAATTCTTTGGAATTGTGTATCAGCAATAATGTATTGCTTGTGTCAGCTGAATAGAAATGTAATTCACAGTAATGTTTATTAACTAATTAGGATTACATAATCCAGGATGAGCTGGGGAGAAAACTCTTTATAAAACCTTTGTGATTGTTTTTTTCTGTGTTTAAAAGAAAACAAATAAATTAATTTTGATGTATTTCAATGAAACCTGAGCTATTGAGTTGAAATTATGTTCTATTGAGGGGTTTTTTGGGGTGTTCATAGTAAGGAAGGTTCTAGACAGATCCATGCAGAAGCTCAGTCTCACTCACTGCCCTGTAGTGGTGGGCTTCTATCCCTACATTTTCTGACCTTGCAGATTGAAAGAGATGGAGTTTGACACTGGATATGTCCTCAGCATACATAAAACTGCCGGTGTCTGCCACAAAGACCCAAAGTTGAGTTAGGGCAACCCAACTGGTAGCTCACCAGTAACTTAAAATAACCTTAAACTGTGTTTCCATGTTTTTATTTGCATTTGGGAAGTTTTATTGACCGTCACCACCTATTGAAACTGAGGAAACAAAAAACCTGTTTGCATAGTAATTGCCATTGAGTGGCATGTTAAAACACCTGAGAAGGAGAAAAGAAGGACTTTACGAAACTAATACCAGGGGCAGGCTTGTTCTGGGAAGGTGACAGCTAGCAAAACATCTCTGTGAAACATGCAGAAACAGCAGCACAAACAAGTGAGGTGGGTGTAAAAGTGGTTGCTGCTGAGTCCAGTGTCTTTCCAGCAAGTCTTTAACTACCCATGCTTTGACCTGGCAGGGAGTCATCACGCAGCACGGCTTTCTTTACCACTCTGTGCGTTTTGAACTTATTGGAAAATTTCAGTCCCAGCCATTAGAGCACTCGTACTGGCACTCAAGTTAACTGATCTGGCAGCAGGTCTGTTTAGGCTGCCTCTCCATCTCCATCAAGGTGCTCTGCCAGCAACCCCTAAGTGATCTAAAGGAGCTTGTTTCCTTCTCCTGACTCTGGATGTCTGCGGTGGTGGTTAACAAGCATGTGTGTGCTGCTGCTATGCTTGATGAAGAAGAATCACATAAGCGCGACAGAAAAAGAAACCTGCAAAACAGGGATTGTACCATTTGCTTTGAAAGAGCTGAAATGTGTCGTTGAGCTGATGTCTTCCAGACCTGAGTGCCATAACTGTGAGGTAATCACTAAAGTGTCTGGGATGTGCCTAATAGTGCATGGTTTCATGATACAACATGAGATTAATTATCAGCTTACCTCTGTCTAAAGAGACAGTCCTATTATCCCCTCCCAGCTCCTCATCCCAGCTGTGATTTTTGTGGCACATCTTGAGCCAGCTCTCATCTGAGTGCACAAGGGGTTCAACACATTCAAATGGCAGAAAATTCACCCAGCATATAAAAGTAGGTGATAGTTCCCTGTGGTAGTGATCAGGATGCATTTACTCCAAGTACAAGAGAATGACAGCACAGAACCAGGTAAGGCAGGAGCAGAGGGTGTCAGATTTCCTTTTCAGCAGTAGGGAAATGTTAGCTCAGCACAGACTATCATAAAATCATACATGAGCATACCTCTGAGGTAGTGTACTGCACTGCAACTCTCTGCAGTCACAGATTCCTTTAAGATTGGTTTTACATTAAACATTGTCCTATGCAAGTTTAATCAGTAAGGAACAATGTACTGCACCATCAGAAAATTAAGCACCTCTACAAGAAACCAGATTTGAAACATCCCTGGGCTGTTCCTTTAGATTATCAAAGAGAAAAGAAAAAAATCAACAAACGTCTAATTGTTAATTTTTTTGTTTCTTAGAGAAAGGAAAAACAGGATTTCACTGTTGATGCTTTTATGTGAAGGGCTACTGATTAACCCAGATAATGTGGTTAACAGCATGAAGAAGGGGAAAAGATAACATGAAAAGGGAAAATGGGTAGAGGTCCTCACTTTCATCTGAGCCTAAACTCACATGAAAACAACACAAAGACCTGGATTATTCACAGAGCATTACCCACCATACCCTCCAGGTGGAGGTGATTAAACCTAGGAGAGCAGAGCATGTATAGTGTGGGGCTTGGAAGGGTAATTGGCACGTTCATGCAATGGTTGTGCTTGGGCCATGCTGCAGCTTCTGTCCAGGTGCTCACCTTTGGGCGGAAAGTAGAGCATGGAGGAAGAGGAGTCCTGCCCTGATATTGCCTGGATTTGTCCCTGTGTCCAGAGGCACAGTCATGCTCCCAGACACAGAAGGATGTACATCCAACATAAATGTAATCTAACTGAGGAAATGATGGTTGAAAACATGAGACAACATAGACAAGATCAGGGTCATATCAAACAACAACTATTCTATTTAGGCAAAGTACAAATAAATTTCCTACAATTAATCTGACATTCCAGGCTGACGTTCTTGCAGGACAAAAGTCCAGGCTGCTGTCTGCTAATTTTCTGTGACTCCCCACTTCCTTCTCAGGCATAAAAAACTTTTCTGGCCCACAACTGCTTAACTGCGTTGCCTCTGCACCCTGGCACACTGCAAGGAGCCTGGGGGAAGGAATACCAGAAGGAGGTGAGTGGTAGCTGAGGGAGCCAGGCTCTGTCTCAGTACCGCTGGAGCAGTAGTTGCACCTTGCCATGCCTAGGTAAATAGTTGTCCCAATGGAAGAGAAGCCTTTGTCTTTGAAACCAAGCCTTGTATTTCTAGTCAGGACACAACCAGTGGTGGCACAAGGCCAGCTGATGAGATGTACAGCAAGGGAGAGAGTATGATCAGCAACCTCCAGAAAAAGAGGTAGCAGGAATCAAAATCCTACACTGGCTACCATGGAAGCTGGATTGTCAGATAAAAGTCAAACAGAAACAGTGGATGCAAAAACTAGGGAAGAAAATGAACGTTAGCTATTTTTATTGTATCCCTGAGGGAGGGAGATGAGAACAAAGCATGCCAAAAGCATAAGAACAACTGAAAAAGGTTTACTCAGCTCAGAAAATCCTACTCTAACATTTTTTTATTCTATGAAATATAAATTAAGCCATTAGTACTTGAGGGGTTTTTGATTTCTGAATATGTACAAAGCTAAATACATTCTACTTGGTGTCTGAAAACCTTGAAAGCCTGAGAAGACTTGAGATTATCCTAGCTACACAAATAAGGCATTGTAGGAAATGTCCTCTTTTATTGCTTTCTCTGTCCTAGGTAAAATAGTGCAAAGTTGCTCCTTGTATGAAGAGACCATGCACTGCAGCCAAGATATTTGGAGCAGATCTTTAGCTAAAAATGGTAAAAATTGCATTAGTGCAATTTACACCAGCAGAGCATCTATGAATTTGAGACAAATGTAACAGAGGAACAACACACTGCTAAATCAGTTTGCTCCTTTTGTTTTCAGTTAATTCCCCCAACACTGCCTGTGCATGTTCTAGGCATTTTTTTAAAGATTTGGTTTAAATTCACCATGTTGCTATGCTCTTAACTATGGGTTTATATTTAAGCTCAAAGAATTCACGTGTAGGGTTGTTGTTTTTGCCAGACATGAGTCCGCAAAGGAACAAAAGGCATAGAAAAATCGGATAATAAGAGCATTTGGAAAACAATGATAAATCCTCAAAAACATAATTGAATATGTTGTTAGTTTTAAATATAATTTATGCTTGATCCTTTCCTCCTTCTTCTCTATATAAGCCCACAGTACTGAGAAGTAGTAATACCTGTGCTAGGATGGGCATAAGAAAGAATAGGGCTGGATCTCCTGGGTGCTCAGCACCTGCAGAGGTGCAACAAAACTTAAAGTAAGGATTTCAGAAAGCCAGATTCAAATTTCAGAGTCTAAATCTTCTGCTTAACGTTTTTCACAGTGAGCCCACTGAGAAAAGACGGCAGGATTTTGCTTCAGGATAAGCAACCACACAGGAAAGGAGAAAATGCCTGTCTGCAGCAGCCTATGTGTTCTGGATGTGTCTATACTGCCTTCTGTACTGCCCAAGAGTGCTCTGGCCAAGACCTGTGGCAGAGCACAGAATCTGCTGCAGCAGATTGTGACATAGAAGGTTGGTATCCCTGTGCATCTTCCTTCAGAATATCAGCCTAAAAGGGTGTGAAATATGATGTTTGGGGTAATCCAAATGCATGCAATTTATGAATTCTGGCTGACACGTGGAAGTTGTTGCTTTGAGAAGGTTACTGAAAGGGGGGGTTGGACTTCCTCTGCTGGCTGTGCAACAAGCAAGAAAAGAGAGATAGCCTTCATAATTTGAGCCAGACAAGTCCTGAAGCCTGAGTAGACTAGCTGGCTTTAAACAGCATTACCAGCAAATTCATTTTTCCACACTACTGGCTGTGTGTGTGCACGTGTGTTATCGAGTCCAGATTTTAAGTGCCCCTAAAGATGTACTCAAAGGACTGAGCAGGCCCAGGAGTTGAAGGTAACATTGAACTTGAATATGGCAATGAGAAAGGGCTATGCTGGCCTAGGGCAAGAAACTCGCATGCTGCAGAATTTCATTTTGCTGGAGAAGTAACCAAAATCCAGTTTGTGCCCAGGAATGTGAAGGGGGAAAAAAAAAAAGTGCCATAGGAAATGAAAAAGCAGTGAACAAGTTATGGGAAACCTAAGAAACTACAAGCTTAGCAAATTAGGATTCAGTGCAATAGTACGGAAAGTGCCCATGTAGGAAGACAGCCTCTTAAGCCTGTGGCATTTCCACATTTTCCCTATACGTATCAGCCAAAACGAGTCAGGATGCTGATGGAGAACTACTGAATGGCACCCAGACCAAACAACATGCGTGTTGCTCTAATGTCAGCAGTGGCTAAGGTGTGGAGGTCTTGCTGAAGAGTATAGAATTGGGTGACTCAGCCCAAGGGGAGGCAGCTCTCAAAGGACAATGGTATCAAGACATCTCTAAACTGAGATGTATGGTTCTGCCATCACTGACCAAACTTTTCATGTACACCCTGAAAGGAAAAGAGTATTCTGCTATTAACAACGACCATGTGGTTTTCCTATGATTAATCTTTATACTCTGGAGTCAGACACAAGTTGTTGGCAGGACTACTGTAACCACTTTGTAACAGATCTCAGCAGGTCAAAACATTAACTTGATCATGAGATCAAGTATTGTTTATATCAGATGGTACAGCATGTTACTCTCTAGTCACTTGTTTAAAGAGATCAAAATCCAGCATTATAAAATTATTTTATCTTGAATTTAATAAGACTTTACTAGATTCTGTATTTACAAAAGTAATTTTCTCAACACAGAATGCACCTTGACTGTATTTCTCCAGTGTTCGTTGCCCAGTGGAGTAATTGAATGTGCTTCAAAAGAAAGAATAATAAATAGTAAGAGATTTTGAAGAAAGGAAGAACAAAAAAAGCAAGACCTAACAGCTATTAATTATTTCCTCTTTTTGTATGTAACTCATCAGTTTTTGATGCACTTACTTGAAAAGTTATTATACACTTGTTACGGAAGTATCAAGCTGTTCACCCAGCCAATGCAAAGCAAAGCAGTACTAAGCGTAAGCCCTAAAGAATTAATGCTTTCTTCATGAGGTTTATTTGTTTGTTTGCTTGTATTTTAGTCCCAGGAGAAAATCCAAATGAAAACCAGAGGCCTGTTCCTGCCAGCTTTTGCTCAGCTAAACTGTCCCATCAGTTTCAACAGAACAATGGAAATGTTTGAGAATTATCCATGTGAGCAAAGCTTTAGGAATATCCGCCACCATGATTGATTGCAATGCCTTCTTCAGCCCACTGTTGATTATATAAAGAAAATTGTTTGATTTCAAGACATACAGAGTAATTTTCAGTTTTATTATTACGTATCTTTTACCTAAAGCAGACTGGAACAGATTCTTTGCTACCTTGTACACAATATAAGCATTAACGCTCTGTTTAGAAATTTGCACCCAGCTTGAATATGATGTCAATTTCCAAGTGAGAAAGCTGATCAAGAATATGGCTCTGGCTATTACATCAGGGTGTATTAATAGGTAGCTTCACTTTTAGGGATCACCATTTTTTTAACTTTTTGTGGAACATCAAGATATTACTTGGAAACATTTTACTAAAACGGTGTGCAATGAGTTCTTTCAGAGGAAAAATCTGTTTCCTGAACAGTGGGATAATTAGCTTGCTACGAGAGACAACCAGATTTGTTCAGAACATGTGATGAAATAGAAATAGAGCTCATGACCTTCCGTTCTTTACTGGCCAGGTACAAAGGCTGGCCCATCAACAGCACACTCCAGATGTTTAGTCACAGAATAACAGAATGGGCGAGGTCTGAATGGGCCACAGTGGGTCATCTGGCCCAGCCTCCCTGCTCAAGCACATCCTAGAGCACATTGCACAGGAATTGCATCCAGACTGTTCTTGAGTATCTCCAGTGAGGGAGATTTCACAGCCTCTCTGGGCAACCTGTACCAGTGCTCAGTCACCTGAACAGTAAAGTTTTTCCTCATGTTCAGATGGAACTTCCTGTGCATCAGTTTCTGTCCATTGCCTTTTGCCTTATTGCTTGGCACCACCAAGGAGAACCTGTCTCCATCCTCTTGGCACCCTGTTTCCAGATACTCAGTCTTGGAAATTATCATTACAGTGAAGGACAGAAGAAAGCCTAGTCCCTACTTTTAAAAATTCTAGTTGCGTGTTAATGGTGACATTTCCCAATGAAGTCAATAGTTTGTCCTTTTTTGTTTATTCCTAAGGGCCTCAAGAGGAGGTTAGAGTAAGGTTAGAAAAACCAATGGAAGTTGTTTCCACCTTCAATAGCTCTACTAAAGTCACACAATAAAAATACCTTGCTTTTTTGAGAAATTGTAACTAATTCAGGTCACTGAGACATTATGTCTCAACAAAGAGCCAGCACACAATTGATAGTAATTATCATCATAATCATGTTTGCAGTTGTGACAGATTGCAGATTAATTAGACAACTTAGAGATGGAAGACAGAACAAAAAAACAGTAGCTAAACCACGTTTAGTGTGGCTACAGCAATTTTTTCTTGGGTATTTATTAATTTCACTTAAGTGTCACCTGTACTATGTTTTTGAAAGAGGGCTTGGGGCCACTCCTGTAGAGGACACTCCATGTAAGAAGGATGAAATGGGAGGAGAAAAATAGGTCAGTCATCTGTAGGGAAGATCCCAGATCACACAGCAGAGTGCCTTACATGGTAGCAGAAACCTGTGTTTAGGTACCTGAATCTCACACCTTCAGTGTTTTAGACTCAAGAAAAGCACCTTTAGTAAGGCCAATACTTTTCTAGAATGAAATCACTTCCCAGGTTTATGGCAGAGATGTTTAATGACTACCCATCCTCAGCCTTATACCACATAAGCACACAAGGTGGTACATCTCTGTTCAGAGATAGGATGAGCCTAGATGACCTATGAAACCACCACAATATGCAGTTCACAAGAGGTGACAGCTCACTCAGCTACCATCACCCTTCAGCACAACACCAGTTGAAAGGAAAGGATCAGTCTCATTCATTAACATGAGAGTGTCACGTATGTACCTGAGTTTCATCTAGTGTTAATCCCTTTAATTCAAAGCTTTTTTCACAGTATGTGTTAAATTCCCATAGAAATATTTCCATTGATCTTGAATTTTGCCTTTAGCACACTAAACTTCTGGGTCTGTAATAATCTGACACACTTCTTTTAACTATGAGGAAAATCTTTCTTTTTGACTACAGCAGCACTGATTGATTCTGTGCTTACAGATGGATTTTGTTTTATGGGCTTTTTTTTCACTCGTGCTTCAGAAACGTATTGGTTGGTTGTATTCCCATAACTGAAATAAACTGGTGGCACAGGAGAAAACTGCCACATTTGCTGAAACGCCACAGACAAATTGCTATTCCTTTAGCTAACCTTATTTTTTTTTATTTCCCAAGAAATGTGCTACAGTTCTAAAGAGAACAATTTCAAGGAAACGAAACTCTCTGCCTTTATAAAGAAAAAATGAGGTAAAGTGGGGGTGGGGAGAGAGTAGAAATATTTCTGGTTATTCTAAAAGTTTTTATTCATTCCCAGTAAAACATTTTTAAAAGAGTATGCAGAGTTCAGGCTGTTGGGTTTTTCTAAAAGACGTGCAGGCTTAACTCATTATTCAGGTGGGTGGTCCAGAGAGGTCAGTAGGCCCATTCCAATGAGTGATGGCATTTAGCAACCTCTTGCAAGATGTAAAATTAAAAAGCCAATTCTTTAAGTTGCCTCTTGCTGGCAGGTGCCCCTGTGTCTGCTGGGTGTTTAAGAATGGGCACAGGATTCCATTCAGGCACTGACATTTTGGGTAAATAGGCTATTTTTTAAATGCCATGGCATACTGGCTGTGCTTTGAGATATGTTCATATGAATGAGGTAAAGAATGGGAAGGCTGAGTGTACACATAAGCCATCGAAAGACAGTAGCTGTTTAACTTGAGCCCTGTTCATCTGGGGAAAAGGCCCGTACACTTCTGCTCTTTTCAGTTAAGCTTCTTTGCCATTATCTGTATCTCTAATTTTCTTGCAGACTTTCCCTGGGAACAGAGAAAGGAATGGACATATTACACGGATCAGACAGCTGTGAGTACAGAATCTATCATGCAGTTAGAGTCAAATTACTGTGGGTCTGGTCGTGGGGCATGCCCAGAATACACAGCCCTTACTAAAGTCAGGATAAGCAGCCCTCAGCATCTCACAGACACAGGCTATGGCGCAATAAAGTCATCCAGGCTGTTGCTAACATTGACAGAATTTTTAGACCTAAATCCATAAGACATTTAACCTCCTAAATACATGATTCCCAAAGCACTTTGACACTTGTGTATCCCAATGGATATTTACATTAATCCATATGCCTATACGTCCACCACTACACACACAACTATTGATGATCTCTTTGGCTCTTTCTACAATATCTTGACTTTGGAGCAATTTCCCATGATACAACCTCATCAAGCAAATAGCTGTTTTCACAAATGTGGAATCTACAGAATAGGGATAAGACTTGGTATAAGAAAGTGGGAATGCAGTTGCTAGTGAAGCTGAAAAACCTGTAATTAAATTGTTAAATAGCCTAACCAGCATTCAGATGTGATTCAGGTCCACTTCTGTGAGTGGTGAAAGGTCTTCTCACTTTTTTTAAAATATTTGATGCCCTCATCGGAATGGCAATATTGATTATAACCCAAAAATTTCTGAGGTTTGAGGATTACCTAGGTTTTGTTCCATGGCTTGTGAGTTGTAGAGGCAAAGAGCAATACTAATGCTATAATACAGTTATTGTGATACTAACATAATTGGTTATTCCAAATATAGGTAAATTGTTTTCTTCTGCATGTTTCTGGTGGTCAATTTAAAATTAATGGACCAGTGTATCATGCTGACAAACTCACCAGAAGGTGTCAAATACCCAGAATGGTAATGGAATGATTAAACAGATTGAAGGAAAAAAGGACAGATACTAGTAACAGCAAAAACAGGTTTTCTGGATTGACAAGGGAAAAAAAAAACCACTGTGAGGGTAAAAGCTCTAGTTCTGGTTGTACATACGTGTATGACAGGCCCTACTTTTCATTTTCAGAGTTACTAACAGGCAAACTGCTCTAAGCACGAGGTATAACTGTGTGTAGGCAGATTTATGTTTTAGCCAGCCTTTTAAAAATGCTGACAGGTGTTGGAGATACAACTGACATTAAAGGGACTCTATGTATAAGGTGTCAAGGCTTGTTTTATCAGCAGATGGGCAACTAAACACTGTTGAGCCCTGAAAGCAATGTTGGCTTCAGGTACAAAACGGGAATTTGTCTTAGCTTGATTTATGAGGAGTAGTGAATTATGGTATGTGGTCAGTGTGGATCTCATCTAAAGCTGAAAGGAGCCTTTCCTCCTTGTAGGGATCTCTCCTGCCTATTTCCAAACTAAGATACTGTTGCGGTGGCTAAATCCACTTTACACCCACAAGTTAACCAAAAAGTGGTCTCTCCCTACAATGCTGTGCTAGAAAGTTCTCCCTTTGTCCAGATTCTGCTGGTCACTGGCCCTCTCCCCGCTCCCATCCCTTTTCCCATTGGTCCCTGTTATGTCACTCAACCTTGCCTCTGCCCCCAAGCCCTCAGACTATTGGTTTTGGATGCCCTGCCTGCCTTTGGGAGCTCTCGGGATAAAACCGGCGTGGGCCTTCGGTTCGGGGTTCTTCTTGCCTCTGTTTCCCTTCGGGTGTGTTGCCATTAAACGCCTCAGAACTACGTGCAGAGAACCCCTCTCGCCTCTTGGTCTCCGGTTCGTGCACAGACTGTGTGTGTGAGTGGCTGCTCGCGTACATCTGCGAAGGTGAGATCGTGTGCACGCGTGGGTGCTGGCAGAGCGCCGCCTGAGCGTGTCCACGAGGGACCCTCTGGGATATACGGGCATCGATTCACCGAAGCTCTCATACAGTAGGATACCAGTCCTGGAGATCCTCTTGTTTCTTCCTCTTTCTTCCTCTCATCAGTTACTGTAATGTGAGGTGGTGTTCATTTCCTTGTCGTCCCTCTGACTTTTACCTTTTTGTCTGGATTTTGTAGTTGGCAGCAGAAGTAAATTAATACCTAATAATTTTTCAAGATAAATTCAGCAAATTTTTTATTGTTTCGAACTACACCTCTCACACTCTTTTCTTACTATTATTTTTACATCTATAAGTTCATTTTTTTTCCCTCTCCTTTCCTATGTTTTGATGTTCTCTTCCCCTTCTTTGTTGCACAGTCCTTGCCCAAGTTCCCATACCCTAAATCCTCTCTGTTTTCATTCCTAGATGTCTCTCTCTGTCCCTCCTGCTTTTTCCAATTTCCTTACCCCCTTAAATTCTCTTTTCACAACCTTTGTCCGGCTATGGCTACCACAGTATGAGAGGAAACTTGTGCTTGACCTGTTGCTCTGCAGGCTCTCACACACTCAGGCATGGACTCTCCAGGGTCACCACACTTTTCTCTGCTGGGAATACCAGAGAAACAGGGAGACACCTCCCACCAGAGCAGCACATCAATATTTACTGATACAGAAAATAGTCCCTGGGAACGGACACCAGGGAGCCGTTCTTCCAGTGGCTCGCTACTGATAGTGAATGACTGTCACTTTTAGTTCTAGAGTGAAGGATGTTTTGATGGATACATTTTGCTTTGCCACCCTGTTTCTCACAGTGCCAACTTGACTGGTTCATGGTGATGACTGGTGTAATAAGCCAAAAATGCGGCTATTTAAACTTGAAGATTGACCTCTTGTCATTATCATTAAAGAAAAATATACTACGTTAAGGTCTTTTCTGATGGATTTTTTTCCTAAACATGTCAAATTACTTCATTAGGTTTTAAGATTGTATTGGTTTGAGCAAGCAAACAGATGCAGAAATATACGTGAAGGCGTAATTAGTGTGCTTTTTCCGCTTTTTCAAGGTTGACTTAAGATACTTCAGTGATAGCAATTTTTTCCATTGATAACCAAACACTGACTTAGAGAGTATGGTCTCTTATGATATTTATCCCATCCTACTTAAACAGAGATGTTTGGGGTTTTTTAATGCAATTCATTTCACAGCAGATGCATTGTTAGGCTGAATACAGGGTTATGTCCAAAGTAGGACATTTCCTGGTCAAATTTGCAAAGCTGTGACAAAAATTTTCCTGAATCACTTTATTAGACCCTATCTGTGAAGCATTTATAAATGTAATTGCCTTCTATCAATATATTCTCTTTTTCCACTCCTGCCTCTGACTGAATTTTGTGTATCAGTTTGTTTGTAGATACAAAAAGTAAGGTCTTCCCATCATTTGAAATGAACTAGATCAATTTATCCTTCACTACTGTAATTATGTCACAGTAGTCACTTTGCCCCACTGGCGACCTCCACCTTAGTTCCCAGGATGAGCAGCAATTTGGTTTCGTTGCCAACTGAGATCCTCATTCATCTCATGAGGTTACTCTAAGCACCGTCTGCAGGAGGATTGTTGTATTGCTTTTGTCTGCAGGCTGGACTGAAGCAGCAATTGTCTGTAGTATTCACCTAGGGCACTATTAAGGATGAAAATAAGAGTTCAAGTAAATGGGAAGACAAGCCTCCCTAAAATTCAGTTTCACAGTGAAATATCATGTCATTTACAATGAGGGGAGTAGTTATGGAGTGACAGTGAAATTTATCAGGAGTATGTGGAATAGACAATTAATTGTGGATAATAGACTTGCCAGAAAACAGATTTCAAATTGTTGAATTTTGACATTGACACAGAATTTATGTATACACATACATCTGAAGTCAAAGCTCATAAAAACCTTCTCCTTGCCACAGTTGCCCATCTGGTAAAATGAAGAAATATTTAAATGTATGGTCCTTTCCATAAATGAGGATGGTTTGAGCATATAAAGGATTGCCTTGGATATGTAAAGGCTCTATATTTCTTTTCAGTATTCCCCCTTGAGTTACTGCTTTTCCTTTTTTATCATTTATGTAATGTTTTCATTTCTTCCCCAACCACTTCAGTTTGAAATGTTTTCAGTAGTCCCTTGCAATATCATTTCCACAACATGTATTATTTATTTAGATGTTGCTAATAGTACAATATTTCAACTGTCAAGAAACCTGATGTCTAGACTTTCTCACTTCTTTGGTTTGAGTGACAAATAAGTTACACCTTCTGGGTATATTTCTTAATGATTAATAGTAACTATCTCTCTAGCTTTGTAGACCTTACACGGAGGAAGAACTAAGTTTTCTGAAGGAACAAATTCTTTCTAAGTTGTACAAAGGGTGTGATGTAGGTATTTTTCAGGTCTGCAATTGTAGAATTTCTAGTTTCAAAGTAATAGGGGTATGTGAATTACTCCTCAAAAGCAAATTTTGAAAGACTCAAACTTGGCTGGGAAGCACTTATATTTCCATTTCCTCTTGTCCTTCAGATCAATAACTCTGAGTGATTCTTGTCCAGCGAAGAGTCCAGCAAAATCAAAATTAAAGGTCCCACAAACTTCTGTAGAGTCAATTCTTAGCTGAAATTGTAAATGAATCAATCAAATAAAAATATGAAACAATATGTTCCGCTATCGTGGAAGAAATTTTTGTAGGTCTAATCTTTCCCTTGTAGTCTACCACTGTTGCAGAAGACCTTAACCTTTACAGCAACCAAAGCAATCATACTGTTTAAGTGACTCATGTAAGTAGTATCTGTTTTCTCTATAAACCTCCATCTTTTGTTTTAATTCTGTAAACATAAGAAGCATCAAGGCTTTTCACTGGCAACATATCTCCTGCCAATCTTTGTCTACAGACCTCTGTATTGTGGATTCCCATTCCAAATTAAGTGAACAAGTACCTCGGAGAAAGAACAATATAGCCCAAACAAGAGTTCCTGCTTCAACTATATTTCAAAATGTTCCAATATGACTCTTGGAAAAACTGGTATAGGACAGTCTGCAAATGCATCACATTGCTCCTTATTTGTTTCCAAAGTAGCTGACTTCTCCAGGGTGTAGTATAAGTGTCCTCTGTTGACTTGGGATCTAAAGGAAGCCATATAATCAAGAGGTCATGAAAATCTCCAAACCGAGCAAGCCAGAGAATCCACTTTCCAGTGGCTCTTAATTTATTGCACAATAAAAGAAAACAAGAGAGTCCTGTTATGAATGACACAGTTGCAAGCGTTCAATAGTTCTCCTGGGAATTTTACTTAAGTTTGTCTAGACATAAACACTATATTCCAGGATGATTTTCTTGCTGTAAAAATACCAGAGAACTTCAATGCAAAACTTATCTGCTGACACACTAAAAGACCAGAAAATTATTGCACCATACCATAGCTCATTCTAATTAAATTGACTCAGATTTTTAAAATTCTCTTGACAGATTGTGCCAGCTCTTGTTCCTTGTCATCATTTAAGTATAGCTACTCAATAAATGTATCTTCCTTCATAAGAAATAATACCAACAGTTTGTTACTTTGCTTGAAATAGCAATTTTCTCTCTCAAAATTTCCATTTAAGGTGGAAGGCTAAATTATAGACATATATCTCAGGCTTTATTTCCCTCTACAAGCCTGTATAATTACTTTGTGACTCCTCTGGAATCTCTTTTTAGAAATTAATGCATTGAAGATTAGATCGGAAGGGACCTGGCAAAAAAAAATTAGATCTACTTATGATCTTGAACATACATACAAAATTATGACTTTATACATATGCATGCTTATACCTATATATATACAGAGAGAGAAAGACAATTCAAAGAAAATTCTGTGTATATTTATATGTATTGCATGTGTGTATGCCTGTTTTATGTAGAGAGAGAAATGGGATTTGGATGACTAGAAGTTAAAATAGCAAATATGACATTTGAATATTTGCTGTGTTAGCAGAAGTGCTTTCTCTTGTTTGCTTTATGGGTTACCTGAGTTAATGTTTCAATGAAAAAAATATACAAAAAAAAAAGAAACCACCTGGTTAGAAAGTGGTGCTGGACAGTGGATAAAGTTTAAAGATATACACTTCATTGAGCAGCTTCACTGCTGTACATGAAAACAAAATATTGCCAAAAACATCTTGTTCTGAAACTATGGTGATGTAAGCAGTGTTTCTTGAGATTTTCAATGCCATCTTTGAGAATTTGCATTAATTAAATGAATTAGATGTTGTACAAAAATGCTAGGGATGCTTTCCCAGAAGGAAGTTACAGCTGAAATGTGTCAGTCTTTTGTTTCCAGCAATAATATAGAACATTAGGTGAGATATGTTTCTCACCATAAACCTTCACTCACGTGTTAAGGACTGGGCAACCTCTTTGAACAGCAGTTGTGGGTTCGTACCACCATCATTTACTATTCAAATAGCTTTATTGTCAACAGTAGTAAAACATTATATCTTTTCTATGCATAATATTATTCTTAAATAAATTAATTCTGATTTTGGCATTGGTTAGAAACAAACCAGAGACACTTGGTGACATAGTCACCTAAAAGATATGATCATGCTCTGTAAATGCAGGAAAATTCTGTGTATTACTACCGAATCAAATAAATTGCAGTGGAAAGGCTTGTATGGACATTCTGCAAATTATCCTTTGGTGACAAGAATATGCCCATCTTATCAGCCAATACAGTTTGATTACTTGGAAACTGTGATTTAAATTGCAGAGAGATGAGGGAATTGACATTAGTTATTTTTAAGGCATAACTGTAGTTCATATATTTCTCCAAGACAGTAATTTTTTTTTCAGTGCCCTTTTCCCCCAAAGGTTTTGACTGCAGCAAAAATGTCTTTTCATCCCATTTTCTCATAGCTCTTATGACTGAAGGAAATATGACAGACTAGCTTCCCTGTCATGATTTGTCTTGATGCTTTCCATATAACCTTTCCATCCAAATTTTTGAAGTTGCCCTACAATCCAACAAAACTAACCCCTACTTACTGATTAGAGCTTAAAAGACAAATGCTTAAAAGAATGTTTGAATACTTGGTGTTCCTATGGGACCCAATTAAGAGAATGCAAATTTCATTTTTCAGGCCCTGATTTCAAAATTATGATAAATAAAATCATCACTGCCAATCCCAAACTGTTGGCCTGTGAAATAGGAGCTATGTTTTGGGTAGTGTGATGTGTGTATATGCATTTGTGTATACACAACTCTATTAATTGCTAAATTTGGAATCTTCATGTTCACAAATAATCTTTCCAGATTTAGCTGAAAAAGCACAGCAATTCTTGTGGGACTAACTTTGAGTTAAGCATTACAAATATATTCTGTTGCATTTCTTTCTGCCATCTCATGCCAATTCCCACCATATATCTAAATATAGCTTTTGAAGTCATTGCAGGAATAAAGCCTACATCAAACTGTAAATTAATTTCTAAGAAAGAAGAGGCCTTTTTTTACCTTTCATTGTCCCAGGCAGGCAGCAATTCTCTTTTCCCTGCAGCCTAAACTATCTAGGCACACACTCAAGACACATTGCAGAAAAATGCTACTCTCTGACACCGTCTGCTTTGAGCTTCTCCTTACTGTGGCGGTCAATATGTGAACACATTAAAGACTTCTCTTCTTTTGATATGTGAGCATTGCCTTGGGGTATGCTGGTCTCATCATTTTCTCTCAGTAGATAATGATTTCCCATCTTCTGCCTTGTTCCAAGTTGGGATTTGTAGGGAAGGGAAAGGCTTGTCCCATTGCCTTTAAAACACGGTTTTCTGGGTTTGTGATGTATCTTTCATCAAAAGGGAAATATGACAAACATATTCAATATCATCTAAAATATCTCTCCTGTCTTTCAAGGACCTCCAACCCATACAGCCTCTCTTCATGTGAAATGCATCTGCTGTTCTCAAGCTCATTTTCAGCATTCTTTTGACACTTATTTTTCTGCGATCTTTCTATTCCATCATGAAATAATGCTTTATCATTTGCAGGAGACTGTGAAAATGAGTACTCAAGTGTCACAATCTTCCAGATAGCCAAAATCTTACTGCAATTCAAGACGTAATTCAACGTAGTACTGGAGGGTACAAGAAAGCAGCCATTCTCAGTAGAAGTCCCAAGTGACTCTTTCAACCTGAATCAATCCACTTCCTGCAAGGGGTATGTGTGAAATTTGGTGCTATGACAAAAGGCTGCCAGACCCTGCAAGCCCAAGCACACCTCAGTATAAGAGACATGCTTGAGTACTTTTCTATAACTACCCCAAAGAAATTGTCATAAGCACCTGCCCAGCATTGCAGGAGCTCTAGGACACTGGGAAGTATTTCTCCTTGCCAAGCTATGAACTCTTTAAACTGACATTTAAATTGCATTCAGGAATTTCTCCTATCTCTAATACAGACAGGGTTTTGAAGAGGCATCTGTTGGAGAGGCCTGCACTGACTGCCTATAAAAGTCAAACCCATTCTGCTTGGTACCACTTTTCACAGAAGAGAGAGAAAAAGCACAAGCCTGTAGAGGAGCAGATGTTGGCTGAAATGCAGCCAAGAGATTTCAGGGAATCTCCCATAAAATACAGTACCCCACAGCAAGCACACTATTTGCCCCTGCCTAGGCTTAGCCTGGCTTCCCTTAGACAGGCTCTGGAGTGGAAGTGGTAATAAACATCCTTAGAAGCCTAAACGGGTACTTTAAGAATGAGAAAAGGAGAACTGCCATACTGGATTCCCTAATTACTGCTACTTTCAATTATTTTACCTCTCACCTCCCAGTTGAATTAGTCAACTAATTTATTGGGAAAAATGCTGGATGACTGTGAGGCCTAGTCAGCACCCTCATTGTTTTGTTGTGACTCTTACTGGTTTTTTTATAAGAACACAGGAGGAAAAAAATTGTGAGGAACTATTGGCATTCTTGTTCCTTGAAAAGTTTCTTTTCTTCAGTCTGCATATTTTGCAACCATGGAGGGGAGAAGAAGTAAAGCCTGTGTTTCTGATCTGTTATGTAGCAGTACGGTAACCATACCTCATATGTTTTCCTGCTGAGAAAATATGCTGCTGTTCTTCATGGAAAGACCAAAGATTTATATGTCTTGGCTTTGAACTGTGCACATCAATTCCAGCTCACGGCTTCAATAGCTACATGTGTTAGAGCCCTTTGAAAGTGGTCAGCTGGAGGCAGCAGATATTCCCAGGTTCAATCAGACAGGAGGCAATCACAGGCATTTTGGGTCTTCAAAGTCAGTGCGACTTCCTCAGTCTGTGCTGTGCCACTAAACCATTTCATTTATGAAATTAGACGTAGATGAACCTGCCCAGCTCCACACTAGCTATGCTTTTAGTCCGCTGAGAAATCAGGTCTCTCACATGAAACTAGAAGTTGACTTGTAAATAGACACCACCTATGGTGCAATGTCAGTGCTGCCACTTAATTCTGATCAAATTATGCCTTTTGAAAAGAGAACAGAAACAATTTATCTTGCAAAAATCAAGTTCTTCACAGAAGACTCCATTGTCTCCATTCCCATTTTTATGTCAATGATTTGATAATCGGTCTTTTTTTCTATAAAATACTTTCTCATGCAAAAATCTACAATCAGTCATTTCTGTTTCCATTGCACACTGACATTTATTGGTACCTTTTATATGCAGGTTCCATGAATAGTCTTGTAGCCAGATGAAGGGAAGAGCTGACTTGAACTTCCAGCTCACTAATTCTTCAGATTAGTGCTGTCAGCACTGATGGATGAAGGGAGAGATCTATCAGAATGGATGTGAGGGGTTTCACTCCTGCTTTGTAAATCATGCAGGAAATCCCAGTGTAAACTAAGCCTCTGCCTCTCACGAAAGTTAAAACATCACAAGCAGAGCAGTAACCCCCCAGTTATATTGGCTTTTTGTTGCTGCTGATCAAATTTCGTATAATCCTTCCCACTTGATTTGTCTAGTGCTGCATTAGTGATGAAAGGCCCTCAGATTTATTAAAAGAATATAAAAGCAGAACTGAACAAATTAAAACAGCCCAGAAACTCATGAGCAGGGAAAAGTGCATAATGCCTTTCTGTGTGATCCTGTTGGCAATCACAATTCCCATGGAAGTCATGTGGGTGCAGAGCTATGCAACAGTCTCTATTAGTGATCACGTTTTTTTCAACTGGACACCAACAAACTGAGCAGTGGTATAATGCACCTTGAAATATTTTTCCAAGGAAAGATTATGTCTTTTCTTCCTCATTAAAGGAAAAGCAAGAGTTTAATTTCATGTTCTTGATATAGAGACAACAGCAACTGGAGCCCTCACTGGTGGTCTGTGGAGTGGGAATGTGTAAATTTTTTTTTTTTTTAATGTAAGGGTTCCCTCCTAACTCCCATGGTTGCAGACCTGCCTTCTTACAGGTTTTTCCCCTTGGTATTACTTCAGGGTAGGCCCCTTACCTTTGGCAGGGACACAGAGTTCCTTTAAATGAAAGCTGACAGATGTATCTTTGAGACTCCCTCCTACAGCTTTATAACTTTTACCTGATACAGGATGTAGTTTCATCTTCTGAGAGTTTTTCTTGTTCTCATCCCTGAGACCATAATGCGGTCACCTACAAAGAAGCATCTGGGTCAGGCTGAATTCCAGGAGCAGTTTTTCATTAAAAAATAGTATAGATGTATTAAAAAGTATCCATGAATTCTCTTCATCCATTAGAGGAAATCACAAGGACTCTGGTCTCTCATTCAATAGATCCTAACCACTGCCAGACGCATCCCAATTTTGCTTTAAAAAACTATCAAATGCTGATTGTTGGCATTTATGAACTGTAGTTTCAGTAATTTTTAGTGAGATTGATAGAAAAAGGCAAAGAAGAGATGACACAAAGATCTTGGCTATTCAAGCCAGCCAGGGAAGGCTTGGACGAGAGATAATTGCCTCTGTGAATAATATCTGAGTAAATAAGGAACAAGGATCACTGAATAAGTTTCCCCTTGGGAAGAAGAAAAGCTCTTTAAGCACATTAACTGGCTCTGAATAAATTTAGACTGGAAATAGTATGTCTCCTACCACTAGGTCAGTGGTGTTCTAGAACAAGCTTCCAGCTGGAGCTGAAGGAGTAAATGAGACAAGTAATTCATGGGACAGAGCTAGATGATTACTTTATGAAGGCATTGTGTACTGCATGGCCAGTGCTGACTCAGTGTTGACATTAAAGAAGGTCCTTCCAGTCCCATGTTCTTAGGAGCAGTGCCCTAAGATAGGAGCTGTCTCTACCCAAAAGGTCATCTCTGATTTAGTACTTTTAGGTCAGAACTTTGTACAAAAGTGCAAAGGTTAAGTCTAAAACTCTCGGGTTAAAATAAGACAGGAGGTGGGCTGCATATTCTCTTAACAAACCTAATTTTGTGACAGAGAATTATTACTGCTTTTGATGGAATCCCTCTTCTTCAGAGGATGTATGATTGAATAAATAACCCTGTATTAAAGGTTATTAGAGCTTTATTATTGTCCTAAAAGAAGTCTGAGAAGGGTACAAGGGGAGAAGTAACATCTAAATTCCCTCATTTTTAATAGTTGTCTCCCTTTACAACTTTTCTGAATGACTTTTCAAGTATTTCTGGCTTAGGCTTCTCCTAATTGCCCCTTGAAAATTCAAGGACAGGTGGCTGCACTAATTTTTAGAATATAATGGTCATGTATTGTGTGCTTGTAGTTCATGCTGCAAAGAGGGAAAGGGGAAGGAAATTTCAGAGCATCTTATGACCGTGCACTATTATGTCTTTCTTGATGATCCATTGATATGGTTTGCTACTTGTTGAATGGTTTATTAAATGCCTTTCAGCCCATGTTGTATAGGCACATCACTCATTACAGACACTTCAGGTGCCATCAGCTTTGCAAAGACAGTCTGAGTAATGAAGACCCTTCTTCTTCTGGTGTGAATGCAGAGAAAGGGAAATCATCATTCAGTCCCTTTTTCCAGCAAGAGGTTGGCTCTTGACTTGCTTGTTATCATGGTTACTGAAAGCCTTTAGACAAGAAGCTTATTACTTTACTTTGTCTTGCAATATGGGTTTCCACGGCTGTGGTTAAACTGTGGGGCAAAAAAGCTCTCTGGGCATAAAGACATCTGTCCCAATGTCACAGTCAGCCACTGTTGGGGAAGATGAAACAGGAAAGCCATATTGCCTAGCAAAAGATGCTGAGAATATGGAAACTATGAACCAGATAGAAATGAAAGCATACTTTGAGATACCAGGCCTTGGTTACTGAACAACTGGAAAACAATGGTATGGCCACTGAAGGTAATCCCCTCTTGATTGAACAATACCCTCTGCTTGAAAACAGGTCCAAGGGTCAGAGCAGACCCTGCTAGCTTGGCAGAAGGGGTCCAAAGAGTAGTTTTAGAGTTTAAAATGTAACGCAGTATGGTAATGCAATGATTCTTATAGGCTGTATGTAAATGCTATAGGATTTGTGGTTTGTACTAGATTGGTTGATGAAAATTAGAATATTCAAGACAGAAGATGATTTATTGTATTGTAAACGAGAACTGCTCACTTCTACTGTTTCTTCTACTGCTCTCTCACTCTTGCACTCTCACTCCTGCTCTTGCTCTTGCTTTAAGTCTCTCTCTCTCTCTCTCTCTCTTGCCTCTCTTGCTCTTATTTGCTTTTCTGGCCTGCTTCGAGCTGCGGCTGGCAGCTCCAAGCAGGCCCCCTGTACCCATGCCCTTCACAATAAACCTCATGCTCTAAGACCTGACTTCAGAGATCTCTCGTCTCCATCCGTCCCGACCGTCTAAACCGAGAAACATCCTACAAGCCACTCATAAAGAGACTTAATCATAGAATCACAGAATAGTTAAGATTGGAAAAGACCTCTAAGATCATTGGTTCCAACCACTAACACAGCACCACCATTTTCACCTTTAAACCAAATCCCTAGATCACATTCACATGCCTTTTGAACACTTTCAGAGGCAGTGATTCTACCGCTTCCCGGGGCAGCCTGTTCCAATGCCTGACTACACTTTAAGTGAAGAAATTTTTCCTAACAGCCAATCCAAATATCCCCTGGTGCACCTTGAGACCATTTCCTCTTGTCCTGTTAATAGAGCACCTCGTAGTTCTTCAAACCCTTTTTTCCTTGTAAAAGACCCAGAGATGGTACATACCAAATGCCCCCAGGGTCAGTGAGGGCTGGGACCAAGATGTGCAGCCTCAACACACAGAACAGTTAGTATAGACCCAACTAGTAGCGCCATGGAGATGTCACAGTTGTTTCCATGACATTTATTGGTATTTTTAATTCTTCATGAGTAGTGAGTAGAAATGAAAAAGACAGGCATTCTACTTTACAGAAAGAGAAAAAGAAAACATGCAGCACACTTTAAATTCACTATTTAAGAGATTACTTTTAAAACTTTATCTTAGCTCTAAAATAGCTTTTTGTCAAGCAGTGAATCTCTTCTATTATTCATTTTTACATCATGTTTTACTGTCCTGTGTCTATAACTAATAAATATTACCAGGAGTTTTGTTCAGGCTTTAGTTAGATACTAAATAGATGAAACTGGATTTAAACATAAGAAAAATCTGGTTTACTGTGAAGAGTGATCAAACACTGGAGCATATTTCCCAGAGTGGAGTTGCTCAGTGGAGCAGCCATCCCTGGAAATGTTGAAATCCTGATTGTATATAACCCTGGGTAACTGGCTCCCTGACTCTTTCATCAGGGGATTGGACTAGAAGGTGTCCAGAAGTGCCTTCCAGTCCCAGTAATTCTGTGATTGTGTGATATCAAAGCAGATACATAAGCTGGACATTAGGAATAAGTTCTACACATACCACCAGACACTAACCTACTGAGTACCAGGATTTCTTTTTGCTGATGTGAGTGGGAATTGAACAAGACCATGGGTGGTTTGCAGCCTTGACAGGAAGTCTGAGATGTGCTTTGTTACAAATGTAGTGTTAATAAAAGCCCCCTTTCTGTGAGATCTATTTTTATTTTTAATAACCAAGGGGAACTTCCCAGCTTTTATATTGAACTGCACGCATTTTCCTTTATTGATATGCTCCATATTTTTCTGTGACACCAGTATATACCAATAAATAGCATTCTCTATGAAAAACAATGACTTTTATCACTTAGATAAAAGGGAGAGGATTTTGTTTCTTAGAGGAGAAACAAGTGCAAGAGAGAGAGCTGTATCATACATAATATGTTGATTTTGTAACATAATTAATAGAAGACTCAGAACATATATTTTTGCCAATTTATCAGTATTAGAGTTCTACATTTTCCCACCCTCTTTCTTTCTCAGTGTATTTTCAACTGCAGCAACAGCAAAAACCCCCGACCTTCTTGAATAAATAGCTAATCAAAATTTAGTCTTAAAAGAAATATTGGTTTGCTGGATTTTTTTTCTGCCAAAAAGCTGAATTGTAGGACATCTGTTGTTCTACTCTCTGCTACCTAAGAATGAAAAGTGTTTTATTGTTTACTGGTCTGATCTTCGAAATGGTTCACAAAACATGTTTGATAAATAATGATAGCTTCTGGGGGAAAAATTAGATTTGGTTCATTGCTGGTTTTAAAATCACAGTGTGTTAGAATAAGGCTGAGATAATTACTTTGTCAGAATGGTTTCCTTCTCTTTTGTAGCTCTCCTAGGGTATTTTAGCTGGTATTAAATTGTTCTTTTTAGAATTCATAGCAAATTTCAAAAATATTTAAATCAAACCCAGATAATAGCTATTAACTCTGTTTCACACCATTCAAACATTGTAATAACTAGTATTGAGTGGGTCTTGCACAGGTGGAACATGGATTTGAGAGATATCTAAGCTCTTACAGTTCCTATTGAAATTCTTGAATTTTTGATCGGCTGTTCAAGGTCAAAGAATGGGCAAAAAGTTGTGAATGCATTTTAAGTTATTAATATAAGAACTGTGACATTAAAACCCAACAGCAGTACAATGTTGTCATATAGACAGATTAATTTACAGCAATTCTTATGAATAGTGAGATGTTATGGACAGTACAAGAAAGTTCTGCACGTGCTCAAATGTGTCCAGATAAGGGCAACAAGGCTGGTGAAGGGTCTAGATCACAAGTCCTATAAGGAGTGGCTGAGGGAGCTGGGGTTGTTTAGCCTGGAGAAGAGGAGGCTCAGGGAGACTTTATCACTCTCTACAACCACCTGAAAGGAGGCTGTAGCCTTACGGGAGTGAGGCTCTTCTCCCAGGCAACCAGCGACAGGATGAGAGGACATAGTCTTACACTATGCCAGGGAGGATTAGGCTGGACATTAGGAAGAAATTCTTCACAGAAAGAGTGACTGGGCATTGGAATGGGCTGCCCAGAAAGGTGGTGGAGTCACCCCTGGAAGTGTTTAAGAAAAGACTGTGTGTGGCACTGAGTGCCATGCTCAATTGACAAGGTGGTGTTAGGTCATAAGTGGGACTCAATGATCTCAGAGGTCTTTTCCAACCTGGTTAATTCTGTGATTCTGTGATAGATATTACCATGGCTCGATATTTCTTCGTATTGTTTCTAGATTTAGAAATATTTCCAAGTTTCTGCGCACTGGTACACCACCACACTGCATTGCATGCCATGCCCCTTGACTCCGGCCAGGAATATGCTGTACATTAACATAGCAACTGTAAATCAAAAAGCAAATACTTCGCGTATGACGTTAGTGGTCTGTCAACATCTTAAATTTCTCTACTCTTACACAGTGACAGATTCACTCCCTTCACTCTGTATTTCATGCTGTAAGGGCAGAGTCAGGCCCTGTGATCTTAAGTTACAATTAGGGCGTTTTCAAGACATGATGGCTACAATTCAGAAGTTTTGATAGACTAGGAAGACTTAGATAAACACCCCAGTTGTTTCTTGAACCATCTTAATCTTTCAAGTCTAGGAAACCAGACTGGAAATTTTCAGGGTACAATGTGATTTGTAAAATTTGCCTCATTTCTGCCTTTTCTAACACATTCCCTCAGACATTAAATATCTTCTCAAAATCACTGGAATGGCAAAGGTATGTGGAAGGAATGATCTAAAGGCGCACACTTGATCTGCATTTGGAAATTCCAAGAAGTGACATTCAATTTTTGTTTTTTACTTGACATTTTAAAAGTTTCTGGTGGACGCCATTCTAGGCTGTGCAAGGTTTTTCTCCTCTAAAGCACAGTGATTAGACAGCAGTGGTTTGCAGTGTGATGGGGCAGCTAAGAAAATGGCTGAATGGAAGATTGAAAGGTATCATTGTATTTATCTACATCTTTTGACTAGAAGAAGCCAAAGAAGAATGTAGCTCAGGGAAAAAAAATGCGAGGGGCTCTTCTCCTTGATTCCCAAGCACATAAATATTACTCTGAGACCCCAAATTTAGTCATGCCCTCAGTTTCCTACTTTTGAAAACACACACATCAGCAGCTTGCAGAGGATTTGCTAAAGCTCCAGATTTTGCATATGTGCAAATATTCTCACCTTAGAAAATGCCAAATGCACTCTATGTCAAAGGCTCCCTCTGATACATCTGCACAGAACTGTGGCATTACTGTCTTTCCAAATCTATTGACCACAGCCAAAATTAACTAAAAACGTGTCTGTTAGAGAATTTTCTAAAGAAAAAAAAAAACAAACAAACAAAACCACAACAAAACATTAACCTTACAGGTTGTCCAGCAATTCAAAAGCTCAAAGAATGAAATAGTACTTTAAATGGTGATCGGAATAGGCTATGTGTAGAGATCTGGGAAGCAGGTCAACTTTTATTCTATTTCTTCATTGATATAATTAACCACAGATATATAGATAGATAGATAGATAGATAGATAGATAGATAGATGTAGAGAGAGATAGATATATATATATATGTATACGCTTTTGACTTTTTTTGATAAATAAATCAGGTGGTCTAGAACCAGCTGCACCTTTTTTCACAAAGGTAAGTAAATTTCACACTCACGACATGAAACTTGTAGCCTCTCATAAACAGTTTTGTGAGAAATCCGAATCATGTCACCAAGAATTTTTTTAGGAAATAATGTGGAACTTGCATATTCTTTGCATGCAGAGACTGATCTGACTGACTATGCATCAATGCACCTCTATTAGGAGAAAAGCTTATTACCTCCTATTATAGCCATTATTAATGTAATATGAAAATAATAACAGGTTAGCTGTTACAACCATTTTAAAAGCACCTGCTAGAAAGGTGGAATAAGCTATGACAAACATTTTAAGAAGCATCTTCAACTTACTTGCAATGTTCTGATAAAGTGTTACTAAATACCTAAAACTAAACAATCAAAATTAAGAATTCTAGTGCTCGGCACTACAAGCTCATCTCTCTGAGTGATTATCTAATGATTTCAGTCTCTGTTTTATCAACTGAAAGAGCCACACAGGGCTCCCTGAATACCAGCTCCTTGCAAATTATCCTGTTCCACAGCAGGTGACGAGAGAAATAAAAACACCGTCCACTTTGTCTCATCTTTAATATCCCAATCAGATCATTCTCTTTATATATATATACTACTGCAGAGGGCCAGTAGAATATTCTGGTGTCAGCAAATGATTCCTTAATGGGGATCTGATAGGCACGCTATCTGTATTCGATTTGTACGTAAATGGTGCCATTTTTCAAGTGCCAAACAGTGCACTCTACTTAATTGGGATGTGCTTAATCAGAAAAATCATTTAATGGGGCATTGTTTGGGGATCCTGTTTAAGCCCTGTGATAATTAAAAGCAATGAGTGCTGATTAATGGTGGCAGTAATTCTGCATATCGGGACACTCTCTAATTATTTGGTCTTGGTGATTCCTTTTGTGTCTCACTCTCCTGGCGAGTCACTCAGTTTGCTTCTCTAAGAACTGCTTTCAGTCTCTGCAGCAGAAACAAGGATCAGTAACCAGCTCACTCCTGCCTGTTCCCAGTACTCAAGGGTTCCTTACAAGTAATGTTTCTGATTTGCCACTTGACACCGTCATAACAATTCCAAGGCTGTTTGAAAAAGCATTCTTGCTAAATGACACTTACTTTTACCTCTTGCTGATTAGTGGTGGTCTGAAATGGTAAAGTTTGTTGGGAAAATAGATTGTTTTCATTTAAAAAATTGCATCTCCTGCAATAAAGAGGATACTGAAATTTGGCATTTACAGCCTTAAATGCTGTGACTTAAAAGCAGAAAAAACTGAGACACCTACATCCATCCATTTAATAAAAGGTAGCACTCCCTCCTGCAAATCCTTCATCGCTTTTCGCTTAGCAGGGGTCTGCAAGGGAAAGAACAAACTGCAGAAACACAGGACAGCTGGGCTGAGCTTCCCTTTGTTCTGTGATAGTCTAGCTGGTCGCCAGTAATTGCAACAGTATTTTCCAACATGGCAAAGCTGCCCCAGACAGCACTAAAGGCTACCTGAAAAGTTCACCATGTGCACACCAAAATACAGGTATGGGACAGTGCTGATCAACTTGTCATGGCATAGTTTTCGGCGTTTTACAGGAACCCCTTGTTTTTCTTTCAAAGAAAGAATTTACAAGGCTTATTTTACAAAACAGTTTTATCAAAACACAGGCTGTGTCTTCCTTCCACATTTCTAACTGAAAAGAAAATAAAAAAATTCATTTATTTAAAAATAAATTACTCTAGGTATTACTGAAACTTCAGGAGCTATCTGAGAAAGAAAACCCCTCTCTATGCTGTGAGTTGCTGTGGGTTTCTTCTTCTTTTCATCTGAATAGTTCACCCACTGTGCAGTTACAGAATCACAGAATACACGGAGAGAATGGTATCCATTCATCAATCAATTAATGAGAGATCCTATTAATAAGAGGGCTCGTATATGCAGAATATAAAAAAATACAAGAATTTTAATCATTATCTGGAAAAGCAAAAAAAAAGGCATTTGGTTCATTTTATTAAGTGAAGATGCCAACAGCAAACAGATAAATATGAACTGATCATTGAAGGCACTTTGCATAACCAGTGGAGAGAAGGAAGCAGTGCAGTGCCTTATAAGAATAATTAAGAAGGCAACTTAAGAACAATTTTTTTCTTTCTCATTCATTGTGCAATTGCAATATTTTTCACAGTGTGGAAATTCATCTGAGAAAAGAGGCGTTAATGTAGCATGTACAGACAGCAACAGAAATCGTATTTGCTGTGTTTCAACTATACTGATTGTAACATGGTGATAGAATGTGGTGTCCACACTAAAGATGCCTGCTCATTTTTTCAGCACCTATAGTAGAAGTTTTCATACCACAGCAGCCACTGATCAGCACCTAAGTTGGTCAGACCTTATAAAAGATACACATACCAGCGCTGCCTCTAGGGTAAAACCCCAAGCTAACAGGAATGAAGTTAAAGAACATTCTAAGAAGACATTTTATGTAACAGGAGTGCCAAAACTCATGGTGACCCTAAGCCACCAGAAAGCTTTGTTCCGCATTCTTGGTTCTCATTCTGATTGGTCACAGTGCAGGGAAGTGAGCTCATTCCCAGGATTTTATTTGAATCTCTGTCCAAAACAAACCTTGCTATGATTCTGGGAATAGCTGTGTCCTAGAATGCATTCTGCCAGACACTATGGCTGAGACTGATCTGTGTTTGGCTATCTCAGTCACATCTAGGTATGCAACCCAGGTTCATGCCAAAACCTACTTGTCTTGGGTTGCAATGCATTCCTCACGCACATTTTCAGCTGAAAGAGTAATATTTTTATTTGTCAATGGCAAATAAAGACTGTGAAGGAGATGCAGGGTTGAATGTTATGTAGTGAGGTGGTTGACTGAGGCCAGCCAGCTCCAGAGAAGTGAGGACCCAAGCCTTCCTGCACATCCCAGCCTAGGGTTCAGAAGTAATGTCCCAGAAAATCTGCAGTTAGTCCTGCATTGCAATACGTTCTTCAGCTATCTAATAGATCAACAGTAACCAGTGCAAGAATATGGGCTTCAGTGAAGATGCCAGAATTAACTTACTGGTTTTACAGCTCTAACTCCTGCCTACCCCTTCTCCCCTTCCAGAAGACAGCTAATGTGAACCTGCAGGCCCTATTTTAGTGAGTCTTTAAGCATGGTAGCAAAAAGTCATCAGGCTTCAAGAATTAACTCCTGAAAAACCCAACGGTGCAGATTCCTGAGAGAGAGACAGAGAGAATGAAAATACATGTATTGATCCTAAAAAACTTTTAGAGAAAGTACAAAGAATATTTTTCCTTTAGTTAAGATGAGTAATAGGAAAAAATAATAGTGATTAAGGGTTTTTTTGATGTTGTTTTATTAATTTGGGGTGAAATATTTGCTTTAATAAAATTAAAGGATTTTTGCCTTTGATTTCAAGGGAGGCAGGACTTCATCCTTTCTGTTCTTCAGCAATCCACAAGCTTTAAAAGGATGAGAATCATCTTACTTAACCAATATTTATGTTTGAGACAAATTTCATCTACTGTTAAGAATAAGCATTTCTAGGGTGAAATCATTATGATCTATTTTAGATGTCTATTTTTTAGATGAGTATCTTTAAAAAGGATTAATCCCACCCCAGATTTATTTTTTATCAATTTCTTCACACTTACAATAAAAAAGAATATAAATTGCTAGCATCTACATGCAACCAGATGAATCCCACCCCATTGTGCTTGTCTCAATATATTTTGTCTTTTCTTACTGTGAGCATTCAGTAAAGGAAATTCTGGTCAAATTAAACTTTATATTTTTTTATTTGGCAAATACATACCTTTTGGTGCAATATTCTTACTTTACCTTATTAATCACAATCAGAATGTGAAAATTTTTAATGTGTTTTATTAATTCTGCATACATAATTTTATTCAATAATTATATGGTTATATAATTAATACACTGTACATTCAGTAAACAAATACAGTAACACAAAAGTGTTCAAAATTGTGGGAATATCTGTAAACACTAAAATAGAAATATTAACATATTTGCTGGTGTCAGGATGTGTATTCATAGTTATTAAATTTTCCATGCCATATCTTGAATGCCTGTTTTACAGGCCTAGTTAACTGTAATTTCTCTGTGAATCATTTTATGTTGTAAAGGACTTTAAAGTTCTGCTAAATGTATTCTTGATAAAGACTGTATAGATGAATAGAGGCAGAAAGTTAATCTTTGCTTTATAATAAATATGAAGTCACAGTAGACTTGCGCTTGACTAGCTGAACCACACTTCTCTTTTCTACAGCTTTGGTACAGAAATGTTCCATACTTACAGGAAGGAAAGCAAACAGGGAAGGACTGACTTGTTGCTGGAAGAGGTGTGTTTTCCTTTCTGGGCAGTAAGATAGGCTTTCTAATCAATACATTTCAAATTACTAATTCACCACTCACATTGCAATTGTGTTGCCTCTTTTGGCCTTCTCATACATTCATAATGCTGACCCTTGTGCATTCCAAATTAATTTGTGCAGTTAGTATCCTTGATACTGTCTCCAAACAAAAATCATTCAGGAATTCTGTTCTTGCTTTCACATGGGAGTTTCAATCAGATTATTTACAGCAAAAATCCATTTCTGAAAAAAAACAGATTCTTTCAGAATGCCTACCAGTTGTATTCTTTCTAGTAAAAAACCAAGAAGTCTGTTATAGAAACAAGAGTAGAGACAGTGATTGCTCTTTAACATATTTACATTTGGAATTTCACCATTCTTCAAGTTATTCATTTGTTTGAGTCCATTTCACATAGCCTCACTGCAAGATTTTCCATACAAAAATTACCAGTGTGGAAGGAATGATTTTAAGGTCTCCAGTATTTTATGTTACAAACTCTAAATGCAGTGTAAATTCAGATGATTGACAAAGAGAAGAGGGAGTGAAGAGAAGCAATGCTGTTTTACAGTGCTGCCAAAGCCTCTCTCAAATACAAAAGCAAAAGTGCTTTTGAAAAAATCCTTAAAATTCTCTTGGAAGGCTCTTTTGTTTCTGAAAACTGTCAGGACTGCTCAAAAGATATTTCTGGAGCAAAAACTAAAAAAAACCATTTTGGTTGAGCTCCAAAGTTGGAGCTTTGTAAACTTTTGAAACACAAGACCTGAAAATTTTCCATTTCAAGTATTATTTCATTTTAACCACAGTTTCTATACACAGCCTTATACAGAATGTAGCAGCAGAAATTTGCCCTGCCTTCAGTTTGGCCTCAATTTTCCGGAGGAAGAGAAGTTGCAGGAATGGTGGTTGAAGGAGGAGAAATGTGCAAGGCTGGGAGACCATGTCCCTGTTGACTTTTGGAAGAGGGCCTTGAAGACTGGTCATGTCTGCTGTGCCCTGGGGGACATGCAGGTGCATAACACAGCACAAGTGCTTCATCGGGAGAGCCAGCAGCCGCTGCAGTATCTGTGAAGTGCTCATTATCCAGGGAGCTTAGCACCTTCTGGAGAATCTTCCTTTAGAGCAAAAAAAGATGAAGGCTTCATGTTTCTCATGCACCTAGGCACACGGGAAAACACCAAAAGAATTTGATATACCTCCCCCTTCCCTAAAAATCCCAATATTTATTTTTTGGGGCTTGCAAAACTGAATCCTACTACCTTTTAAGTACTGGAAATAGGAGCATCCCTCCAAGTTATCTTGAGTCTCTCCAGTGGTAGCAGGACATCTGCCTGACGGCCAGGTGGAGGCACAGGAACACATTGAGCAGCACAGAGGCCTATTACTGCATTACTAATTGATCTGGACTAGTGTAGTTCTGGGGGGAGCAGAAGAAATTCCTCATCAATCCAATAAAAAGGGTAGCCACACTCCCAGTAATAAAACGTGTGATGTCAATAGTTCACACTGTGGCTGAAGCATGTAATGGTGCACCAAACCTCTACTGGCTATGTTAAAAATAGCAGGGAGGAGTCGATTCATTTTATATTAAGGCATTGTGTGGTTACCAGCTGAGTATCCCTGAGGATCAAATACTAATTTGGGTAATTTTTTTTTTTAATATGGAATTAACCATTCTTTTAATGTCACCCTTGAAAATAGCAGTGAAAATCTTCCATAATCAGAGTTCAGTTGTGCAAGTCACACCTTGACTACCAAAACAGATCTTTCATCATAGCGCTTATAATATGGGGTCAAAAAAGGAAACAAAATTATATAGAGCAAGAAGGTGGGGGTTTTCATCTACAGGCATCCTTTTTCTCCCAGCATAGGTGAAATGCAAAAGTCCAACCTTGTGTTAACAAGATGTTGATCTATAATAGTCTTGTGGAAGGGCAAAAACTCATGCTCTAATTATTGCCAAAACTGTCATCTCCCCTAAAGCAAGTGAGGCTCTCTGCACCATCTGAAGTAATCAATCTGAGTAACAAGAGGTAGCTGCCCTCCTCGGCTCAGCCCTGCCCAGGGTGTTCTCTCAGCTATAAGGATAACGGTATCACGAATCTGCATCTCCAAAGCAGTCAAGCAACTGATAAGACATTTGGCTACTCTGCTGGGAGAAAATGGCCTTAAGACAGCCCTGGATGCATCCAGCAGAGCCTGCTCTTCCCTGCTGAGGAGCAGCAGAGGTGAGCAGCTAAGATCCAACACCATGAAGATTTTCTTGACTGAAAGGTTTATACAATGACGCAGAGTAGGAAGCTTATGAAAGGCTGAATGAATATTTCGCTTGCCTCCCTTCAGAGACAGAGAATGTGTTAGTGTGGCAATTTGCCTGTTCCCATATCTAAACTGTTCCATAGAAATTTACTCTTTTTGAGCCTACTGTAATATACGGCACTCAGCAGAGCTCAAATCTCCCTGGAAACACACTGGGTTTTCCTGGCCCTTAGCCAAGAATAGTGTATGCACAGAGGGGAAAATTATTAGAAGATATTGGGAAAAAACCTTCACAATTACCTGTGTCTGTTTGGAAATTTGACAGATATCCCTCTTTTGGTAGCTAAATATAAAGGGCAGAGTTCAGGGGCAGAGATAAGCAGCAGGAGAGAGAAAGTTAGCACAAAACAACTGATGAGAGTCCCTGTTATTTTTCAGAAACCTTTTTGATTGCCCCCATGAGATTTACTAAAAGGCTTTTCTTAGGCCCTGCAGCCAGTGCTTTACGCACCGTACCCTGGAAAGTGAAAGTTGTCTGAGGTCCTTGGAAAAGCCCAAGCCCCATTTCTCAACTTGATGAGGCCAGTGAAATCCATGTAGGCATATTTTTTTGCATTTTAAACCCTGACACATTTTCTGCAGTTTATTGAGCCTGTAAGGGGCAGAAGATCGTATTATTCAGCTCTGCACCACAGTCATCTTGGTACAGCTGATGCCTGTGTGAAGAAAATGCGTATTTTTCACTCCTCCCATTTACCTGTCAAGAAGGAACAGAAAAAAAATAAATTCTTGGCAGAGTATGGAGCACCCAGGCCCTGAAAGGCAGAGTCGTGCCCTGGCTTAGCCCATGAACATAACCCAGCGCCACAGAGAGGTAATTATGTTTTGGGAGCTCAGCAGACTGTGCATAATTATACTCTAAGGAGGATTACTGCCTTGTGTGAATAATACCATGATGCAATAGCAAATGCAGAATGTGTGCCTCAAACCTGCAATCCAGGCTGGATGACAGACCCCTCCTGGACCACCCTGTCTGCGGCACACTTTAGCTGTCCCCAGGGGAAGAATGCCCTGCATGAATCAGCTTCCCATACAGATCTCACTTGTTCAGAGATAGGTAATAAATGAAGTTTTACGCCATTCAGGAGATAGAGAAGTGAAGACTTGCTAGTCAGAGAAATTAGATTTTGAATGTGAGAGGGAGAAATACATTGCTCACACTGCCTGCAGCTTAATCTGGACTCAGTCATCCCTTCCAGTTTCTCCCTTCCCAACTCCTTCTCAGCCAAGAGACCTACACAATGATTCTGGGATCCAAAACAGCTTTCTGCTAAACCTGACACACCAAACAAGCAGCTTAGCATTGCACAACCTGTGCATATGGGCAACAGCACACAAAGCTGTGCCCCTGGGCATGGACAGTTATGTATGGGACTGTTCAGGGCCTCCCTAGCTCTTCCTGTTCCCTTCCCCCTTCTCGGGGAAATTCAGTAAAGCCTCTTGCACCACCTGCTCACCTGCCATGGAGCACACGGAAACCCAAGGACATCTTTCTGTGTGCTGTGGAAATGGGCTGTTGGTAGAGGTGACCGCAGCCTGCAGGAGATCCCTTTGACTCAATTAAATAGAGAGGCAAGACAGTACTGAGCTTGTTTGCCCTGTTCAGCTGCTGGTTTGCTTTGGTCTCCAGCCCCTCTGCTGTAGCCAGGTTTCTCAATTGTTGAGGTTACCAACACCTGGTTAACTGTCCTGCTTTCTCTGCTTGTTAGTCAGCTTTTGAACATTTCAAGCTTATAGCTTAGAGATACTGACTAGTAGCTCTGACTTTCATGCCACGATAGAGGGCAGGCAGCTGTGGGGAGATGACCCCAATTGCCATCCCAACCTCAGCTGTCCTGGTGGCCCATTGTCTGTTGGTGCCCACAATAGTCTTTTTAATATTGTAAAAAACTACCCGTTTACATTCAGTGTAAAAAACACTGAAAGTCTTCCCAGCATCACAAAAGCCTGGTGGCACTTCAGATGTTTTTGGGAGCAGAGGTAAGATCTAAGCAGGGGAAGAAGAGGGGAGGGGAGGGGAGGGGAGGGGAGGGTAATGGAATGCTAAATACATCAGGTAGACTGGCATTTCAAAGGAGAAAAAAACCCCAAATATATGCCCAAAACATTCCTTTTAATTGGGATCTCTGTCCAACTCTAGGGCACTTTTGAAAACCTTCACCTCAGTGCAGCCAGCCCTGGCCAGCTGCCTGATAAGCTGCTCCAGTCCTTGGGCAGCAACCTTCAAGGAACACCTCTGCCACAGCTGTTTGCATAAAATACTGGCTTAGTTTGCAATAAGCATGCTTTCAGGAAAAGTCGTTGGCAAATTTTTGACTAAAAAGGTAGAAACTGCAGCCCTTTGACAGATGAGTTGGGTAATTAAAGGTGACAGGGGCCTAAAGTGGAAGGGTGGGGGCTAAGTGCCCAAAAATAAATAGAAATCTAAATGACAAAGTGTGGGCAACGTATAAGTTTTAATGAATGCTGTGTTGAGTAAAGCATCTAGATGGATGAAGAAAAAATACTCTTTGCCCTGTCGGTATGTACCTCGTGCCTTATAGCAGTGATAGACCATTGGCAAAACAAAAGCCAACCAATCCACAAAAAAATATGCAGTCAGTTATTCGGGTCTCTAATCATAAATACGGTAAAAATCTGATGTTACAGAGAAGAGTTTTACTTCTAAGAAGTAAAAGAAATAAGAGGGACGATTAGAGTTTTTGGCATATCTCAGCAAAATGGTTAAACCAATAGGTATAATACCAAACATACATTGCATTTTGGATATTTGTTGCAACCACAAGGATTTTAGGATACAAAGTTTCACTGTTGTTTAGGCACCGCTCAGGAAGAACAAATTTAGACCACTTATGTCTATAAACATTTTAACATGCAATAGTTTGCATATGCTGTGATGATAGACTGCAGCAACTGCTGGACACGTATTGGAAAGTGTTTTTTACACTGAATAATTCTACACTGTCAAAATGTTCAAAATGAAGTCATTGCTGAAAGTGAGAAGCAAGCAGAAATTGTAAGTGCCGGATGCACACTCATTGCCGTCAGCCGTTAATGGACAAATAATCCCTGTGATGGCTAAAGTGGATTTAAGCTTAATGGTATGTTATAGTGGTGATCTGTGATAAACTCTCTGATGCTTTTAAATTAATAAGTCAAAAGAAACAAGATAAGTTCAATTTTCTAAAAAAAAAAAATTAAAAGTTTTCCTGGATTATCCTGGTTTGTGTATGTGACCAAAAAAATCCAAGAATGGATCTACACAAATGTGTATTGTATCTGGTGAGTTTATAAGTAATGTGACAGCTCCATAGTATTCAAAAAGAAGACAAATGTTAAAAAAATAGTGAGGAAATCTCTTATCACTTCATACTGTACTGGTAATAGAATTATTGATCCATAGTATAGCATCAATCAGTACCTCCCAGCAGGGGTTGAGGGATTTCCTTTAGATATGAGGTGTGTCCCCTGTAATTTAGTTCAGATAAATTATACACAGGACTTATGTCAAAAATATTTTCAAAGAACCAAAATTAAATAGAAAACTGGTAACTTAGAGAATATCACTGAACTATGGCTTTCTTCAACACTGAACAGTATCTTGGAGAAAAAAGAAGACATCCCCTCAAACAGCTATTTTGGAAATAAAGGCTAGATCCTGGAAGTCACTGTTGACTCATGATGTTTCAGTGGGTTTCACAGATAATTAGCACCTCTGAGGCTTGGGCCCAAAAGTGTGGTTGGTCCCTTAGCTTATGTTCAGGAATCAGAGCAGTAGCTCTCCAGGAGTGTTTGCTTGGTTCTTGACATCAACTTTTCTTTTTAACATGCAGTCTGTGCACTTGCATTTTATTTGCAATAAGCCTTAAAACCCACTCAAAGCAGAAGCTCTAGAGCAAAGGGAGAGTTAAGAGGGAAGGAGCAATTAGATTAAGAGGAAAATCTTTTGTTCGTTATGCAAGAAAGAATTCAGTGGCCTACACTCTCAGCCAGCATAAACCATTGTTGTTCCAGTGGTGACAAGGGAGCTGTCAAATTAAAGCTGTTCACAGTCCTACCCTTTCTTTCTGTAGCATCTTTTCTCCCTCAAAAGAATGATATTGCACCTGAGAGAGCAGCAGGGGTAATGCTTGCATTTTACTGTTACAATATAAATACTTTGTGCTACATCCCAGTCAAATCTCCCGTATAAAGTCAGTTTATTTGGCCCAGAAATATCACCATAATGTAAAGGGAAAATGTGGCAGTTCAACAGAAATGGAAGTGCCTGTACTCCTGCCCTTCTGCTCTCTACTGGCATTTGGGGTAGGAAATGGCCAAAGGGAGAGGCCGGTGCTTGGATGGGGCATATGCTGCAGCGCTCACCAGCCTGTGCTTCCATAAGTGTAAGGCCACCAGCCAAGAAAACAAAGTCAAAGCACCTCTGTTTGCCACAGGCTCCTGCCCTGCAAAGGTTCTCCTCATGCCTGGAGGATTTCTAAAGGAGAACTTCATGCCCATTCCCCCAGTACATCCTGTAGTGAAAGTATGAAGATTTCACTCAAGAGATTCATATGCAGCCACAAATAGCATTTTACTAATTAACTTTATAGAGCTGGGTTTAAATGGCTTCTGTTGTTTACAGATGGGCTGTCAAGACCGTCACTGCTGTATGACTATTTTTAATAGAGGCATAATCAATTAAATTGACTACATGTGTTCAAAACTGCCATGAGAAACCTATTATACAAATACAGAACATTAGAAAAATCCCTTTACAGGAGTTACTCATAGAGAACCAAAATAAATTAGGGAGTACCATGTGCCATGAGGACATTATTCATTCATGACAACATGGCTTTGCCTTTGATAAACCCCACACTGTACAAAGGGAGCCACTGAAAAGTTACATGTGGCAGCACAGTAGGGACTGGTGCCGACAGTGAAAATACAGTAACCACTAGAAAGAATCTCATCTGCAACTGCAGATGTCACACACAGCCTTGGTGGGATTGGTGGGAAGTCTTAAGAGAAAGAAAATACTTTGGCTTTGCTAACCCATCTGTGGGACCCATGTGTTTTGCAATTGCTGATTTTCAGTCAGTCAGAAATCCCAGTCAAGTACAAATGCTAAGGCAGCCAACAGAGAGACAAGGCAGCAGCTCTGGGGTTTGCATCAGAGAGTAACATGGTGCACCTGGAAAATGCTTTGCTGAGACTCCTAATGCCCAGTTATTAGAGAAGTTACCAGGTGGTATCAGAGTCCTTTGCTTCTCCACTTTGACCAGACATTTTAGGTCTTGGTTTAGATTTTGTTGGCCTTTTTTTCTCCAAACGGGTGGATGGATTAGAATGATTAACTAAAAGAAACCATAAATACGAATGCATTAGGGAGACATTAAAGTAATGTACATTGTAAAACCTCAATTTACACCTTGAGTAGACAAAACTTATGTGTTGTCTCACTCACTGTGGGGCAGGAATCGATTAAGAAGCTGATGGAAATGTCCATTTAATAATATTCCTCTCTAAAGGAATGGTAGGTGTATGGAGAAGGGTTGGAGATAGAGGAATAGCACACAGAGGAATAGCAAGAGTTTGTCCTGACAGGTCACCAGGACTCTTTTTTCATTGTAGACCTGAGAGATGGAAAATACTCCTGGGTCCCAGAGTATGTTGATAGCTGTAGTCAAGGTATATTCCACTGCCCCAGAGACCTGCCAGGCCCTCTCATGCAGCACCAAACCTACTGCTCTGCAATCAGGGAGACTACAGTTTGCCATGTGTCTAACTCTCCCTTGCTCTTCCTGAAGAGCAAGGGATTTATAATGGGCACATCATTCGTCACAAATTGCTGCTGTGGAGGTACCTAGCAGATACTTCCCCTGCAGGCTGGAGGCTGCTGAAAGCACACGCTATGATTTTTCTCAGTACCCTGTCATTGAAAACAAGCGAGGCAATCTGTGTGAGCTCTGTGTCTGTGTCTGATTTATGAGAAGTTCATAGGGAATGTTCTAAATCCAACCCCTTTCTATTTCATATTTGTCTACCCATGGCTTGATATCTTCTGACCCTTGATTGGTGAAGCAGGGCTCTTTGAAGCACTTTGCCTGCGCCAGACCTTTTTAACACATAGCCCTTTCTCCTTTATTAGTCTACAAGATTCACTTGGAACCTGGTGGTTCCGGACTAGCTTCTGTCATTAATCTTAATCACTGAAATATCTGAGAGACATACAAACGCATCCTACAAAGATACTGGAAGTGGACCTGCCTTGGAAGCTAAGCAAACCTTCACAGGAAGTGTGAAGTCTCAAGTGTCACAAATTTCCGCTCAGATGTGGCTGCAAACCTTCTCTCCAAGGTTCAGCATTCTCCAGAATATCACATGGATCATGCACCTATTCTGCTGTCCAATAATCTGCACCATGAGGGTTGTGAGCAAGTGAATATTTAAAGATTAGTCACCAGGGAGGTCCCAGAGACTATGCTTAGTAAAGAAGGACAAAAATGGATCTTGCATCATGTGCTAAAAATGGCTAAAACTTTACCTTCAGAAAATCAAGCTAAGATAAAACTTAAAGTATATTGATTCTGTCATATATATGCACCTGCCAGTAATTACCACTGCTGTTTTACTTGGATGCAGACCAAGACATCCATCTTTCATCCAGAATATAAGGATAATGGAATGGAAATCAGGAAAGCTCCCTTAATTTAGGCTAGAGCAATTTTTATAATGTGTTCCTTTGCACTTAATATAGGGAGATAAAAAATGCAAGAATAATTGTTTAATTGTAAGAGAGGAGTCCAGATTTAATTCCAGACAGGATAATAACTAAATCTGGTAGACACATGTGAATGCAGAAAAGAGATTATATCAGTTATGCATATGAGTAATTTAATATGGAACAAAATATGTGAGCAAGCAATTGTGGGGAAGATGAAAAGTCACATTGCATGAAAGTGCCCTGCATTACTTTGTGAATTAGCAATGCTGTGTGTCATTCAACTGTCGGAAAGAATCAGGAATGTCACTGTGGCAAATTCTTGATACGGCCTTACAGAAGGTTCTACTGTGCTTGAGATTAATTCAGCTGGCTTCTAGTGAGCATTAGCAATACTGCAGCAAGAGGTTTGCCGGGAAGAGCCATTCAGAAATTTACATTTAATGTGAAATAACTATTCTAGTGCAAAGCTCTGGACATGAATAATACCAAACCTTTGTCAGCAAGCCTGGATTTGATGGCAAACAATTAACATGTAAAGAATTCATACAATCAAAATTCTGTGTTGCTTTTTGGTTTCAATAAGCACTATTCAGCGGTAGGACAAAAATAAATCAGAAAAGTCACACAGCTCAATAGTATGAGAGAAGAAAATGCATTTTCTTCCTGAGATTGTGAGATACATAAAAGTGTGGGGACATATGAAATATGCTAAATTTTTCTCCTGAAAACTTTCCTTCATATCATATAAAGAATGAAAACCAAAAGGATTGCTATAGTACTATACAAAAGAATATTATTAGAATTAATCCCAAATTTACAAACATAGAAAAATCTCAGTTGCAGTCAAATGTTGACAAAACATGGAGGGGAATTATTAAGGGTGGGATTTTTTTTTCAACCATTTCTACTCTAAGCATTTTCAACCATGAGTTAAAATAGAAGTTCACAGAAATCCTGTGAAAATATTATTAATAAAATTCAATTTCCATGTGGAGGAAGGAATCTGAAATTGAGTGAGACACATATGCTAACAGAGCAAACCTCGACCCAGGAGATTTGAATAACTGTATAAGTATTCTGGGAAGCAAGATATTGGAAACATCAGCTGTCAACATTAAGGCATGACTTTTGGCATCATAGTACATCATTATCCATTGCCACTGAGAAGGTCCAGAAATAAAAGTTATTATAATGATGATGCATTAAAATAAACTGGCAAAGCTATGTAAAACAGTGGAAAATAGTTTGCAGTGAGTGCACTCTCTTAAAGTTGTTCAGTTCTGTTTCTCCATGGCAAATATAAAGGTCAAGGGGCAGTTTAAACACTTCCACTTACTGGGAGTGTTTTCTGCCATGTATCATCTCACTTCTTATCAAATCTGTATAGCGGTGGCAGATTTCAGCTGAGGTGATATTCTTTGTCTGGAGCGATTGTCACTGCAACTATTCCCTAAAGCAAGTCAATAAATTTTTTAATTGTTAGTGACTTTTTATCCCAAATTTACTTGTTGTCTGTCTAGGCACAAGGACAGCAGAATGTTTTTATTTGTTCTGTTATCCAGCTTATGCCTTTATTCACTTGTAAATGTCTTTCACTGATGAGACTAATCTAGGATACAGTCACTAATGAAGATGATCTTGCTGATCTGTGCTGTCTGGTTACATTACAGCTCAAAATGCTGTTTTAGTTTTAGAGTTTGTATTGAGGATACATCATACAACAGAACAGCAGCTTTGAACTATAGTTTTACGAGAGGTTTTTATCTAGCATTTGTTTTTAAATAGGCATAATAATTAAAGTAATGGATTCACCAGCACAAGGCAACTTGCTGAGTCTGCAAAAATAGAAATGGGGGGAGGGGATGTTTAATTAGAATGTGTTTCCTTAAACTCTCCAAGGCAGAATGAGACACTTCCTCAATAACCACCTATATTTTTCATTAAACTTTTCCTATTGTGTTTTGGGGCTATATAAGGCCTGCGTCCACTCAAAAAATCCTATCTCACCTAAAACTAATTTCACTTTAAACTCTCTGAAACGTACCCATCTTACTGAGCACAGTATCTTTGGTGAAATGCAGAAGGGTGCTTGAAATAAATCAATTCTAGCAACTATGGTTTTGTCTACTAATGAAGAGGATTATGACCATATGGTACAACCAGATTGTATGTGGAAACAGTATTAATTCTAGAAAATCGATGTTATGCTCCCGATCACAGTAACTGTAAGAAAAAATAATATATACATGCATAAATTTACAGTAGCTGTAGGGAGCGATTTCCCAGTTGATGAGTACCAGAAAAAATGTGCTTATTTCAGTAAGGGGAATATGCACAGTCCTCTTGTCAGTCAAAAGTGAAATCAGGGTGTTTCTGGCCCCTTGCTAATTCTGAATTACAAATCAAATAGAATTATGCCTGGTTTCAATATTCTGTGGGAGCCCTCAAAACTGCAAACTTTTAAAAGTCTCTCTGTTAATTGTCACAAAGACAAACTTGGTATATACTGGGCTTAATTGTCTGTTGGTCAGAAATGATCCCTTTTTAGAATGGCAGCAGGTGGGCAAGACTCTATTGATGCTGTGAGGATGGACACTAAGTGGTGGACACATGAGCAGGGATTGTCCATTTCCTGGGCAGAGATACTGCACATACTGAAGAAGAAAAGACATAGAACTAAGCTTTGTGAAACTTTTGTGCACACAGAAGCACCTCAAATGTGCCTTTTGACCCTCATGGATGGGCTTTTTCCACCTGTCATAAAGAAAGGGATGGTAACAGTCTTGCAGCTGCTTGGCTGTACACCTGAGCTGCTGGTACCATGCACACAATTCTGCTGAATACTGAGTGGATTCATTAGCATCAGAATGAACCCTCTGTCCCTAAATGGGAGAGTATTTCCTGGCAGTGCTGCTAGCAACATTATTCTAAGTTGGTACATTCATGTCTGCAGGCTGACTTAATGGGGCCAGACACAGAGACAAAAGCTAGCTAATGTTAGAATTAATTTTCCACTATTTTTCTCCTCATGTTGCCAGACAGAAAATGTAGAAATTGAGTGGAAAGGAGAGGGAGAGTTTGAAGGGACCATCTGGCTCAGAGTCTTGGCCTCCAAAATTGCTTTAGAGAAGATAGTTAATACAAAACTGAATGCCTGGAGTTTGTTCCATATTCTCTTATGCATAGCAATTTGTTTTCATTTTCTTTTCAAGTCCCACCTCAGTTTCATTTGCATTTCATTTTCTGTACATTTTAACTACAAAATACAATTTTCTTGCTAATCCATTCCTTTTCTATATTTTTCCAGGGGAATTGTATTTCTTCTTTGCTATTTTGTCCTTCTTAGTAAAAACTCAGAGTATTGCACTGCAGACATAAAGCAATTCTACCCCTACCTAATGAAAACTCGAGTTTAATTCCCATCAGCTTTGCAAACTAACTTTCTCTGTTTCTTTACATTTCCACCTAGAAAGTCATACAGTGTTTTCTCCTAATTTTTCTGTCTTTCAGTTAAAAAAAGTCAAAATCTGTCACATCTACTCAATCTAGGATTATTTTCTATGAGTATTTATTCTGTGTTTTTTGCTGCTCATGTAATCCAAATCTAAAATGGAATTACAATTTCACTGACTATTTGTCAAAGTGTTTGCTAAATATAATATCCCAAATGTCTGGGTCTTACCATGTTTGATACTTTGTGTGGTTTGGGGATTTTTGGTGGCGTTTTTTATCCCTCCAGCATGTATTTGAGAAGCTGACATTTCTTCTCTCTCTCTCTCTCTCTCTCTCTCTGTCTCTCTCTCTCTCCCTCTCCACCATTTCTTTGTATGTATTTCTCTCATTATTAGCTAGATCCATATCCAGCTCTGAAAAGTCTGTAATACTGTTTTTATCATCCTCCTTAGGGGTAATCTTTATAAGAAAAGACTTCATTTTATTCTTGCTGCCACAGTACAATTCATTCCATCAGCTACTTAACAGGTACACAGCACATCCACCTCCCTCTTTTCTCTTTTCTGCATGTGTGACTGCTTTCTCTCCAGTTAACCCTACCTTTCCTCCATTTTCTTGCTTTTCCTGCAATGTCTGGTTGCATAACCTTTCCGAGGATTTCAGTCTCCTCGCAAGCATAAAACAAACATTTCAGTTGTTTCCACCAAGTCAGAGCTGAGTTCCCAGACAGAATATGCATGTTCATGTGTGTTCCTTAACTTGCAGCTGAAGTTTTGATATAAAGCCATATAATCACAGCATATAGACAGTTGCAAGTGGTTGTGGTGTTTTGCAGGGAGTAGAGGTTATCTGAGACTCTCAGCTTTCTCTGACAATTACCTGACTTATACCCTTTTGGAGAAGCAATGTCAAACTTCATGAAAAAGTAGTGTACTGGTGTGTGTTTTAATATACTATAATCATCAAGAAGTATCTTTTTGGTTTTAAAACCCTTTAACCTTTTTAATCTGTTTTTCTGGACAGGAATAAACCCCATTCTTTCATTCTTGGACTCGGTTTCCTCATCCCACTAAACAGTTTGTTGTCTATGGCAAGAACCTGGCTGCCTGCTCTGATGTGAAGAGCAACCAGTGGCCTTTTTCTCCTTAATGTCAGCTTCCTCTTCAAGCACTGTTTGGTTGTCTCTCATAACATGCCTACTTACTCCTCGGTAATGAGGCTCTGGTGATGCTCTGGTGCTAACAACAGACACATCTATTTCTCTTTGGTATTCATTTTTTGCTCATTTTTCTTCTTACACTGCATCCTGTCTTTGACTATCTCTGGAGCATTGTCCTGTTGTTCCTGGACACTGTCTCTGAAGGCTTTTATTATCTCATTGTCTGCTCACCATAGACTAGTTCTTTGTTTCATCTCTGTTGAAAGCAGAGATCCTGCAGAGAGACCAAGACAAATTAGAGAGCTGTGCAATCACCAGTTGTGTGAAGTTTATCAAGGGCAAGCACCAGATTCTGCATGAGGGGCAGAGCAACACTGGATATACAGACTGGGGAACAAGAGGCTGGAGAGCAGCGCCGTGGAAAGGGACCTGGGGGTCCTGGTAGATGGCAAGTTGAACATGAGTCAGCAGTGCCCTGGCAGCCAGGAGGGCCAAGCGTGTCCTGGGGGGCATCAGGCACAGCATCGCCAGCCAGGCAAGGGAGGGGATTGTCCCGCTCTGCTCTGCACTGGGGCGGCCTCACCTCGAGTTCTGGGGGCAGTTTTGGGTGCCACAATATAAAAAAGATATTAGAGAATGTCCAAAGTAGACCAACAAGAATGGTGGCGGGCCTTGAGGAGAAGCCATACATGCAGCAGATGAGGTCACTTCATTTGTTCAGCCTGGAGAGGAGGAGACAGAGGGAAGACCTTGTCACGGTCTACAGCTTCCTCATTAAAGGCAGTGCAGGGGCAGACACTGATCTCTTCTCTCTGGTGACCAGTGACAGGATCCAAGGGAATGGCCTGAAATTGTGTCAGGGAAAATTTAGGTTGGATATCAAGAAAAGTTTCTTCACCCAGAGGGTGATTGGGCGCTGGAACAGGCTCCCCAGACAAGAGGTCACAGCACCAAGCCTGACAGAGTTCAAGAAGCATTTGGATGACACTCTCTACTACTGTGATTCTTGGGGATGGTCCTGTGCAGGGCCAGGAATTAGACTTGATGATCCTTGTGGGTTTCTTTCAACTCAGGATGACTCTTGCTATCCCATTGTATCAGTTTGCTGACTTTTTTCCTTAACAGAATGAGACTGCTCCAGTGGTCGAGTTCTCTTGCACATAGCCAGGTGTTTTCTTCAAAGATGCATGATGCCAGTGTTCCCCTTTCTTTTAAATAGACTTTCCTTTTGGGTGCCAGGTATCTGCAAATCGTCCCAGCTTTCTATCACACCCCTAAAATTTTGTTTGAGGTCTATTGTTGCCTTCACTTATATGTCCAGGGCCTGAAACCTCTCCAGAAGTTCTGTCAGGAAATATCTTGTATAAAGAACCAGCTCTAAAATGATGCTAATCTTACAGCTCCAACATACAGCCACCTTCATGGTCTATGCCATATTTGATATTTCCCTTGTTAGTGCTTTAGCAACCTTCTCCATCCACCTTAACATTTCCTAACATAGTAAAAAAACCCAAATCCCATCTCTCTCTCTCTCTCTCTCTCTGACTCTCCTAACTCATAAGCAAACTCATGGTTGTTGCCCAGTTGACAGATTACTCAGCATGCAGGTTTTTTAAAGCTTTGTATTGAGTCTGTCCTGCCCTTAAATTGTCTGAGCTAGGACGAGCTTTCTATTCCTTCAGCTTCTACAAGCTGAAAAAAAGAGAAAAAATAAAAAATCACTCACTCTCCCATGAACATAACCAAAATGTTCTAAAAAAGACAAACTCCTTTTAAATCAAATGGCAAATTAAACTGCCACTAAATAAAGTCTTCCCCAACAACAAGATCAGAGGCTCTGCCTTAGCTGACAAAATTTGTGGCAACTAGCCATGATTTTTTAGAATTAGCAAAACAACTCAGTATTCCAGGCTGAAGAGAAAGCACAGAGCAGATTAGTCATTCTTGCAATATTGCACAGTATCAAAAAGCTGCATATAATCTGAACTCAGCTCAGAAGTTTTACCTTATGGAACAAAGGCAAATGGTTTTATCGTCTGGTTGTGTTAGTACAGTGTTGTGTGGAGTTCTGAAAATGTCATTACTTTATAGCAGGAAATCTTTTTTTAAAGAGCAGAAGAAAATTATCCAAAATTAGAAGTTTTCTTACACGTGAAACATCTTAAAATACTTAAGTATGTACTTCCTTACACAACAATGATGACCCATGAAAGTTCCACAGCAGCAGGTGATGAGTAGGAAACCTTGGTGTAAGCTGAAGAGTGTATCCATTTAACGAAAAGGCATTGCCTTTATTTCACTCTGATAGTAGCTACATGTAATGGGAAGACTAATGCCAAATATAAAAAATAGTAGAGTCATATTGATTTAGAGTTTTCATCAGTCTAGTCATCAGATTTAGAGTATTTCATCAGTCTAACAGTAGGAAAATTGTTCCCTTAAAATCGATGCTTCAGATAGATACTGAATATCAAGCTTTTGTCTTTCAAGATTTAATAGGGAAAATCCACTTATTCCTTTGATCAATCAAGGATGACTTAGTCTTTTTTTGTTGAAGTCTTTGAAAATCCATCTGTATAACTTTCATTATGGTGTTAATACCTTCCAGGCTTTAAACAGATTGTGGAAAAAAAAGAAGGAAGATTTCTCTCGGTCCTCAATGCCATCAAATGCATTGAGCTTTTTAGTAATAACTTAAAAATAATTGAGAAGAATCACAGTCAAATAACATACCAATGATGTATTTCTAAATAATAATAATAATAATAATAATAATAATAATAATAATAGTAATAAAAATATTCATCATTTTACAATTTTCATAAGATTGTTTTAGAATAATATAGGAAGATATTTTCTCTGTTAAGAAGATTAGAGCTTTAAATGTTCTTCTTACCACAGTGATCCAAGAATAGTTAGGGTGGCAACACAGGTGGCTTTGCAGGCCTCCAGTTTATTTTTTTTTCATTCTAGTCCATGAGATAGGGATTTTGCTATCAACTTTTTGACAAAAAAACCCACTACTCTTAAACCTAAAATGGTTTGGGTTTTTTCTAAATAAAAGAAAACAACCTTTATGGAATAGTCAGCATTTTTAGGACAGCTGAAAATAAAAGAGAACTTCGAAAAGGAGAAATGGGCAACAAAATTCATCACAAATAAGTGAACATGACCTATCCAGTCCCATTTTTCAAGCATAAAGAATTGCAGAACATGGACTTTACTGCCTGTCTGCAGCCCTCAGAGACTGCATTGTCCCTGTGAAAAACTGCTTAGGCAGTGTTGTTAGTGACATTAAAACCAAAGAATATACTGATGTGCTAGCTAATTAAATTTAAGCTAACTCAGAAACATCTGAAATGATACCAGGAGTTCTGAAATGATAGTGTTTATATGTCCTAGACTAAAAGATAAAGTAAGTGGTATTATATCAATTTTACATAGTGCAATGATATTCAGACATTCCAGCTCCATGGGTGGAAATCAGTACAGTGACCTGGCAAGACCAGGACTGCATACAAAGAGCACATCTGGAAAATACCCAAGCAGACATTCTGCCTTAAAAATAATGAGCTGACTAAGAGGTGGCTATGAAAACTGTAAGAGCTAAAGACCACAGCCTTCAAAGCAGGTATTAAAAAGAAGATGAAAAAGAAACTACCTCAGGAGGAAAAAATATTTCTTTAATGGTGACTTGGGACAACACTAGCAGCTTCTGGTTGCCTTAGACTCACTACTTTCCTTCTTTGTTTTCACAGGAAATATGTCAATGTGGGAACTAAGTTGGAACTTGAGTAAAGACCTTGAGGTATGGCCCCTGGAAAAGACAGTATCAGTGCTACCAGACGTGAGTGAATTATCCACTGCTAAACAGCGATGAAGGATTTTATCTGCTTATTATGGGCAAGTACTGATAAATGATTGTGTAATTAAAATGGAAATTGAGTCCTGAGCTGCACTGGCTGGGGTGTGAGGAGGCATGCTGAGGCACTGCGAGTCCTCATGCTCTGGTGACAGGCACAAGGTTAAACATCTGCTCCCAGCTCTCAGCATCTGAGTCAATCAGCTGATCATCCTCCCCCCTTTAATTCCTCCACTGCTTGCCTTGAGACTTGCAGACACTAAAGGAGCAAAGCGTTACGAGCAGCAAGAGGTTTGCCACATGGCCTCAGGTCTGATAATTCAGTTAACCCAGTGTAGCGACCAGGCATTAGTGACCAAGATGCCTTAGTTTTTAATTTTATATTTGTCAAATCCTGTGCTGCCTAGTGTGTAACTCTGAAGTTTCGTGTGGCCTGTTAACTTCTGCTCTCTCATGCTGGTTAGACATAACAAACCCCTCTAGGTTTGCTCTTACAAGGACACCAGGCCCCAAAATGTGTAAACTAAAAGCCTTTGAAGAGGAGGGGCAAGCTTGGGGTAATTACATCGTTAACTGAAATTATATTTGGAGAATTAACCCTGATATGTAAAGAGACCAGACTTATAAAAGTGTGAAGAACCCGCGACTTGGGATCCATCTTGGGTTTAGCCTTAGGACTACCCAGGGGGTACCTTTGAAGGCCCTTCAAATAAATACCTACTTTTATTCTCTTATTTTTGTCTAGCCTCTGTTTTCAGGTAGCCACCTCCAGGCATCAACAGCAGTGCTAATTCTGGTGAATCCACTTCAGAATTTATCTCAGGAACACAGACAGTCCCCATTTGTGTACTAAAACAAAGGAAAATTGAAGTTTGAGAGGAAATTTATGGTAAAAGAAAATTATTCATGTTGAAATAAGTGTGTGATATAGATAACATATATAATAATAATAATGTTATTATAATAGTGACAGTCTAAGCATATAAGCCAAGCTAAGTTTATAGAGAGAGGTAATAGCTTCTACAGGACCAGTGAGGTCATTGGAATAAAAAAATGGAGAACCTTTCAAGTGCTTCTTCACTTTGGCATTTGGTAATTGGCATGTAAATTGAACCATTGCAAAGATAATTACATGAGCTATGTTTGAGAAATTGGCCTCCTCAATCTTCAACCAGAGTTACCAAAAATACACACTCTTCATATGTAGGAAGAAGGGAAGCCGTAGAGGTCTTCTATCACTGCTTAGAAGCTGCTCACACACTCCAGAAATCCCTAATAACTCAATTGATTTAAACCTCAAATTCAGCCCAGCTGAAAGCCTGGTATTTAAAGCTTAATAACACTAGAAACGTCTCTCTGTATTTTTATAAATTTTCCACACATGTGAATTGCTCAGTCACTTTCTATCTTACGAAGAATATCAACAGATTGTTGCTTCACCCAGCTCCCAGTCAGGCATTACCTTTTCTCACTCTCAGCTGGACCAAAGAATTACTAGCACTGAGAAGCTCCTAAAAATGGAGCTAGAAGGGATGCTAAAAAGTAGGAAGTGGAACATGAACTGGGGAAGAAGTGTGTGGTTGTGAAATCTCTTTATGGATGCAATAAAACAGGACAGTGGGGGAAGATAAAGGAAGCTACTGGAAATGTGGATTGAGAGAATATCTGCCCTGTGTGATGGACACTCACGCTGAGAGGTATCCCAGATCAGCGCAGTTGGATCCAGGCAGCATGGAAAAACACTTGGCTCTGACAGTGGTCATGAGGCAGCAGCATGAGACTATGGTTCCCAGGGTAATAAATCCTGCCAGTCAGCTCATCACTGCATGTTCCTGAGCTACTGTGGTCTCCACTATCCAAAATGTTACAGTAGAGTCTTCCAGCATTCTAGTATAGGCATGCTTTAAATATATTTTTTCTAGAGGTGATTATAGAGAGGGAGAAAGGATTGCTTTGGAAATGCAGACTGCTCAGAAGTACAATCTTTATCCTATATCACATATGATCTCTACAGCAAAAAGATAGCTATCTTTATCCTCCTTCCCTTCCATGTTCTTGCCTCTTTTTTTGCACCTACATGTCCAAGATGTGTATGGGAAAATGTCCAAGATATGTATGAGGAACTTTATGGATGCTGATGATTTTAGTACTTGCTGCTTATGACATAAAAATAAGTGCTGTCCCTTTGCAGGGACAAGGTGGAACCCTCCTGAGCTAGAGCTGAAGCTGAACATTAGGTAGAGATGCATCAATGGAAGCAACAGAGCAATTCTGTTCCTCAGATCTGCTGGGACATTCCACTGCACCACGTAAGAATAGGGAAAAGTTTCTCATTGTAAAATCTCTTTCTCAACAAGCAGAGTGAGATGAAAGCAATGAAAGCAAGAACCTAAGAGAGGCTCCCAGGGAGGTGTTGTGTGTCTGTTTCATAAGGTGTGGAGTGGCTGAGCACTACATGGTAGAGACTCAATTTTCACTCTCAAACTCATAAAGAACTTTTTATGATCAAAGTGAGGGAACCAAAGCGATGCTGCTTCAGCATTAATTTTCAGCAATATGGGAGTAAAAAATAAAAATCCACTCCATTGCACAGCTGTGCTGGAGAGAAAAGTGTTGACTGACTTCTGATCATTTGCTTGTTTTACTTGTGTTAAAAGTATTTTCTTGACCTGCCTCGGAACTACAAATTGGTTTGATTCTTTTTTCTATCATTTTCAGTGTCAGTGAAGCCCAGTGTTACAATTATCCTACATCTCATCAATTGTTAGTATGATTTCTTGGCTAAGAAAAGTCAGTGAAATGTGCAATTTAAGCCTTTATGTTAGATTGAAATTGTCCTAAATTTAGGGCAGTAGAGGCTGCTTAAAGAAGGGTGATTTTTTTTTTACTTCCATAGTGTTTGTCACAGCAACAATATTGGTACAGGCCCAAAATATGTCAGCATCAGTGTCAGGCACATCCATGGAAAACTGAAATCTGCATAATATTATAAAGTTATAAACTGGCAGAAGAGGTTTCATAACCTCTGTTTAGAACACTTTCCCATTTCTTCACTCAGAAAAGTAATTTGGAAAATTAAAAACTTGTAAGAAATACTTGCCAAACTGCACTAGGATCTAAATGGCCTGTTGTACTCTATACTGGTGAGTCACACACAGTAACAACAGCATGGTACAAAATCACTCTAATTAAATGCCTCTAAGAAGACCTTGACATTTTTGGTATGTTTTTCATCTTGCAGAAGCAACAGACAATGGTGCCGACAAATTATTTTTTCGCACATTTTTGTTGCTAGTGTGTCTGGAAATGTGTTAGTATTTTTTAATAACCGTCATTTAATCTTAACTGGTTTACCCATATTGAACCTGCAAAATGTCATAACTTTAAGAAGTGCCTGCATTGAGGTGTGAGACTGTAAGGACTAGGGCCTTTTGTTGTGCAAATGACCTGTGAAGAATGTAATTCCTAGGAGAAGGTGTATAGATTAACTCCAGATCAGTTTTTCAATAGTGGATGCAAAATAAATACCTTAAAATAAATAAATAAAGAGAAAATCCTGTACTTGCTCTGCACTCACAATATGTGTCTGAGTACAACTCTTTCCTAAAGCACACTGAAGAAGCAGAGATGAGGGAAAGAGGGGAAAACAAACACCTTTGAGTTTCCTCAGGCCATAAATACAGTGTGTTTATACGTTACTGGTCAATCTTTAGCAGTTATAAACAGGACTAGTTCCACGAAAGTTACTGCTTCTCCTGGAGACAGTGCAGGTGTGCGTATGGTATTCCCTGGCATAACAGGGAATAGGATCAATTCATCCCAAGATCTCGCAGTAATCCATGTGCAGTTGTGGCAAAACAGAAAAATCTGCTAGGAAATGAATTCTGTGAGGAGCTGCTGGCCTTTGCATGTGCGTGGTACTTATTTACTGCTATCACAGTATTGTTAAAGGTTTTCAGAAATTCCTTACATCTGTCGTTCTGAAACAGACTCTCAGCCACAGTTCAGCCATCAGCTGCTTCCCTGCCACCACCACTGTTTCCTCTACTGCTGCCTCAAGTCCTTCCAGTGACCTACACAGGTAAGCTTGCTTCTCTGGTTCCTCCAATATTATGTGTGAGGTTCTCCAGCTGCACTGCAGGTCAAATCTTTTGGTTAGCACCACTGCCTGCTGTTGAACTTGAAATCAGGCTTTTTGTTAGGAGGACAGAGATATTTCCCTAACCTTAGAACTATGACAGGCTGTGGCAGTCTGCAAAGCACTGTTCAAGAAATAAGCGCTGTGCCTTGGAAATAGGAGCACTCAAGGAAGACCCTGGGTGGAATCCAAGGGAAAGAAGAGATACTTGGAGGCAGAAGAGATCAGGTGCAGACTTCAGGAGCCGTGGCCACCACCTAGAAGGAAAGCAACCGCACAGGAAGCATAGTGCTGCTTCCCAGGAATGCTACTGTGTCAAAGCAAAAGTGAGTGGATGCAGGTCACTAGCTGAGGAAAAGCACTGGGCTTTTTGCTTTTAAAGTTCTTACAAAATCTGACTTTTCAGACACCTCCTTTCATGTCTTCATGCAATCTGACATATAGAATTCTCCAGTAACTAGAATTGTAATCTCTTTTAAATGTGCTTTTATACTTTAAACCAAGACAATGAGAAGAAGAGGATATTTAGGTTCCTGCTCAATTTAGCCTCACATTCTTGTCTCGTCTTTAAAATTGGTTATACTTTTGGCAGGTTACTTAATCTGTCATCTTCTCAACCACTATAGAATTTCAGTCAAAATAGCTGAAATCACTCAAATGATTCTGAGATGAAAAATAAACAGAGGTACAAAATCTTAGCTGCTGTTTTTCCATATATCCATCATTTTAGTGCATAAAAAACATAATGCAAAATATGGCTTTTCACATGATATATCCTCTTCTCCATTTTGGTTTCGGTCTGTGACCCCTACATTTAAGGGCCTTTGTATTTGGCTGCCTTGGTATTCGTAATGGGAAAAGTTCTACAGCACCTCTGAATTGTTTTTCAATTTTGTCCTTGTGTGGTGTCAGTTCTTTGTTGTTAAACCAGATTTACACAGAGACTGTGACAGTAACAGCAGCAGCCTGTAATCTGTCAAGTCTGTCTGAAACGTCCTTCAGTTGCCTTTGTAAATTTAGCGCATCTGTATAAAGCCCCGTGTGTAAAATGTATGTTCTGGTTTTGATCAAATCGTCCATATGCTCACAGCAAATTTCAAGACACTTCTGGTAGAGGTATGCAAATGCAGAGATAGATTCAAGGCATTTTGATACATCTCTTTGTGTCTTTTTCCTGCTGCAGTAATTGCTTTGCATTTCTCATTTTTTGTGGTATATTGATGATAATGTTAACATGGGAAAGGTTGTAACTTTCCTGGGTTCTACTTTTCGGGCTTCTTTTATGTAGGAATTACCAACTGGTCCTCTCATGTTTGTTTTTTTGAAGGTTGTTCTATGTTCAGTTTTTAGGGTTGTAGCTGAACATCTCCTTTTCTGGAAAATTTGGGCCAGGGATTTAAAAAAGCAGGTTCAAAAATATCTGTCTGTGGCTTTAATTGCTTCCATTTCCTATTCTCCTATTTCAAACTTTTGAGGAAATGACAGAAGGAAACTATAGAGGTTTTGACTCTTTTTGAAAGAGATGTATGTCACTGTTTTCCATAAAGCATAGAAATTTTGGGCTACTGTCCACCATCCATTAGATAGAACAATTCCCAGCAAAGTACTTTGCTGTCTGCTGGGTTGTCCACCCTCCTAATAGCTGATAGATATCTTACTTCAAGGGAACACACTTAGCACATTGCTGAATGAGGAGCCACCACCAGGAAGTTGTAAATAAACACAGATATACAGAACAAAATCCGTCTTCTTGTCTTCAAGATTCACCTCTTGAAGCTGGAGTTAGACACAAAACACATTTATTTTTTATAAAACTCAGCTGGGAAATGTAACTGTGACATTTCCTTCTTGTACTCTTCTGCTGAGGAGGTAAGAACATTCCTCTTGCATGTACCAGGGACTGGTTACACACCTATGACTTTGGAAGGTTCAGCTGACAAGCAGTGACTTCCAGCTGCCAAGACAGTTCTCCACTGCCAAGCAAGGACATCTTTGCACATACCTTCCATTTTTTTCTGTTAAAACTCCATTTGTTATAATACGCTCACAGTAGCCTGGGGTCTCCTCTGGAGAGGTCTCACCTGTGTTTTAAGACCTTGTCTGATAGTTATACCCCCTAAACCATTATGGTTACAAATGGAAATTGCAGGAATAAGTACTTTTTGAATTCCATCAGGTTTGACAAGTCTTAGACACGACTTGTGGAAAACAGTGACAAAACCCACCTCAGCGAGGTGCAACAAACTCCCCCATCCATTGTCCTCATGGATAGAAAAGCTACCTAAGGATGAGCCAGGCACTTTGCTTGCCCATGCTCTTCAGGCAGACAACTCAGTGCCTCCTTATTGGTGAGTGCTTAAGATTTTATAGCTCTCTGCTAGCAGAATATCAAACACCCTGAATTTCTGGTGTCTCCAGAGAAAGGCAACAGCTGAACAAGGAATTTTTAAGTTTTGTGTTTGGGGGAGGATGTACTAGGCCTGACATGTAAGTGAACTATCGAAATCCATTTTTTGATCCATTCTGAGCTTTTCACCTCTGCTTCAGTTTTAAGCATACAAGTACAAAACACATATCCTCATTCTTAGTAGGTAATATTAAGCATGTATGTGTGGCATTTCTCACCAATCACTGATTACAGTAAAAAGTGTTGCAATCATGCATAGATCCAACACTGAAAACTGTCAATAAAGCAAGCTTTACACTACACTGGAGCCCTGTACCTTTGCTTAGGCCCCAAAATCCCCGGAGCACTTATGATGCCAAGTCAGTCCAGCCAGTTCAGGCACCGTTCGGTAAGTCATTTTTCCCTCAGTGAACTACCAGGAAATCCACCAATGTCTTCTTGGTTTTAGGTTTTCAGGATAGCTAAGGTTTCTATTCATAGCCTGAAATAAAAGCATACTGTTTTAGTGTCAAAACCATTACAAATGTCTCATTTGCTTTCATAAATGTGAAAAGTACCATTCATCTTTCCCTAAAAGTAAAAATGAAACTTAGTATCCTACAAAATCTTTCCAGGAAGAGGAACAACAATATTTTTTTAGTTTTATTGGTAGATAATGAAAACTATGAATGTCTATAAATATCACAGAAGCCAACACATTAAAATGGGAAAGGACATACCAGATCAATTAGTTAATCTCCTTGCAAATTAAGTTCTATTTCACACTATACAATATCATTTGTGCTTTCTAATTCTTATTTACCACAATCATTCAAATGCACAAAAGAAACTAGTCACTTTAATGAGTGGGAGACCTTTTTAAACGATTGAATTTTGGGGAAATTAAATCGTATGGAGTCTGCGGAAAACAGAACTGTCAAAACTGCATTGGGTAACCACATGGTGCTCAGGAGTTACTATATCATATGTCCTTGAAATGGGCATGTTGGTATCTGAAATGCAAATTCCCCAGCTTTTATATATAAGATATTTAAACTGTAAAGCTCGCAGCAAACTGAGCTCCCCTGTGGATATCGAAGGGTTACAAGCGAATGTAAGTCAAAACACAGTTGATGTTGAAATTACAGTAGCCTAGTAACAAGAGAAATACACTGATGATGGAATGAACCCAGAAATAACTGATGTTAAATTAGCCTGGTAAATGGGCAATTAGCATGGATGTGGTGCGAGCAAATATGCCTCAGGTATTACCGTGCTAATTACTCAGAGGCTTCATCATTCAGACCTTCACTGCCTTTTGTCTTTTCCTGCAGTTCGTAGGTACATGTCACATTGCAGCTAAGTTTTGTGGTGGGAAAGGAAAGAGTACAGCAGCTTTCATTGATAACCTCTGTGTGACATCCTCAGTCTGCTCAGCCGTGCCCTTCCCGTGGTGCAGTGTATGAGGACAGCTAATGCTTTTGATCTACACAGGCAAGGGTTCTGCCAGGTGGGACACCAAGAATTGACAAAGTGAGTATACAGCCCTGGTGAACCTCGGCACATCAAATCTGGTTGATTAAGCTACATCATCCATTCGTAGATATCTATTTATTGCAGCAACTATGGTGAAGACTTAAAAAAAAAAAAAAGAAGAAAGATGGTCTGATGTGTCAGGACCATTAGACTACTGAGACATTTTCTGAAGCTGAGGCGGATCATTAATAAGTGGTTTCAAGCCACTACAGTAATTTTATCTTTATGGATTTCCATTATTTGAGCAGTGGCAGAAATATATTAATTAATTTTTCACTGATGCATCTAAGTAACCTTTACACACAGCAGACAAATAAAATCAACAGTGAAATCATGGTTTAATTATTTACCTAGCAACAACTTAGAATCAATACACCATCTCTTACTGACTGCGAGAACTTAATCTCCTTTCTGTTCTCCTCCTTTTATGTGGTTATCATGCAATCAGGAGACAAAAGATGATGGGATTTTGCTCGCATAATTATAGCTCATCAAAACGGCCCTCATGAACAATTCATTCGTCAGATTTGACCCTTTATCTCTTGGAGAATTATCTGTGAATTGATCATGGCTTTTATAATTTGGTTGATGAAGAGCTTTTTCCAAACGCATCTGAGCCCGACTATAGCAAGTGCTTCTTCAAGTGTTTGTTATTTAGAGTTCTCTGGTTGGATGTCAGCTGTCTTACATGGTATAATTTTTTTTTTAATGTTTGATTAAATAGATGTCCTTTGCAAAGTGGAGACATACCAAAGAAAATACTACAGTGCTGAAATCTTCCCAGGGAGAAAAGTGAATATACTATGGAGACTTACTAGGAGATTAAAGGCCTGAAATCACAAAGTGTAGGTATAATGTGAAATAGGAATAACAACTTACTGCTGTGTTTTAACATTTTATATCTGTCTCAGTATATCTCACTGTTGAAACCCTGCCCAGCCTTACAGAAATTCAGGACTTTTTAGAAATTATTCAACATTAACGTCGAGGCTGTTATATGCGGCACTTGATATCAAGTTCTTAATAGTTTTGAGTTAATATCAGAAGGAAGCACTTTCATCGTTCTCTAGAAAAAAAAGTGAATGTTCAGAGAAAATGCTGCAAATGGTGTAACACACCATAAATACCACTACAAGTGGCTTTCATGAACTTTTAGATTGCAGATCTACTTATGCTACTCCTACAGATTCCCCTCCTTCTACCATGCTTAGGTCTGTTGCAGATTTGTGGTTAAATAGGAAATGTCAGTTTTTATGCTTTCATACATATGCACCCACTTAACTTTGTCCTCTACTTTCTCCAAGACAATTTCTCAGTCATTGCAGAATGGTGATATTGAGTGCTGTGGTCTACTTGGGATTTTGACACTTTCTAAGAAAAGGGCAGTGCCCTCCCTCCTCTCTCTCCAAACCTATAAACCCATTACTCTCTTAAAGTGAGGAATACTTTCTGACTTGTTCAATAAAATAAGTAACACTGAAATAAAATACTCTACAAGAGGACTTAATAACAGAGCTGGAATTACACTCTCATGTCTAGCCAAAGTCCAGTAAATTTGGGGAACGTGTTCTCACGTATTGTGCCTTCTCATGTATTATGTGTTGTGTCTGTCAGTCACCAATCCTCTAACTTGTAAATTTGCATCACCCCAGCCCGTCTGTCAGAGTGCTCTGATTAACTCGGCTCTCAGAGAGAAAATGTGTGTGAAGCCTGTGACAGCCTGAAAAGCTTTTTCTAAAATGTAATCTTCCAACACATTTGCGTAAGCACTTACAAAGTAATGACTATCCTTTACGACGGGCCTTTCTGAGGTTTTATCTCACCACACTCTTGTAAAGACAAATAATGCTCAAGATAAAGTGCATGTCACTTCCCCTCTCCTCTGCATCAAACAAAATCAAACTGGTGGAATCTAATGTGGATGAGTGACACAGACTGAATGATTCATTTCAAATCAAGGGGAAAACAAATAAGAAAGTACGAAAAGTGTTCTGAGAAAGAAAACACACTGTGTATCCTCCTCTGTAATAAACTGCGTCTCCCCAGTCTCAACTTTTTGTGAAGAAACCCTCTGTCTTCTGAGCACAGCGTTCAGTCCAGGTTGGTGTCTCAGGCGGGACTGGGGTTTCTGGCGCAACTTTTCTGCAGCAAAGACAGTGATAAATTCTCCTTCATTAACTCACAGATTTTCCCTGTCTGAGGGTGTGACATAGTGCCTTTCCTTGGTCAGAATATTAAAGACATCTCTCTTCTCACCTGCAGCTAAATTTCATTTAATATACAAATATTTGATATTTTTGAGGTTTCTTTTCTTCCTCCATCCTTTAACTGAGGTCAGCCATGAAGCTTTACAATTACAGAGGAGAAGGAGACAAACACAAATGTTTGTCTCCATCTCCTCTGTACACAAACCCATATCCTCTCCTTAGAAAATCAGGTGAGAAATGGCTGGGTTCTGTCAGAACAAAAGATAAACCACATATCTTAGATAAGGAACTGCTCAGGTAGTTGTAAAAAAATTATCATGGAGTGGTAGGGTAGTGAAAAGAATGGAGGAAAATATTATTTGGTAAGAAGGCAAACAGTGTGAGTTGACCACTAGAGCAGTGATCTTTCCTCCCATTCTCCAGTGCCTCCCACACCCCTTCTAACTGCCTTGGGAAGCCATCTACATCTCCTACACATTCCCCTTGGCTATTCCTAGGCATTTTCCCCATCCCCTGAGTAACTTTGCTGCCCACCAGCTGGGGATATATATGTGCCATGGGCCCCCAGACAATCCTGTGTGCAGGATCGGGGCTGCTGAGCTGGGTAGCCTGGAGGAGTGGTGAGTGCTCCCTGTCCTGCCCTCAGTGAAAACAGTTCGAAGTGTCTCTCTTCTAAGCAGCCCGTCACCTTGAAGAGCTTTGCAGGTAATTATCATGTCTGAGACATCTATCTGCCTCTGTGAAATGGAATGATGGATTTGAAAAAAAGGCTGTTGTCACATGTACTTGAGGAACATGCACCTTTTTCCTTAGGAATTCAAACTAAAAGGGGTGCCAGTCTCAGGAACTCACCTTTGACATGAGAACTATTCAGGCAATACAAGAGATGTGACAGCCTACAGTTCTGCTAAAAGTATCATCTCAATGATCGTATGAGCTGAAGTTTTTATTTAATGTGCATTATCATTGTGATATTTTTAACCTAGCACATTTAATTCACACATACACACACACATACACTCCCAACAGGTTACATTTGGGTATTTAAAACAAATCTGAAGCTGTGATGGTGTGCATGCATGTACTTACAGGTGTTCAGAGGTTCCTGGAGAGGTTCCTCCTATTTTCTGACCTTCTTATTTTCTCTTATTATATATCCCTCTTGGATTGGAAAACAAAGACAGGAGATTACAGCTCCTCAACACCACTTTGGGGAGGACAGAACCATAAGCCATGATCTCAAGGAGACTGAGATGCTATCTGCTCTTTCTATCTGAAATGGTTTTTAATATTATTAAGCTTATTTTTCCATCAATACGGCACTGTTGACTTAACTCTCCCCTACACAGCTGTCAGTGCAGACCAAATAACTCATTTCAAATGCCGATGAAAAGTACATGAGCCTAATTTGTTTGTGGATGGTAAAGTTCATATAAATATAATATTCATATTTTTTCATTTCTAAATACAAGATCAGGAAAATACAGCATGTTGGTACAAATGTAGGAATGAGGCATAAAGTTTGGAAGGAAAATAACATTTTTATAACTTATATAACCTGTTCAGATACCCAGATCAGGCTGACTACATAAGACAAATAAGCAAAATATTTTCTTAACATAAGGTATAGTCTATATTAAATCAAAACCTAAGTCTGGCTGGTTTGCTACTTGAAAAGAAGGTTCATTTTTATGTGCTCTATAATTTGATCAGACCTTAGACTGCTAGTAATTGAGGACAGGCAGGTGGAGGAAGAGTAAAGGCAGAGTTTTATACCAAGGGATGTGAATTTTGCATCATGTTCATAGCAGAAACAGAAGTCAAGGATCCCACCTCCCACCGGGACCCTCAGGATTAAAAACATGGAACAAAATTAAGTACTTTCAAGCAGTAGACACTTAACCCCAGGCCCCTCATAGCTTCTTCAGAGGGTTTGAAGCTCTCTCCCTCCCACTTTCCTCAGGCACAAGGAAGAGGCAGTGTTCATGTCCTTTTGTCCCCTCTGCTTTTCTTGCTGGCCCATACAGTCAATCTCTGGCACTTCCTACTGCCACACAGCACTGCCATGGCTCCAGTCTGTCACTCAACAACTATTTTGTTTGATTTGGACTTTGGGGATGATTCCCTGTGGGAAAAATTGTCTGTCTCTTATTATCTCAATGAAATTATGGCATTGGGCAGCACAAGGGGCTGAGGAAGAATAGGAAAACCCAGCCAAATATTCAGAAAATCCTTCCATGTTCTCCAGGCAGTCCTGGATGAGGATGGTCAGGTTTGGCTCTGTGTACTGTGTATATTGCTGTGCTAAAAAGACATGTTGTTATAAGGCTTTAGAGAAGCTTTCATGAATTTTCATTGGTCAGCAAAGATTGATTTTCTTCCCTTCAGTGACTGTCTCTCCAAACTGTGATGGTTTGGATAGTTTCCTCTGGTGAGCAAACATTCTTCAAAGAAATGTTTCTAGGGGTGCAAATCCAGCAAGAGGAGATTAGTTAGGGTCAACTGAGAAATCTCCAGGAAAAATATAAAGAGCCTCTTCTGGATCCACACAAACTCCTTGTCTCTCCCTGGCCGAATTACTGTCGTACTCCTCGATAAAGCACTTGAATTAGCAACTGGCAGCTGGCCAGCATGTCTTTCATTCTATCCAAAAGGTGAAAGGCAGGGAATTTGTGAGCTTTTCAGAGCAAGCCAGTGATGAGTTTGCTCAGCAGAGATTGAATATCTGGTGAACAGCTTGCTACAGCTTTTGTCTGCCAATGCTATCATTTTGTCTACCCACCTTTTGTCCCTCCTGATTTCCGCTCACGCTAACACGGAATGACGGGCTTGCCCATTTAACTCTGCAGGCTAAACTTCAGCTTCATTACTATGTATTAGATCTATTTTCACCCCAATTTAACATTAATAGAGTAATTTGCAGAGTTCTTAACTGAACCACAAATCTCTCAAATTACTTTTTTACTTCCTTTGTATGGATTCAGCTTAATATTTAACATTTCTTCTAATTTAGTGTTTATGCAAATATCACACTTTTGCTCCTCCTCTTTGCTCCCTACTTGGATCCCAGCTTAGAGGGCATCATAGTCATATAGCTTTACTGCTGTCTGCTCCCATTAGACTGATCTGAGGAATCAGCTGTGACCACAGCTTAATGCTGTTGGACCAGGTTACAGCCTGTGGCAATGAACTTCTAAGCAATAATCCTTTACAGTAATTTCTTTTGTGCCCGCAGAGTAAGGGTCCAATATCTTCTTTCTCATTCTGGCTCTGAAGACATTGTCCTTTCCTTCAAGGTTGCTACAATTTCTATCCCTAAATTGTGACTACGCATAAAAGAAGCAATGTGATCTTGAGGAACCCATGGCCAGGTGATTTTAACCTATCCCAAGCAGCCTGAAAGTGTTTGCATTGCATTTAGGAACAGCCCGGTTTAAGAAGTCTGCTGGTTGTGGCAGACAACATATTTATACTTGCCTAAACTGGATTGTCTTGTCTTTGTGAACAAAAGATTTTAAGAAACTTTATAAGAAGATGAAAGAAACTTCCTCTCTGTCCCTTCAGAGCTTTCTGGGTCTTGGACTGAGGCTTTTAACACAGATTTCACAAACACGAATGGCTGGTAAGTCTCTACTTGAGAAGGGACTCTGAGGAGTCTAACCATATACTGGTGTCCCACAGTCTCAATTTAACAGTGAGTCTTTATTTATTTATTTGCAACGGCATAGTTTTATTTGAAAAAGGTAGTGGTTTCCATTCCTGAACTCTTTAACAACTGAAATGCTGCTAAGGTTTAAATATTTCAACAGAAGTGTGGGGTGGGGGTGTATGTTTGGACTTCGATTAGTTCAGTTTTTGCCAGTGAGATGAGCCCTTGTTCTGACAATGTTAATAACATGATTTGATGGTAACACTGTAATGTCTTATGGCTCTCAGAAAAACTGGAGCCCCCTTGTTTTTGTCAAGAGATAAATTACCATTCAACCCCTGCACTGTAGTTCTCAGTGTTTAGGCAAGCCAGGTAGCATAGCCTTGCCAGAAGCTGAGGTGAAGGTTTACAGGGACAGACAATCCCATAGTTCTGGCTTTCTCTCAAGTGCCCCACCCACGCCTGGGTGTTACATAAGGTATCACTCAAAACATCTGGAAAGGGCAACAGACATAGCCTTGTCGTGAAGGTTAAAATGCCTAAGAGCTTTCTCACACTTTTAAGAAAATAACTCAGCATTCTGTTTTAAAAGTACAATAACCTAAAAGAAAGCTGCCACAATAAAAATCTTTTTATGGCAGGATAGGTGCTTTAGGGGTGAATGTTCCACTCTATTTTTGCCTTTCTGGGTGGAAGAGCCTTAGGATTCAATGCCTCCTGGCAGTCCGTTTGTGAAATTGCATTTCAGATGACAGGAAACGGGCTTTTAAAAAAAGCTGAGAAAAGGGACATGAAGGGAACAAAACTCTTTTAGAAGATAAAACAGCTTCAGAAGGATTAAAGTTCACACGTTTGCAGCTGAAACCTACTCTCACAGTGCCTGCTGCTGATGAACTTTGATATCAAAAAGCACAACACCCTTCCGACTATTTTTAAAAATGTCAACCACCACAAATTGCTAAAGGTGGGAATAACATTCTTGGAGTGTATTGTAGTAATAAGACCCACTGCTGTCATTAGGGGTTTGTATATCTGTTTGCTTTGGTATTCCTCTCTGAAGCCTTTCCCGCTGTGACAGAGAAAAGGCAGGCTAAAGGAACTGATGAAATGCTTCCAGAGCCCTGTAACAGACATATACATCTTCTTGTCCTTTCAGTAGGCATTGCCCCTGTTCAATTTACTGAATCTTGCTCTTCAGAACATGAAGCACTGTTCATTTAATCTTTTATATCACGAGCACAAGAAATCTCATTCATATTGTCTTGTATTTGTGCTGCAAAGAACCGTTTCCATATGCTTTAAACAAAGTAGTATCTGCTTTTTATGTATTTCAAATGCAGAGTGATGTTGTACCTGTGAGCTTCATCCAGAATGAAAAAAGAGCTGAGTTCATGCAGTCCCAGGAAGCAGCCTCAAGATGACTGGTGTCACTGAGAGGAAACAGTTTTCTTAGTAGGGAAAAGTATCATAGACTCGTGGAGAAGCTCAGTTTGTAAAAGACCTTGAGAGGCCACCTGCTTCCAGCCATTCAAGATAGGTCCAATTTAGATCAGAACATCACCTTCTCTCTATTCCTGACAGCATCACCTAAAACTGTTTTACCTTTACATTTACCTACAACGGCCAGTGCCTTGGCAGAGCTCAGATTTTTTTAAGGGAAATATATAATTTCTTTAGGATATGCAAGAAGAAAATGCCTGACGCTTTCCAAGCACTCAACAATGTAAGCAAAATTGGAATCCTGAAGAATGAAAGAGAAGATAACCTTCATTAGAGACAGTAATTTTATTATCTAGAAGCTGAGTCATATTAAGAGTCTGCCACTCTGAGAGGAGCCTGAGTTCTGTTAAAATCTGCTGATAGAAGTGGAATTCTCCTAACTAGAAAGCTATAAAGGAGAGAAACCTGATATGCTTTTTTTGCCAACTTGACACACTCTCAAAGTAACAGCACTAACTATGTACAGTCTTTTATTAAATGAGTTGGGGAAAAAAACAAGGGAGGCAGTCACATCACAGTATCTGCAGTACTCCAGCTAGTGGTTAAACTCAATGTATACAGAACACATTTTCTAAACAGAATTAAACTGTTCTGGCAGTTCTGACCTCTAGGTAGTCCTCCCTTCTGAAGGAAAATTGAAGTGACTCTTTAAGTATGAAAAGAAATTTCTCCTGCACCTGGGACTCTGGAATTGTAGTAAAGAGACCACAAGCTGATTACTCAACATATTTGGCCTCAGTCTGTAGAAAAAGAGAAGCTGAAGCAACCATGGGGCTTAAAGGGTAGGGAAAAGGAGAGGAGGAGAAAAATTAGAGAGTGCCAAACACAACTTCTGAACTAACTAGGCATATTTCTTCTAATTTTTGTGCCTCAAAATTTACATCCAATAAAATAGTGTTAAACCCACTTTTGGGAAAAAAAACCTACACAAGGATAGGGGAGGAGAGGGTTTAATGCAATTTGTCAGAAGTCAGTAATGTCGAAGTGCTTTTCTTGATGTGTTCCAGACAGGTGTATTTTATGTGGTGGAACTAGGTTCTCTTTTTAAGCTACTGTGCTTCAGGGCACATGATTTCCTTTCCAATCTTTGTTCACAATTCTGTGAGCACAATGACAATGTAAACACTCAAAACCTGAGGCTGGCAATGTTTCCTGGACAGTAAGGAGTAAAATGACAGATATTCAGAGAAGTACAATTGTTTAGAGAGAGGAGAAAATCATCTTTTTTGAACAGCAGCAAAACCACCTACCTTCTATTTTTTAAATCATGTATTTATTAGTTGAAGATAAAATTAGGCAAGCTTACTGAAAAACAATTGCCAGTGTGAATGGCAGGGGAGAACAGTTTCTCTCCCTTTTCTGTAAAAAACAGCATATGATTAAATAACATTGGGAATCTAGTGTGTGCACAGTGTGTGAAAGAGATATGGAAAGAGGCAGAGCAAAAGGATCACTCCAGCATCCACCCCTTTAGGCGGTCTCCAAGTCCCTTGAGCACTGGCCAAGATGTGTTATTGTCCCATTGGCTTTAGCAGGACAACTCCCTTGCCTTATAAGCAAGAATTCTGGCATTTTTCTTGGGTGGAGATTAACTCTGCCCTGATGCACATTGATGTCTACTGAGAGGGAGCAGTGCCAGCTGGACAGGAGCAACACCAGGATTGGGAGGAACAGAAGTGGTTATGCAGAGAGGGAACAAAGTAGAAAGAGGACAAAGTAGAAAGAGGACAAATAAGGGTATGTAGTGAAAAAGAAATAAGATTTACTGTTAATCTCAGTATTACTTAAAATGTAAGTGCTCTTTGAATTATGAGGCTGTCACTCCATTTTGGAACACTTGTGTCTCTTTGAACTGCTGGAGACTCATTTTTGAGGTTTGCAATGTCACCTTTGATAAAATTGTATTTCCATAATTCACAGTACTTGTTAAATTGTTATATATAGAACTGTATGTATTATAAATTAAAGCCCGTAAGAGGTTTTAGGGCCAGTGACTACACTGAAAAAACATTGAACCCATAATTTATTTGATCTGGTTTGTCATTAATATTTGAATAAATTATTCAGTGAAGAGTCATTGACCAGGTAGAGATGGTCAAAACCTGTCAGGAATATTTGCAGAATATATTGCAGTATTCAACAACAGGAAAGGTATGGTACATAAAAGAGCATGTCTGCTTCTTCAGCATGTTTCAGTATTAATCATCTCATGAATTAGTGTTTTTCTCAGTATTTCTTCAAATTTCAAGCCCTGTTTTCTTTCCTGAGATCATTTTGAGCTGAACTCTTCCATAATTTTTTGCAGGATGCAAGAGATTTGGGGAGATATATTTACACTTAGCCATTCCTGACAACAGAGCATTGTCACACTTCAATACTATGCTGTTCAAACCAGAGCCTTCTTAGGCAAAGAAGGTGTTTATATCCATGCATACTCTGCTACAAAAATATTAAAGTACTGAGGATGTTTTTTAAGTTTGGTGATGCATGTGAGAAAACACATGACATCTTCAGACAGAGAAAGTATCCGTTATTGGGCACTTCTTTTTGAGGGAAGCCTGAAACTGCAAATTACTGCCACAGTAACCCAGGGAATGCTCCAAAATAGCAAGGAAACTAAAGCAAACGCACACAGAAGTTTGTTATTTTGATCGACCTTTACATCTCTTACTTTATCTAAATTGAAGAACAAACCTAAATGAAATCATCACAAATTCTCTGTAATACATGGTTTAAGCCCCTCTTGATAGGATAACCTATAAAACAGAGGAGGAAGCAGTAAAAAAAAGATTGCTTGTAATCCTGTAGAGTCCTCAGGGGCTACGACTGGAGTTGGGAGCTAAAAAAGGCTGAGTTGATGATCTTAGGTCCATGTAGGACTGATAACTAAAGGAAAAGTGCCGGACAAGCCAAAGGAGATTTTGGCTGCAATTAAGGGAATTTACAATCACATTTTACACTGTTTGGGACCCAAACCCAGGATATTCATGACTATCAATAGGTAATTACCAGTAAGGCTCTGACCACTGCAGTAATAAGTGATGCCAGGATAAATATATAACAATAAATTCAATCCTCACAGTCGTCCTCTTTCTTTGGTTGATCTATTTTTAGTAACTTATGTCACTTGAAATTTTACTTGAGTAAGGCATACCTAAGCATTTAATTGTTTATCCTAAAATTAGGGATAAATTCTCTCCTATTCCTTTTTGTAGAACACCCATGAACATTAATCAGAGTTACCTTCTAAAAGGATCAAAAGCAGCAACTTTCTCATTACAGACTGTAACTCCCTGCTGGCTGATGGAAAAATAGGTTTATGAAGTGATGCAAGGAGAGAAGCACATGTAAAGGTCAGTATAACAAAATAAAAGGAGTGGCCAGATTTGTTGAGAGGGGAGAGGAAAAGACACAGACTATGGCTAACATTTAACCTTAATGATACACAAATTTATAATTCTTTCTGGGTTTCTGATAATCTGAACAAGCCACTGCACCTTAATAGTGCTGATGACACATTAATCTATATAACTTCTCTGAATTTTATATGTGCAGGTAGATCAGTTAGTAGATGTCAAAATGATGATCAATATATTGCATTGACAATGAGTTTGTCATTGCAGTGTCTAAAAATCACTCAAGTGCTATTACAATTATATTCAAACTGAAGTGCAAATGTGGGGTTGTAGCTTATTTCTTGTACATATGTTCACGTTAATTTGACTGTGACTGCCGTGCTGGCTTAGGCCCAGCCAGCAAAGAAGTACCACACAGCCACTCTCTCACTCCACTGCCGGTCCCATGAGATAGGGAAGAGAATCAGGAAAAAAAGTGAAACTCATGGGTTCAGATAAGAACAGCTGAATAATTGAAACAAAGTGAAATATACTCATAATACTAATAAAGCTAATGATAAAAACAACAATAATAATAAAGAAAAGGAGAGAGATGGGTTTAAAACCCAAGAAAAACGAGTGATGCCTGGTACAATTGCTCACCACCTGCTGACTGATGCCCAGCTAGTCCTCAAAAACTGATCAGCATCTCCCAGCCGACTCCCTTCAGTTTGTATTGTGGACAAGATGTTCTATGGTATGGAATATCCCTCTGGCCCGTTTGGATCAGCTGTCCCAGCTGTGCACCATCCTGGCTTCTTGTGCAGCTCCTCACTGGCAGACCAAGGGAAATTGGATAGTCCTTAACTTAGGGCAAGCTCTGCATAGCAGCATCAGTATTACACACATCAGGGTGTTATCAACATTATTCTCATACTGAATCCAAACCACAGCACTGGACCAACTACTAAGAAAACAAACTCTATCCCAGCGGAAACCAGGGCAGTTGCCTAAGAGAGAGAGAGATGATATTCTGTCTCCTCATGGTGCAGAATTAAATAACTGTAGTCAACCCTAAATAAATAACTGTAATTGATAAATAATAATAATAAATAACTGTAATTGACACCATGTGAAGAACTGAGTTCTGGAAGCTCTGTTTCTTTTTGGTTTATTTTCTGTATTCAAACCCAGTATATTTGGTATTTACTTATTTATTTCGTTTATTTTACAGCTTGTCACAATAATTCTTCAGAATGATAATTCTCCAGATATAATACTCAGTAGCACACTTAATTCTTGACTTCTCAAAGAAGAAAAAACTATTTCTTGAAGCAACTTTTAAAGGTTCTTGAACTGTACTCTTACAGGTTATAGAATATAAAAAGCAAGAATTGAACTCAAAAGATATATTAAAAGAATTACACTGGTGCACTGGAACGGCATAAATTATTAAGGACAGAGCTTCTGTGTTAGATTTATGCAGCTAAGAAGAGAAAACTTGGAAAAAGCATGTATTGAAATATTCAATATTCCATAAAGTGTAAATTAAAAATGAAAACTACACGATGGAAAATATTACTTTGAATGTTAATTGTAGCACAAGAATAAAGAGAAGCTGGAGGATGAGAGTGTTTTTGTTCTGTGCAGGATTTATTTGCTCAGACTCACCACAAATATCAGTGGAAAGCCTTTGTCTGAACTGTTATGAACTCTGCTCAAAATGAATGTCAGGAAGAGTGGCACTGCAGGATACCTGAGCACCTACCTGTGGAACAATTTGAATGCCACATAATCACTAGGTATTATTCAAAACCCAAATACATGCTGAGAACCCAGTTAAAACACTCTCATTCTTTCTCATTAGCTTTCTATGAGCCTGAATATTCCCAGCATAAAATAAATGAGAACACTTTGGGGAAAGCAAATAGTTTTTCAGTGTTGTCAAAAGTGTCACAATCAACTTGGGCTGTCACTACAATGAAAAATAAATACATATCTTACAGAATGACATTTACTCCAGCTATCTCCCCCCTGTCTGAGCCATGAGCTCTCATGAATATCTGGAAAGCCTCATGTCCATACCAAGGCACTGCTGCCCAGATTGGATGACAATGTTATAACAGCTGATTTGACATGATAGTTGTTCTTTATTGTACTGGAGAAGTGAAGATATATAGTAGCTGTCATGGGGTGTATAAATATTTTACAAATAATGAACCAACACACAAAGTCCTTACTCAATTATTATTTGGGAAAAATTCTTTTGTTCTCATAAATAAAGCTGGATTTGGCCTCAAAGCACTTATTCTACAGAACTGTTACTAGAAAACAATCACTGCAAATGCAATTATTTTCAAGACAGCACAGCAAAGAATGCCCTATTCCCCAAGCAGAGATCAAACCAAATAATTAGGAAAAAAACCCAAAGAACACTCCGGAATGATTTGGTGAGTAATCAAAAGTAACAGAAAACACAATCTATGCCAGAGTATATTATTCCACTTCAAACACAATAGCAAAATGAAATGCAAAAGCAAAGAAAAGGCAGACGGGGACATGTGAGTTGTGTCTTATTGTCAATCTGTATAAGAAATCACTGGTAAAAGGCAGAATGTGTAAATACGTATCTTTTAAAAGCTGAAAGAATGAAAGGGGAAATGGCATGGCAATCCATGGGCTGTTTCTGTCAGCATACAATTTTCATAAATATATGTTTTATGTAATCTGCTTTTGGGGAATTTTCTTTTCCAAATTTGGCTGTGACAAATGCTTCAATCAATTTATATCAAGCCACAAGGATTCTGTGAACAATCGATTCCTATTGGAGATCCCTCTGCCATAAGTACTTATTCTTAAAATCTTTTATTCATTGCCGTATTCTCCACTGGGTCCTCCCTACCAGTTTATTAAAGGCCAATCTTAATAAGCAGTCACCATAAAGTTACCATAAATACCTACTTCAAACATCAGACATGGAAAATGGCTAGTGACTAAGATACCACTGTATGTGAACACTTGAAAAAGCTACCTGTAGCACTGAGACCTGGCCAAAACACAGTTTTGGGATTTGCTGTAAATTCCCTCCTCCTTCACTTGTTTCAAGTCCCAGCTGAACACCTGGAAGGGTGGGTAACCACTAAAACTGAAGGGTTGTGTTTTTGGAGAAATTAATTAGACACCAACAAAACTAGGACCAAAGGAGAAGAGAAAATGTGCTCCTTAGGGGTATGCTGTTCTGAAATAACCTTCTCTGGGTGTAATAGGTTTGGGCAGCAGGGTCTGCAGGTGTCCTGTGTGGAAGGGGAGGATAGGAGCTGCCTGGGATGCACATAACAGGTCTAGCCAGCTCTGACCAAGGTGTGAGAGATGCCAGGGCAAGGACACCCCCAAGGAACCACTGGTGACCCACATCAGCATAGAGGAAAGCTAGTAAGAAGCAGAAGCTAGCAGAAGGAAACCAGCACGTGTGGAGCAGTAAGCCAAAACCATCCTGTACACAATCCAAACAACCTGCACTCCCTACCTCTTCACAGAAGACATTGGGAAAGTCTGAGTGTAACTGCAGTGAAAATAAGGGAATTTGACATGAGGATGAGAGAAGAGTTTTTGTCTGAAGTTGAGACTGGGGAAAGAAAAGCTTTCAATTTAAATGTTTGATTGTATTATTTATTTCCTTTTTTTTTTAACGTCAAAACTAGTGATCAGAAGCTTGTGTTAATTAAACACAACAATTGGATTATTGTGTCAAAAAGATTAAACTAAGTACAAATTGCACAAGACAAGGCAGTTTTGCCTGCAATGGCTGCCAGTAGCAGCAGCAGGACCAGAGAACCTGTGCTTACAATACTCAGTCTTGTAACCAAGTGTGCACCTACAGCGTGAAAAGCTCAACAGAGAGTGCCTGCTGTCAGCTGCCAAGCTGAGTCTCATTTGCAGGGTAAGCAAACTTGGAGGTTAATGCTTAGGAACGACAGCCTAAGACCAGCACAAGGCTGGGTCTTAGTGTGCCAGAAAGGAATAAGTCACTGGGAAGAAAGCCCTCAGGAGCCTGGCTTGCTGCCTTTGCACCTATTGGAAAACCAAAAGGTTTAAGGTGCAACCTTTGCTTCTGGACAAAAGTACTGCAGCTGTTCCCCCATTGCCAAATATTTTAACTCCACTTATTGATGACAGAAATGCATTGGAAACCAATCTGTCTTTCTAAGACAGTGGCATAGATAAAACCATCATCAGGACTGTGCCTCCTTTGCTACACTGCACTCCTATTTTTAAATGACATGTTTTTCTGCGACAGCAAGGCAGCAGACTTGGTGACCGAGGATCTCTCTTCTAATCCTGCTTGTTCTATGCCTGTGATCAGGTTGCTTTCACTGGCAACCATATATTCATTCCTCTTAGGGTAAAATTATCACTCAGAAAGAACTGAGTAATAGGACAGAAATGTGCTTCAGGATAAATGTGGATCTTTCTTAAGTATCTATTGGGGCAAAGAAAAGTTATCCAGGGTAATGCATATTGCTTCTCCTTGAGGTGCATGGAAGTGCAATCACTTTTTTGGAGCTGGGCTCCTGCTGCATTCCTGTGTTTTCATGTACCCAGCAAATTCCCATGGTAATGCCCTCAAAGAAATCCTTCTCTGTGTGAATATAAAAGCAAGTGCCAGCCTCCAAGGGAGCAGCCAGCAACATGTCAGAAGCTGACTGACATCACTGGCAGGGTAGTATGGAAGTGATAAAAATGGGAATAACCAATTTAGTGTGTAAGGCCACTCTACATGATATCAGCTAACTTTCTTTGAGTGGGAGGTATGAATGTTCCCTGAGCTTCCAGGGAACAGGTAATACTTTCAGCATTTTGCCCAAAGGTTCAGCAGTCCCATGTGAATCGCCTTAGCCTTATCCCAGAGATTAAGTTAGCCAGCTGTTATCAAAGGCTGACACTGACAAAGTTAAGCGCACATGGGTTTTGGACACAGTGAGGCAATGCTGGAAATAACCAGGTTATTTTACACATTTCCATACAAGTGAGAAGTTTGCAAGTATGAAACACAGGTCCATTGCTCTGAACTTTATTTGATGGCAGTTTGGATGCCAAAACAAATCTATGGATTCCTGAGTACCTTGGACCTTGGATGTTTTTCAAGGCACTTTTTCCCTGCAAGCCCTATTCCCACTGCACTAGTCTTACTGACAGATTCTAGACTTAATATCTGCGGGGAAAACAGAGAAAGTGTTACCAGAAAGAGCTGGAACTGTTCCTGTAGTATTGTGAAGGTCCTGACTACTGACTTCTACCTGCTTCTCAGCATATCTGCCTGGTAATTATGTTTCACTCTTTCTTTCTCATAGCATTCTCTCACCAGCCTGCCTAATTCTTAAATTTCTAATTGGCTTCTCATTGTACCAGTATATCTGAATTATCACCCCATATTTCTGAACTGCCACTCTAAGTCTGCAAGTACAACCTAAAAAACTGGCTTCTCATAGGAAAACATGCAGCACAGTATTTCTTATGAGAAGTAAATAATAGGTTTTTAGGTTTTAGTCTTGGACACAAGGAGATATTGATATGATCTATTATGACAGAGATTTAATTTTCACTGCTATCAATTAAAACACCACTCTTAATAAATCAGGAATGAAGAGTCTTAATAAACACTAAGATAAAAAATTACTTACCATGTCTTTCATTTTGATGTATGTACTTAATATTCTCTTTCATCACTGCAAGAAGATAGTGATCTTGCCAAAAGCTAGAGCAGCAAAGGGAGTGGGGCTGATAAAGAGCCACTGCTCTCCAGCTAACTGAGGAGTTTCTTTAGCTGCAAGATTTTATTAAAACTGTACCTTGAGCTTCTAAAAAATTTAATCTAGGTGCCTCTTGGGGAGAGGCAGCAAACGCTGAGCAGTGGGCTGTTGTTCTTTTTCTCTAATTCCCACAGCATAAAATAAGCAAAACCAATTAGATCTCTCACACAAAACATCAGCAGAGATTGCTGTGTGGTGAGCTCCGTGGCTGACTTGGCAATGCTGATGACATGGTGAGAACCTGGCAGTGCAGAGACTCAGTTTTAGCTTGAAGCAAAAAAAAAGGTAAAATTCATCAAAAAAGGTACATTTGGGGAATGGATGACTGGAGAGAATGGATGAGGTTGCTGGCTGAAGCCTGACCTGCTGTGGTAATGACCAAGCAGCTTTATTAACCGGATGTTTCACATGATCTATTGGGTTCATACTGTGTTCAAACTTCTATGCAAGCTGTAAGTAAACAGAGAAACTCTGAACAATTGATTGGTTTGATCTTCATAGCAGAAGCTCTGATTCTTCAACTTAACAGTTTTCTTCTATTAATTGGCTCAAATGTTCTCCTCTATAATAGGATATATGCAACAATTGCTCTTATGGTGATTATAACTTCAGAGTACTGACTTCCAAGTCCCTAATTTCAAATACTTCTGTCATAAGGAAAAAGACATCCAATCTTGTAAAACAAAATTTTATTTTTATTTACCACTTTTTAAATATCACAGCTTGACCAGCCTGCTGTCAGGGAGAAACGAGGGATGGCTGCTTCCAAAGAATAAGGGCTGAAAACCCAGCTAGCATGGTAGGAGCCTTCTGCGGTATCCAAGAGAGGTGAGCATGGCAGGTCCCGAGAGAGCAGCCAGCTTGGACCAATAGTTTGGATATCAGACTGGGTGTGGTGATGAAGCAGATACTTGCTCAAGCTAGGAAGTCAGTCAAAAGATTGAGATCAGGTCTGATGAAAACAAACGGAGTAAGACAGACAGTGATCTCCCAGGCAAGTCCACAGTGACAAGAAAAGTCCTAGGTCAAGGTGGGAGGTCAGCCCACAGGTCAGAGTCCAGATCAGCAGGTCCCACGGCCAGGCAGAGGAATGGCTGTGGCTGAGCTGGAGACCAGTGCTCCTCTGACACAGTGGGCAGAGAATGGATGCTGAGGGCTGAACAAAACCAGCTCCTGGGCCCAGGAACAAGAGTGGGGATGAAAGCCCCAGGTGAGGTTGGTTGGGGCCCAATAAGGCATGTTAATGACCTCAAGGCCCTGACAGACTTTTCATCATGCCCTCAAACAAACACCAAAATCAATGATACAAGCATTGTCTTACATTTGTATTTTTGCAACATATATCAAAACAAACAAAAATAACCTCCTTAAAAAGCCTGCTCTCTCTACAAAGAATTTTGCAGTCTGGCACACATGTATTTAGCTTAATGTGTTTTATTCGTACTTATTCATTCATTCTGTAATGTCCTTTATCTATTAACCAATAATAGATAACAACAAAAGATTATAGTGCAACTGAGCAGGAATCTTTCACTATGATCCTTTGACTCCCATGAGTAACTGTCTGAAACCAGCAGAACTAATGAAGATATTGACATCCAGCAATTCAGCTACTGCACATCAGTGCACATCTGCACCAATCCGAATGGGAAACTTCAAATCAGGCATCCCAGCAGTCGTACAGATGCCAGATCAGGTCTGAAAGCAAATTGACTGCTTTGGTGTGTAATAGCTCTGCTACTTCCAGCTGCAGTCTGGAGATTCCTGCATCATCATAGAGATGTATTCCACTGAGCTTTGCTTAGACTAAAAAAACACCAGGAGGGTTTTTTTGCCTTCTCTGGCTTTGTTTTGAATACTGAGTTTGTTCATTCACTGTGAACACCATCTAAAATTCAATGTTTTTCCAATCAAATCTTTGGTTACAATGAACTTAAAATTAAGCTGTTTTTCATGAGAAACTTACCTCAGCTATCTATGCTATACTTTCTGTAAAAAGAATGTCATCCAGACAGAGTCTGTAGAGGCTTGTATATTATATATAGTGATTACAAATACAGAAATCCAAATATTTTAATGTATCAGTCTTTAATGGCTAGGAGGCAGGACATTATATCCAATGCCATCTCCGCAGTTAAAAGATACCAACTAATTTTTGTGGAACAGAAAGAAAAGAGATGAAAAATCTATTTTAGCTTAATGTTAGCAATGATAAATACTGTCCTTCAGGATGCAACTGAATGTTTATCTTTCTGCCTTTGCTTGAGGCAAGATGACAGGGTGAGTCACAGCACTAGAAAGGATGAGTTTGGGATTTGTGGAAATGCTTGATGTTTGATGGCAACTTTCGTCAGTCCAATGTTATAGTCTTCGTTTTTTTAACTACATCCTGTGCAGCCAGGTGCAACCAATTCAGATAAGCCTGTTGTCATAAGTTTAAGTGTAAATATCTTAAAACTTGAATAGCTGAAAAGTGAAAATTAAAGGCGTAAAAGTTAGTCTTCATATGTACAAGAGGGTATGAGTTACAGCTCCTGGAGGAAAAATAGCTCTAAGTCTCAAACTTAGACAGGAATATCTACTGGTTTGTTTTAGTTTCAGTTGTGAGAATATTTCTTAAGAAAGAGAAAAGTCTGATACATCAGTGATGAACTGCTGCTCAGATGCATCTTCCTTCCACTGTGCTCAGTTTTACACCGGGATGACTCCATTTATTTACAGTAAATTTCTCGCTGAAAATGATGGTTAAAACTCATAAAAATAAATTGCCTAACACTTTCTGTTAAAAAATATTTGGGGGGCATTTTCTGGAGAAACTCCTGCTGTTGACATTACTCAGATCTTTCTAAACCATCTGGGCTCAGGAAACACTCTTTAAAATTCTTTTCAGGTTTAGTTGGCACTTGATATTAAAAAAAAAATCCAATTCTCATATTTTAATTGTGATTCCAGCTCATGCCAAAGAGTAGATTGACATAAACATTCCAGTCTCACTGAGGGTTCTCAAAGGCAGCAAACGAAGCCCACCTCAGGTGAGGCAGCAGAGTGGTGCACCAGGCATGCTCTCAGGGAGCAGGTGGCTCAGCAGCCCAGCGTGGTGCAGGATGACAGCTCCTCCTTGGGTTAGTTCTTTGCATCAGGTGGCAGCAGTTTATTTGGAAGTTCAGGCACTGATATGCCGTGATGTGTTGCTAGGCTTCCTATTGCCTCCTACTAAAACAGTGGAGGAAATTACGCTCAACTCATACCCTCACAGCAAAAGAACTCCTCAGTGTAAGTTGCCAAATCAAAAATTTGGAAATCAGCACATGCCAAACATAGTTTTCATGCTGCTTTTACACTTTCTGTATCTATGCTACCATCTTAATTGTTTCGTAACATCCCATGTTTCCAAAAACACCTACTTTATTCAACACACTTCTCAGGGAATTCATTTGTAATTATGTAATGAATTCTGCTATTAGGAAGTTTGCTGAAAGCAAAGTAAAAGACTTGAGACAACAAAGAAAGGCACTGGTACTAGAACAGGTGTCCTGACACTAAAATTAACTGTATTTTGTCCATCTCTTTGCCATTTGCAGACTATTGAAAAAACTAAAACAAATTACAGCAAAATATGAAGAGCCAGAAAAAGCTCTGGGTTTGTCTGTGGTTGTACTCAGGATCACTAGGAGTGACTGGGAACAGTGCTGACCATTTCCTATTGCAGCACACACTTACAATATGGCTGTTCAGAGCCTCTGACAATTGACAGGCACAGACAAGATGAAGCAGCAAAGAGCTGTCAAAGGGAAAGCTCTGTCATTACTCCACAGAGGCAATGACAGTTCTGAGGGACGAGAACACGCCGTGGGGCACCTCACAAACTGGTTCTTACACTCCATTTGAATACACTGAGAGGCTTTGGAGAACATCATGGCTCATTTCTAGCCTGCACAATTGTTTACAACTCCATGCTGAGTAGTACTAAATGGAAAAGTTTGTATGCCCCTGGACCTCATTCCAACGTGAAGCTGAAACTTGGCTAGGGCAGACACTAAAACCCATGAGCTGGGATCATTCCAAAGCTACAGGAGGTCATCATCATCTGAATTAGTGAAGATAAGACCTTTTAATCTTTGTTCACTCTTTATAAATGTGGATTTTTATTAACACAGTTAATGGTCATGAAACTAGGACATCCATGAGTGGACCCTCAAAGGACATGTGGAACAGAGAGGACTTTGAAACATCCCAATGTGGGACAAGGGCAGAGCACACCAGAAGAATGAACTGTGGTTGCAGGTAGTGCATCAGTCTGCATTACCTTTCCATACTTGGTGTTACATAGGAAGAGAGAACATAAGTGAAAAGCATTGGGAAACAAAAGAGAAACAGCAAGTGAAGGAAGTGGAACACTGATAAAGAACAGAATAAGAAGAAGATGTAAAAGTGACAGACAATCCATCTGATTTCCCCTCTCTCTTGATCAGAAAAAATCCTGTGTCATTTTCATGTATAGGTTCTGATTACCTTCCTGTTCATAATTTTGACTTTGTTCCTGCTTTCCCCACCATGAAAAAGCAAAAGCCACAGCACTGTTAGAATACAACGTCGAACTGGGCCCAAAATAATATCAAAGACCCACAAGAATGGATTCTTGTAGTATCAGCATAAAACCTTGCCTTGGCTGGCAAATGCTTTAGCCTGAGTGATCCCACTGAATCTTTCGTATAAATGAGTGTTTGCCCACAAAATTTCACAGATAAGTCCTCATTGAAACCTGTAAAATATACACATCACACTATAGATAGAAAAGCAGACAATAAACAAAAACAAAAACAAAAACAAAACAACAACCAACCAACAACAAACCAAACAAACCCGCATATCTTGTGTAGATTTACGTAACTCCACACAGACTTCACTTCTTAACTGTATTCATTTGCACTAGTTGCACATCAGCCTGAGACCTTTCTACCTGAAGCTTACAGACGAAAATCCTCATTCTGCATTTCTTGCATTCCTGAAATTCACATTCAATTAAGAATTTATGAAAGGAAGGCTTAAGGCCTAACTTGAACCATTAATTCTCTCTTGTGCTAACAGATCATAGCAGATTAGAGAGAAAGGAAACAAGACAAGGAACAAAAGGACATTTTTTTTGTGGAACATAAATTATCTTTGACTCTACACTCCTTGGGAGATGGGAAAGGCCATTATTGATTGTTTGTTAAAGTATTGGGTGTGGAACAAAGACTAATGGTAAAACCCTGTAGTTTTTTCCTAATATTAAGTCATCAATACTATGTACCTTGAACAGCAGCTCAGAGAGAGAACTATATGCCCAAAGTCTTCTGTAATTTTTTTAACTGCATTAACTGTCCTAATAAGGGATATTATCATCTCCCCTGTCCTGGTTTTCAGCTAGGGTAGAATTAATTTCTTCTCAGTAGCTGTCACAAGGCTGTGTTTTGGATTTGGAATGAGAATGGTGTTGATAACACACTGATATTATGGGTTTTTTGCTAAGTCTTGTTTATCCAAAGTCAAGGACTTTTTTCCTTGTCTCGTGCTCTGTCAATGAGGAGGGAGCATAGCTGGGACAGATGACCCTGACCAAAGGGATATTCCACATCATAGAACAGAATGCCTAGTATATGAACTAGGAGGAGTTACCTGGAAGAGGCCAATCTGTGTTTGGGAAAGGGGGTCTGACATTGGTCAGCAGGTGCTGTGCAACTGTATTGTGCAGCACTTGGTTTCTTCCTTTTATTTTCATAATTATTATTATTTACCATTATTATTATATTTTCCTTTATTTTAAGTAATTAAACTGTCCTTATCTCAACATACAGATTGAACTTTGATTCTCCTTCCAACCCCGCCAGGGTGGGGGTGGAAGAAAGAGAATATTGGACAAGCTGTGTGATGTTTGATCTCCAGCTGGGCTTAAAACCACAACATCCCCACAAACATTCCTCAGTAAGAGGCAAACTGCATGTATGTGTATATGTTCTTGTTATCTTAGTAGTCTTTCTTGCTGGAGCTGTATGATTGCCTTACAAGAAAAGTTTGAAAAGCAGCTCAGCAACGGCTAGGAGGAAAAAGTGGAGAAAGGAGATTGAAAAAGGAGAGATGGAGACTTGTGAATGCATTTTGGTCCTGTTAGTGAAAATGCAACTGAAAATCTACAAAAGATTGCTGAAGAATGAGTAGGGATAGGGAACTGACAGCCATATTCGAGATAAGGAGGAACTGCTGCTCTTGGTCTGAACTTTTTGCTGTGGAAACTGTATTTGCTGACCAGTATGAGAAAGGGAACAACTCCCTCTCATGTCTTCCTGAGCAAGGCTTTCAGCCTGGCTTTGTCAGAAGTGGGAGTCTTGGTGAAAGGCAGGGGCAGAGGCAGATGCCACTTTCTGAAGTGAACTGCCCCCATGAGCTGCAGAGCTATGTCAGGAGAAGAGAACAGGTGTCAGGGGAAATGGTAAAAAGAGGAGTTTGTCTGGCTGCAAGATGAAATGAATGTTGTGACTAAGGCAACAGCTTGCAGAGCCATGGGGCCAGGCCATCTCAATGCCAGTGTGGAAGGAAAGGCCACATGCCATGTATATCTATAGTCAGTGCAGTTGTGACACTGCAGTTGTGACACTGTCCAGGTGCCCAAGATGGACACTAGTAACAAACCCACTACTCCAACACCATCATTCAGTCCGTGCATATGCTCACCATTAATTTTAAACAATTGAGATGTTTACACCTAAGCTAGTCAGATGACACACTTGTAGTCAAAAGAGCAAAATCAGTACTATTAGCACACAACTTATGTGAGCTGTTCTAGGCACCTGTAGTACGGTGAATCACGCTTTGAAAGTGCCTATTCTTCCTGTTGCTTCCAAAGGAAACTCAGTTTGCATAGATGGTGAAACGTTTCTATTTTTGGCGAGGTGAATCTAAACTTTTCAGCCCATCCCCTTAGTCATTCGGTGTAAAATATGTCAGAGCTGTGTGTGGAGGAGTAGTTCCATAGTTATCCATTTCAGTCACAGATTGTATCTCCTCAGTTTAATCGTATGAGACAGCCCAGTCATTTTGATTATGCTCTTTGCCTGACTGAAATGGCTAAGGCTTGTTTGCATGTAACTACAAGCTCTGCAGCTGGAGCAACAGCTTCAGCACACATTATACAGGTGCCTGTACCCATTATGAAAGGAAAGTTTTCAATCATTTAAGCTATGTGGTTAAAATTGTATCTGAAAAACTATTAATTAATCACTCTGCATAGGCATGCCACTCATCTGCTCAGAGCCCAATTAAAGCACACAATGGAAGACTATTAATGAACAATGCCTTAAATGCTGAGCAGAACACTTATGGCTTGATAAATAGTCACATTTTATTGGGCACTCTTTTTAAATGCACCATTTGAATATAGATAAAAGCAGAGCCAGTTGACTTGCAGATGTTGCTTTCATTAATGGATTAATGGGATGTGTAATAGATTATACTGATTTCCATTAAATCAAGCTTCAATAGATTAGCTGACATGTTTAAGAAACTTAGTCATTTCCTATGTGATGATGACAAGATGACTCATCAGTATGACACTTTATTGACAGAAGTAGCACTTTTGTGCACTGGCAGACAGTTGGCTCCTGTACCACCTCTACAGCTCAGTTTTACTTTGAGGTTGACTGATTGATCCTATTTAATCTTGTTCAGTGTGACAACAGTGACCAGAGGTGAAGGGGAACATGGTCTTAGAAGCTTTCTATTTGTGAGCTTTCCTCCACACTCCCCTCAGAGACCGTCACGTCTGTCTGGCTCTGGGTATAACCACTTGTACCTCCTCGGAGAAATGTAGCTCAAGGCCAAGTTGAACACAAGACTGTTTAAATCCTTATTACTAGCATCAGTGCAATATAACAGGAGGCGCAAGAATTTTTTCTCTTAAGAAGAACACAAAAATTAACCTTAAAAAAACTAGAAAAGATAACCCATTTTTAAAAAGTTTTTTGTACTATTTTACTCCAGTTTATTTTCCTTTAATGGTTTGGTGCACTTTTTCACCTACTTCCCTTAAAATTTTGGTATGCAAGATAAGAAATACTCTGTGATTTTTCGGTATAATCTTGCACTGCGTACTGACTACAGGAACAAAGTAGAAAAGTGTATACCATAGGGTTGTTCAAACAATAGATGTCCTTGAAGAAAGTATTTCTCTCTTAAGGGAAATGCACTGATGAGATAAAGCCACATTATAAATAAATATTCATAGTTCCAGCATGTTCCTAGATATAGCCTTATACATTATTTTAAAGGACAAAATCTCCTAAGGTTCAAGGTAGGCACCCTCTGTTATTATCCTGAACATCCATCTCACCACTGCAGCACTGCAAAGATTCTTATTACTGCACAGCATTATAAAGAGAAAAGTGCCTGTACTGTAAAAAACATGAACTACCTTCATTTTTCACACTAAAGGATCACCAGTGAAAACCCTTTTATAAGATCTGAGATACAACCATTTAGACAAAAGATACATTTTGAAGGGAGGCAAGAGCCTTTTAAACCTTTACATCTAAGAGTTTATACAATATCTTCAAAAGAAGAAACTATATCTTAAGGAAACCTTGACATTTCAGGTGGGAACTTGCAAAAAAAAAGGAGACAAAAAAGCAATGGCAATTTTGTACAGTCATAACCATATGAGTTAGTTTCATTTTAATCTCAGACTATTTTACACTAGGTACCTGCACATGTATTTACCCAGCTGTGGTACAAATGCACTTGGGCATTTACAAATAGGTTCATTATTGGTCCCAACTCAGCTTCCACTGGTATATGCAAAGATGCAGATCCAGTGTGGATGAAGTGGCTTTTTCCAGGTGACATAAAACACACCACCCAGTATTTGTATATTGTCATGGGGTTATATCCCCACTTACTAATCATTTCCCATCTTCCCTCAAAGCAAATCTACATCTCATATTTGTCATCCACTTCACTAAGAGAAGGTTTACAGAACACTGAGCACTTCTGAAAATCCTGCCCCAAAGGAAAAGTTTGTATTGTGATATCTCAAAGTGAGGATCAGTGGGGACTACAAATATATCAGGCTAGGTTTATAACTACCTTTTTTTGTGTGTGTACTTGCAGATTCATTTTAAAAAATAAACCTAGGATTTTGCAATTTATTTCATTTGTCGAGAAAAATTTAAATGCGACAATGTCATCTCTGAGACTTCCCTTATTCTATGAGACAGCATTCTCCATCTCATTTGGTTAATATCCTCATCAACATGCTTTATGTTCATCAAAGTATCCCAGCAGGCTGGAAACATGTAGTGGATGGCTTGGTAAGCCTTGGTGTCCTTCACCCCATGCTTGTTGGGATGTTAAATCTTCTTCATATCCCCAGTGCATCAGCTATTAGTTTGGAGGCATATTTTAAAGCTTTTATTCACAGAAGCTTAAAGCCTGATCAAAAGTTGTCTGAAATCATCAAGGTCTCTGCTGGTTCCTTTGCCACTTCAGAAGATGCTCTTGTCAGCATGGTCTGACTCATCAGTCTATTCTCACACTGATGGTTCATTAGAACAAAATAAATGAAAGATCCCATGGATCTGGCAAGTCAGGATTTTATAGCCAGTGTGTCTTCTGCATGTAGCACTCACTCACAGAAACTAGACAGAAAATCCCTCTTTTCTTTTTTCAAGGCAAAATGAATTTCTCTGTTATAATTCTGCTTCTTTTCTTCAGTCTCCAGGCTGGCATCTGGTGTCTTAGATTACTAGAAGGACCTTGAGGCAGAAGGTCAGCCAGGGGCACTGCTGGAGACTTCAGCAGCACAACACAGCTGCAAAATCTCCTTTGCTGGCAAACCATCAGCTGGCTAGACCTGCCAAGGGGCGGTGGTGAAAGGATGGACGGGACACGTGCTGATTATTCTCTCAGCAGCATCCACTTAGCACATCTTTTATGATGAGCTTGGAAAGGTCTTGTGCTTCATTAAGTCACCCTATCCTATACAGTCTAATGGAAGAAGCTAAGAGCTGAGTAAACCCAACCTACCCTTTCATCTCCACAAGCAGCCTCCAATGAGTAGCATTTGGAGTCATGCCCTGGATGAGGCCAGACTCATTGCACAAAAATTGTGTTTATCTTATTGCTTGGTCAATTTTCCAGTTGGGTGAAATCCACCCAATATAGAGGTTATAATGTTAAAATAGAAGTAAAATCACCTTATAAAATTATTATTTTCTTGCACTGAGCACATTAATAACAAATATGTTGGAAGCGTTGCTCTGTACCAGACCTTTGTTGTCAGAAGGAATTAGCACATTCAGCTTTAGCAGAAGGGCCTACAGTACAGAGGCGAAATTAGCATCCCATTGTTGAGAGAGGGATCCAAGAGCAGGAGGGGCAACAAAGAACAAGATCCCATAGTCCAGGCTCGGGATAACTACAGCTGCAACATGTAAGAAAAGATGGTGAGATCTGACTGAAGAACTTTGCTATTATCCAGTTTCTAACATATGTCAATTTCCTTTCCTAAACCAGAAAAACATTCACAAATAGTGATGAATAGAGATTTTTGAAATAGAAATAGAAAACAAATAGATTTATTACAGACAGGACTTTTTTCCTCAAATTTCTTGTACAGAGTCTTGTGGATTACAAACAGTAAACAAGGCCCTATTCCTTCAAACCACTCAAGCCCTGGGAAAAGAAAGGTAAGCCATTACAGAATCATCCATCAAAAATGAAAACACATAGTAAAGATGTGGTTTCCTGAGAAAAGTGTGTACTTTTGAATGAAAATGTGCTTTTGAAAGGGCAATTTATCAATCAAAAAACACTCTAAACTACCTTTGTGTTTTTATGCAGAAGACCATAAACACTTTATAAAGCTTGGATTAGGCACTTGTGGATACAATGAAGTATATAGAGGAGATGCTGTCATTTCCCTGTTAATTTTCTGATCCTTAGGCAATGTTTCCTACAGGAAACAGGATAATTTTTGTATTTTTGGCTCATTAAATTTACCAGAGAAGAGGTACCACTTTGCATGAGATTCTCTGTATCATTCTACTCTTGATAAAAAATTTGGTATGACTTGTGTAGGTTTTTGTTTACTTGAAGAGTGAGGGTTTAACAGTATATACTGTAGCACATGTGATCCAAATTTGATTGTAAAGGAATTTTTTTCTTTTCAGATATCTGCTGCCAACCCTTACGGATTTCTGCATGCACTCTTCCATTGTTAGCAACCATTACAACAAAGGGGTGACACAAAATATCAGGACACATTGTCATACTAAATGTGAGGACACGGCATATCTGTGCATATCCTGACAACAGTTATGGGTTAGAAATATATTCTAGGAAAATATTAAACAGCCCTCTTACTCTGTGTCTCTTGGCTGATGTGCAATCAGACATGGGCTATGGATCTTTCTATTACACCAGCTGTTTATGTCAAGCTTGGGGCGGTCACAGCAATTAGTGTGAGTAATATTCATCATCTTTCCAACTCACTTACCATCGACTCTGGCAACCGCTCACACAAACGACATCAAAGGCAAAGTCTGCCTCAGATGGTTTATAAAAGCCTGGTCTTCCAGTTGAACCCAAATGAATCATAAGTTCACAAGAAATTCCTTCAGCTCTATTCTAGGGAAAGCAGTTTTGCTATTCATAGAATCATACAATCATAGAATAGTTTGGGCCTTTGGAAGGGACCTTTAAAAGTCATCTAGCCTAACTCCCCTGCCATGGACATCTTCAATTTAATCAGGTCAGAGCCCCATCTAACCTGACCTTGAATGTTTTCAGTGTTGGGACATCTGTCATCTCTCTGGGCGACCTGTTACCGGTTTGTAAAAAGTTTCTTCCTTATATGTAGTGTGAATAGACCATTCTTCAGTTTAAAACAATTACCCCTTGTTCTATTGCAACAGGCCATGCCAAAATGCCCATATCTTTCTTATAAGACCCCTTTAAGTACTAAAAAGGCCACAGGGAGGGCTTTTTGGTAGGTTCTCCAGGCTGAACAATCCCAATTTTCTCAGTCTTTTCACATAGGAGAAGTTCCCTCTGATCATTGGACCCGCTCCTCTGGACCCACTCCAACAGGTCTGTGTCTTTATTGTGTTGAGGACCCCAGACATGGGTGCAGCACTGCGGGTGGGGTCTCATGAGAGCAGGCAGAGGAAGAGAATCACCTCCCTTGCCCACGCTGCTTTGGATGAAGCCCAGGACACTGCTGCCTTTCTGGGCTGCAAGCACGCATTGCTGGCTCATGTCCAGCCTCTCATCCACCAATATCCCCAAGTCCTTCTTGGCAGGGCTGCTCTTGATCTGTTCTTCCCCCAGCCTGTATTGATACCAAGGGTGCCCCCATCCTGGCACAGGACCTTGCAGCTGGCCTTGCTGAGCATCATGAGGTTCACATGGACCCACTCAATGCATGAGAAACAAAGCAACGATGGATAGAGAAACAATACAAGAAGACGTAATTAGGGGATGGTTTAATATTGAAGGTAAAATACCAAGTAAAAAAAATGCTAGAAGCATAGGCTGGTCACCTGTTTAGTATTCTCCTGAGGCCATTTTTTCTGGAGCTGTCACAGTAAATTTGGTGTTTATTTTGGCAGGGCAGAATGCTTTCACAGGAAGAATTGGAAAGACAAAGAAAAACACTAAGTACAGTAAGTGATCTAAGGCTAAGAAAGTAATGAACCCCCTTAATGTATCAGGAAGTTTTTATTTCTTTGTTTAAAGAAAAATTCAAATCACCTATATTCTGTATATCAAGGAATATTTTGCCTGACACACACAGAGCTGAAGAGCTCCTGTGTACAGCCATAAATGAAAAGATAAACATATCATCTTCTCAAAGGCACAGTGAACAGCTGTGTATTGAGAATATCCATTTAAAAAATATCTAACACAGAATTAATTTTTGTTCATTATAAATTCATAATAGGCAAGTCTGTACTTTTCATGCTGACTCTAGTTTTATGCTGTCAGAGCTTTTTAACGATGCTACATTGCCTCAGCACTTCATTTTACTGCAGACTGATTGTGTTTCTTGAATGGTTCTATAATTCCTCAAAAAAATCATCCCATGGCAACAAAACAAATAGGTTTTATGGAGGTATTTTTTCCCCAAAGTAGGTTAAAAAAATCTTTTGAAGGCAGCTAGCTTTTGAAAGATTTTGTGTGTGTGCGTTTGTTCCTCACTGGTTCATTCTACCTTTCCATGGAGGAAAAAAAAGCAAAAAATTTTCTTCTAAGCATAGACTGATAAGCCAAAAGGTTTTACCCTTAAAGTACATAACTATTCACATCGTGAACATGGTTTTAATACACAAAGTCTTGCATTTGTAAATATTTCCATGTATCACTTTAAAGAGCTCCAATAGCATTATTTTAACACTGGTTTGTTTTGAGTTTTAGAGTCCCTGTTGATTGCCCACATTTCCTGAGGAGGACCTTCAGGGATATTCTTGTTCACATGTTAGGATGAACATTTGAGCCTTGAAATGTCCTCTGGGGTGATTCAACAAGCATGTTTAAGAGTATCCCGTGCTTGAAAAATGTTGCAGAAGCCATCACATAGCTCAAACAGCAGTACAGCATAGCCTATACCTGCTCCTTTCCCACCCCAGTGGACTTGCTCACCCATGTCTGGCACATCTCTTCAAAAAAAGACTGTTTATCTGGTATACCTCACAATGCAAGTGTCTCAGTGACCTTGTCTGATGTCTTTGTCCTGGGCAACAGCCACTGTTCCCGGTCCTCACTGGGAAACAATTCTATATCTACGGTGTCACCTTGTCTCCTGCTGTACCGCAGGGCAGGACATTAGCTCCTGAACTCACACCACCTATATGAGCTGAGGGCTCCTAATTCCCCCTTCATCATTTTCTTCCCCTGCACTTAAAAGGTTCTCTTGGACCCTTTGGCATGACCAAACCCCAGAAGGGTTTTCAGGGGAAAACTGAGGACATGCCAGTGGTCTGGGGCCCATCAGGCAGACCAAATCCATGTGAGTGGGTCCAGATTTGCCAGCCCTTGCTTTAGCTGCCAAGAAGACACAAGTCTAGTGGGAGCAGTGGGAAACGCTGGTATACCAGGATGGTCCAAGTAATTATTTTTATTCTGTAAACCCACACATTCTGTTTGATGCAATGCATTGCCTTACACAAAGCTGCAGGGTGGTCATCACAGGATGTGGGTTACACAGCTGAGTCAGGCTGGAATGAAAACACCTGCAGCTGCTCCAGGCACATCTGAGGATGCCATGCCACAGGTACACCCTCGTGCCCAGCAGCAGCACTGTGACTATGGCAGGATTACAGCAGGATGTTCTGCACTGAGGAAGCTTCACAGAGTCTTTGGGGGAACCTTAGGCTGGTGTGGACATAGACCCTTGGAGACTGCTTAACACACCCTGAAATAACGAGAAGACTGCAATTATGTTTGCAGGGCTGGAGGCAATGGCACAGTGTTTATGGCATAGGTCCCAGTGAAAGGAATGGAGCACAACCCTTCCCTGAGACAACTGAGGTGTTCACACCCTCCTGGGAGCACAGCACGCAAGACTTTGCAGATCTGCCCAGTTCCAGTGCCCAGATCCCTGGTCCAAAGGCCAACTGCAGTTAGGATGTAGAGTTATAGGATGAGTTAAGAGGGTTAGAGCTGTAAGGTTAAACCTCAATTCAATGGGAACAATTCTACAGTTCGGTCACTCAGTCAGCTCTTCCTACTGGTTTGCATGGACATTTACAGGCATGAGTCTAAAGTTTTCCAGAGAAAAATTCAGTTTGGAAATAGCTGCAGGGAGATTCTGGCAGGCATAAATACACACAGCCTTGCTAACAATTTTTCTTCTGAGCCCCATTACAGGAAACAAAAGATAATTAAAGGTAGTTAGAGGCTGACAAATACTGTTTCAGAAAGCAATGTGTAATGACGGCTGAGACGGTTCAGTGATTGAACTGCCTTTGTAAAGATACAGTCTGCCCTCAGGCCTCAATCTTCTGGGTTGAATGTATTTGTCAACAGCCTACCAGCACTTTACAGGTGGCATTTGGCACTACTCAGAACTGAGTATTAGAGCCATGTTTGTGGCAATGATATATTGCATTTATGAAGTCAAATTACTCTTTCAGCAAACTTACAATGATATTGTACTGCGCAGACTCTGTGACATACATATTTCCCTGACTTCAGCATATTTAGCATTCTCTGTGTACATTGCTTTGCTGGATAGGCTTGTCTGATCACAGAAATTAATTTTCAAAGGTATTTTAACTTACATATGGAAAGCAGAATCTGGATTCACAAATTCAAAAATTCCATGGATTTAAAAATTAAAGAGAGGTAGAGAGGACTGTATTTCTGAATGTTTTCTGCTGTCTAGACCATGAATGAAAGATACCAAAATGCTTTGGGAAGTGCTTTATTTTCAACCTTCTGAGCTATTTTGTTGCCCAGGTAACCTTCAGCTGAATTCATAAGCTGGACTTGAGAATCTTGTGTAAGACATCTTTGTTAATTTGTTTCGATTCAACCAATCCCCAAAACAGGCTGAGGATTTTTCATGAAATTCCTATAAACCTTCATATTTTCAATAATCATAAGTCTCCTTTGACAGTGGGGAAATTTGCCATGATACTTGGATATGTCTGTATAATCAGATTTTCATCATCTTTCAGCAAAGAGATTTTTCTACTCTTGCAGAAAGTGTGTGTGGTAAAACAAAGAGGTCTGTCTCCAGAACATACAAGACAGTTCCCCATGAAAGATGAGTAGCAGGAAAACATGAAGGAGGCAATGGAGATCCATAAAGCACTTTCTAGAATAATTACTAGTAATTTTTGATTACACTGCCAGGAAGTTCAAGATGAAGTGAAGGGACACTGATGCAAAACTGAAGAAGCCAAGAAGCAAGCAGATTTATGCACTTTTAGTCAGATGAATTAGCTAAAGGAATTAAATGCAAATGTGGATATTTTTTCCCTCCCTGAATTTATAGTATTGAATAGAAATTAAACTGACAGTTACTTCTTGCTATTCTGCTTCTTTCTTTTTGTCTGCTGCATGTTTTGTAAACTATATTGAACAGGGTGAATAAATATGATGACCACCAAGTAAGCATCACTCCCTTGTTTCCACCTCATGTTCTCTTTGAATGGGTTTTTCTCTGGACTGCTGTCTTTTCATCTTAAAGTGAGAGCACACACATGAGTAAGAGCAAGGAATACAAAAAAGACAACTTAATGTGGCCAATGATCAATACTCAAGACTATCAAACACGGTCTCTAAAAATGCCAATTAAATGTAAATACATCAATAAAAGAGAAAGTTCCCATCTGCCTGCCCTCCAGTCCTGTGACTCTGCAAAAGGAAGAAGGTGGTTACTACAACTGTGAGAAGTTCGCAAAGAGATTCTTCCTTCCCATCTGACTTTATGTGTTTGTTTATTTAAGCCAAACTTCTTTCAAATGTTCCATACCATCAGGGAAGAGAGGAAAGATGGGGACAATAAATCAAATTTTTGTCGTGAGCAAGCGTGAATGGTACCTGTGTATTTTAAGGAAGAGAAATCAGGGTGAGAATGCACTGCACAACTAAGCCTGTCCAGGTGCCAGCATCCGAAGTGACTCACCTGTTTATAACACTTCTACACACAGATGCAATAAGCTATAGAATGCAGTCCATTATATCAGGAGAATATTGTCAGATTCCTGACTTAAATATATGTGGCTACAGTTCTGCATAGCCCTGAGAAAAATCCATTCCCCTCTCTACATGTAGCAGATAAAAGTGGGTGAAAATTACATGCCAGCATGATATTTGGAGGAGACATAAAAAAAAATAAACTAATGGGAAGTGAATAATACAAAGACCCTTACTTTTCTTAAATACACTGGTGAGAGACCAAACTCCCCTCTCTCTCTGGTTTATGATTTATTGCACTCTTATTCCTGATCTAATATTATCTATCAGCCTGGGTCAAATTCTGACTTCAGCAATTCAGGTGAAAATTTAAAGCCATCCGAAGTACTTCTGCAAATAGTAATGGATTTCTTGTGGATGTATAGGGGTATAAATTGAATACAGTTCTGGTCAATATCTATTCCTGACGTCCACGTGTTCTAGGATCTCAAACTACAAGTGTTGGTCTAGAAGCCATCAAGTTTCATTATTAGCATTGTTTTAATTGTATTAGGACCCAAAATATTCTGGGTGCTTTTCAGACCAGCAGAAGACATAGTGTTGCTCCTGCAGTGTAAAGTAAAAAAGACAAAGGGTGATCAAAAGAGACATAACATAATCCAAGGGATGTCTGTAGTAAGGAGAGTTTCATCAGAAATGTATTGTCCTATTTTAATTAGCATTTTTAAGCTTATTCGTAAGCTTATTTTAAGGTTATTATTCCTAAGAAATTGGAGCAAGGTGATTATTCATTGACTTAGTGGTCAGTTATGCAGGGAAAGTGTTGAGAGTTCTATTGTCTTAATCCTTACCTTGCTAGGCATGAGGGACTCCAGTAAGGCCGTGTACCCTCTGCAGTTTCAATAGGGTCTTTAAACGGTTGAGTTCAAGTTGCAACCTTGGTATTATTTAATCAAAAAGTCAATCAACCATGAGACATACACTCATTGGAAAGCAGGTTTCATTAATTCTGAAACTGATATTCATAAACAAATTGATCTTCGCTCTCTGGTCTTCTTTCCGTGGATCAGTTCTCACACCCTTCTGACCATCCACACCAATAAATCATCTTTACACGCAGGGTAAATCAGCTTTACATCCTCCCTCCTGAATTTAACAGATTTGAGCCCTAGTTTCAAAACCACTTTCGGATCTTGTTAGTTAAAATCAAAAGTATGTGTTTGAGCACTGTAATAAAAAGCCCTATCTCAACAGCTCCCCATCACAATCCTGACTGCTGTTGGTGCAGAACAGACATGCACTGGAGCAGTTTGCTCTCTCGTTTTGCAGAACGAAAGTTATGCCTTGCCCTAGTATTATAAGTAGCTCCCCTTGTGCAAATTTCCTTGTGATAGGCAGGCCTTAAAGATCAAGACATGCAATCACTGGACTTCATTCCAAACACCCTGAAAACTGGCAGGGTCCACCAAGCTGGACAGTTCTGTGTCAAAGAAAGGGACTTCCTTGATTATATGTCATTACTGTTTTACAGCAAGTTTTTCTGCAGCCAAAAATGTGACGTCAGCATAATTTAAGCATATTCATATATAGCTTATAATAGAAAAGTTGGCAGTGCAGCGAGGACTTCTGCAATTTGTGGATTAGTGTAGGCTGTAAGTCAACTTGGGACTGAAGGAAAGTATTTGGAAAGATAATATCAATATTTGACTGCATTTGGTAAAGTCAGCTTGGGTGTTTACAGAACCTTCCATCATGTATTTCACTGCAACATAGACAGATTTTTGCATCCCTGAGGAGAAAAGTGCTCAAGGAGTCTCCGCACAGCAAATGTATTTGAATAATTCCGTTGTTCTGATAGTTCTAGCAGAATAGTTCTAGCAGAAGCAGTTCCAGCATATATCCCTTCATGCTATGAAAACATGTATTTCCAGATCTCAGTGATTAAGGTATGAAAGTTTGAGGGTGTTTTTTGCCAGAATATGCACCAGGCTAGATTAAAGTTGAATAGTGTTTTTGATCCTTTCTCAAGCAGCACTTTGCATATCTGTGTTCCACTCCGAACCTGTCAGATGTTTTTCCATTATTAAAATTTTCTTGGCATGGCAGCCATCCATAAACTACATCTCTCTGTAGAACAGTTTTAAATTGGTTAATATTTCATTCAAGTCTTCTTAAGGTAATAGTTACCACTTGTATACAAAAGGGGGATTCAATATAAGGTGCTGAGGAGAAAGTCCACCCCAGATGGCATTTAAATGCTTAACTAAGATTCTGTTTCTTCTACTGCTCCAGAATGACTCATTGTTCTCTGTACTTTCTTCCTGTACATGTCTGGGTGACATTTACTGCTGGCTGCTTCACTTTCAGACACATACTGGTTCCTGGGGCAGTTCTTTCCCATCTGACTTTCCTACTGTATATACATCTGACAAAAAAAAGCACATCTGATTTTGTTCATAAAGAGCCCTGTCATTCAAGGGTTTTTTTCATGCTCCTTGGAATCTGGCTACTTCCAGCCATGTTGAGTGGAATGCAGGGATCACAGCACCTGGAGATAATGAGAAGGGAATAAAGTTATCACAATCCAGTTGAAGACAAAATTGCAGTACTTGGGAGTATAGCCTTTCTTCTCGGATTCTCTGAGGAAACCACCTTGCTTTCTCCTGTCACTTCAAGCACATCCATTACAGGGATGGAAGGGTGACACTTTCCGTGACTTAATTATGCCTCCCCTGATGGGGGAGAATTTCCAGAGCCATTGCCTGGACTCTGAAGATGAATGGGACTTTTCCACGCTTCTTGCTTTCAGATAGTTGTTTATTAAATCTTATCAAAGGAGCTGAGCCAAGGGCATGACTCCCCATAGAGAATGCGAGAGAAAAGGCGAGTTATCAAGCTTACACTGTCCTTTTAAAGGTAAATTACCCAATGAAAACCCAAAACGAAAGATATTTTTACTTTTCTACCAATGTTCAATAAATCTTTCTGCCACGTAAAAGGAACTGCGGAATTTTTCACCCAATCCTCTCAATCCACTTTTGCCACAGAACATGGAGTAGTAGAAGAAGAAGAAGAAGAAGAAGGAGGTCTGGAGAACAACAACAATCCTCCATTTTGAAGTTTTTGCTTTTTATCTATTTACTATATTAACAGACCAAACACCTCTAAATTTTCACCCTGTGATAATGTTCTATCACCTAATTCACACCAGTGTAGATTCTATTTCTTCCCAGAGGGTAGGTAATTTTCTCCATGGACGAAGGTCAAAGACAGTGCTGTCCGGGGGGTAGAATCCTTCAAAACAGGCAGAGAAATATTCCCTGCACCTTGGACTCCCACAGAAGGGGAACCCTGAATCCTTGAGCTAATGTCTGAGCAGTGCTCTTAAGATAGCTTTCTTTCTCACACTGCCTTAAATGCATAACTAAGGTTCAGAGCAGAGGAAGAGTTTGCACTGGTCCACTTTGCAAGTAAGTACGGGAATTGAGAGGTGCTGAGGCATGGACTGAAGCAAGGTCACACCAGCTCTAGCAGAGCTTTATTTTGTTCTCAAGACCTACTGAACAATTCCATAGGGAAGATTAGTTGAGGCCCTCCAGATAAGAGGTTTAAGTAAAAAGAAGAGTAGGTGGAATGAAAATTTTGTAAGAAGGAACAGATTTATTTTGGCTGCCCTGTATTTGTGGGCTGCTTGAAGACGAAAGATGAGAATGTGGAGGAGGTGGCTAGGATGATGAGCAAAGGGTGCTAGCACAGGAGAATTCAGGTGTTGTTAGAAGACCATCTTTACCCAAGAACCACATCTAAAAATTGCAAGCATTAATAATTACTTTCTACAGCTCAAAGGACTGTGGTAGATTAAAGTTAGCTGAATGACAGTTGCCCCTCTAGCCGTTTTCCCGCTCACACTTCTCGCAAGACAGAGGTAGCAAATACAATAAAAAAGAAAAAAATCATGGGTTAAGGTAAGGACAAGGTTATCACTCACCAATTGCCATCATGGGTAAATAGATTTGATGTGGGGAAATTTTTAATTTTATTTATTTCCAATTGTCAACAGAGTAGGGTAGAGAGAAATAAAACAAAGCAAAACCAAAACTAGCAACACCTTCTCCACACCTCCAATTCTTCCCAGCCTCAAATTCACTGCTGACTCTTTTCTCTCCTCCCCTTATCAGACCACAGGAATGGGAAATTGTGGTTATGGTCAGTTCATAACACTTTGCGTATGCTAGTCCTTCCTCCTCATGCTGTTCCCCTGCTCCAACATTGAGTCCCTCCCACAGGATACAGTTCTTGACAACTTTCTCCCATATAGGCCCTTCCCACAGGATGCAATTCTCAAAGAACTGGTCTAGTGTGGGTCCTTTTCAATGGGGTGGAGTCCTTCAGGAAGTGCCCCTGGTCCCCCACAGGTCACAGGTTCTGCCTGAAAACCTGCTCCTACATGGAGTTCTGTCTGTGGGCTACAGCTCCAGCATGGCCTCTCTGCAGGCTCCAGCTCTCCTCAAGGCATCTCCACCTGCTCTGCCATGAGGTCCTGCAGGGTCACTGATGGGCTCAGCTTTGTGCAGTGACAAGTCTGTCTCAGAGCTATCTGGAACTGGCCCTGTGTGACATGGAGCAGTTCCTGGTGGCTTTTCACTGAAACCACCTCTTCAGCCCACCCACCGCCAAACCTTTTCAATACAAAAGGACAGCACTTCTTGTCCCCCTGAAATAATTTAATGGATTTAATTTCTTCAGGTCTGATTGCAATGGTGCAAATGCTTTCAGCAGCTAAAGAAAGAGAATTCTTCTGCACAGAAATATTGAAACCCTCCTATGCCAATCCATGTCCCAATACATCTGTGCTGGCAAACTGTCACCTTTCCTGTTGCTGCAGGTTAACTGGACTCCTCCTCAGCAGAGAGACTGATGGAAAAGGTAGTGAGAAGAGATGACCAGGAGAAAATAGATGTTTGCTGCCATCAACAGCAATTTGGATGACACCTTTAATGCCATCCATTGTCTCATTAAAAAACCAGCATCAAACAACACATGATATATATAGCCAGACTTCTCAGGCTCACCTCTGAACACTCAGGGCAACTTGAGAAAAAAATTAGAATCTGAATTCTCAGCCATAAGGCCCACAGCTTTGCAGGGTGAGTCACTCAGCAGAAAGCAGTTACCAGTTCATGTTAAGTGGGTGTTTGCTGCTGCCTTAAATGACCAACTATATTAAAGCATTTTATACAAGAGTGCAATATACATTGTCAAGAAAAACTTTGCTTTCTCTTTTGTTTGTTTCAGAGCAGCAAAAAATACCAAATATCTCTACCCTATCAACAGTAGCAAGTACAGAAAGAATTGTGTCTTAGCTATTAAGGTGAGCCTGGAGAGTTTTAAAGAAATAACAGAAAACTCATATCTCCCTGTTTGCACCATATAAATTTTATACTCTGGAAGCTTAGCTTTACTGAATAAAATGAAATAGATTGCTTTGAACTGTACAACTCTCTTGAAGTGAGCTTTTTGAAGTTAAAATGTATGGATGTTCTTAAAGTGTCGTTAGTTAAAATGCAGGGGTGCATGTAACACGTCAGCACATCATTAAAGCCACTATGAGATCCATGAAAGAGCATGTTTTGAAAGGCAAATTGGCCTCTTGGTTTCAGGTGGATAAGTGCCTTCCATGGTTTAAGGTCCTGCACAAACAGAATTCCTGGTTTCAAGGAAAATTTGTATATTCTAAGCTTTGATTTAAATCCATGTATAAAATACTATCACAGCTCTCACTCAAAGGAAACAACCAACCAAAATGGTCCAGTGACTGCATTTTAAAAGCATCTACTTCTTCATGCAGGTGAGATGAATGCGTTCAACTCAATCATCCCTTTCCACTGATTCAAAAGACATGTTTCCAGTTAGATAGTTATTTAAATCATAGCAATGGCAGATTAAAAGATAAAGATATTTTAGCAGGAAGGGGCCTTTTTAAAGTAAAATCTCTCAGACAAATTAAGGAAGGGACAAGATTTGTATTTATATTAAGAGTCTATGGAAAAACAGTATTCAAGGAATGGCTAGTATCTCTGGAGGAGCAGCAAAAGTTTTGAAAAAATGAGAGGGCAGACAAGAATACAGGCAACTGACTGAAGGGCCTATTTTGCTGTGTACAGTGTGAAATGCTGAATGGGATTTAGATCCGGGACACTGGCACATGGTGCTTATTGGTTCTCTCCATTCCGAGTTCCAGACTTCAGTGTCATGGTTACCTTGATAATTTGTTTGATGGACTGAGACCCTATAAAATCTACCTGAAACAGATTTCTTTAGAAGCTACAGGGAAGGGAGGGGGAAATTGATATTAAAATCTGTTACTTTTGTTAGGGTTAAGTTTTGACTGTAAAATCTCCTCAAAGAAAGCTGTAATTTTTTGTCAATCTTTCAAAAGTTAAAACTTTTGTGAGTTTTAAAATGTGATTATGTCAAATTTTGCTAGCTGTTTTCTACCAAAGGAATGCTTACTGAATACTGAATCTCTCAGGGTTCTCTGAATGTCTCTTTTCAAAATATGTCTTATGTATATGCATGGCTCAGTCCAAATCATAAAATTAGATACTTGTGGTAAAACGGTTTTGCAAAGCACCTTCTATGAATTATTTTAGGCCTTAGATTCAGTAAAATAAATGCAAAATCTCAAAGAAATCAATTTTTTCTCTATTCCATCTTAAGGTATTCCAATATGACTGCTGAGGGTAGCTGGTGGGAAGATAAGTTACAAAAGAAAATTAGGTGGCTTAAAAAGACCTCTGGAGAGTTTGAAGGCCAACTCACCATCAGAATATCTACCTTAATCTCCCAAAATATGAAAGATGGCATGATTTACAGGTGTCAGCCTGCTTAATGTTATTTCATCTGTAGAAAATATTCAGAGGAATGAAATACAAATAAGCAGTGAACTTAATCTCTCTAGAGGCTCTGGTCTCATAGCTCCAGCTATGCATTAAAAAACTCAACTTGACCAGTATAGAAAGCACTGGTTCTCTGCAGAACCAAGCTGGCAGCCCCCCTCCCACTGCCTGCTGCCCATTCACTCTGGCTGACTTCAAGGGTCTCACTCAATAAAGTCCTGGTAATGTGACCTAACAGTGCCAATACTAACATCCATTTTTAATAAATGCATAACTCCATGTCACAGTAGAAAAGTGCTAGCATTTCTTCTCCTGTGCTCCTCCTTCCAATGGATACCAAAAATACACCCATGCTTCATAATTAGCCAGCGCATCAACTCTTCATGGTTTGAAAAATTTTGCTTTTAGCAGAACGTAGAGGTGGGAATAAGTTGTCTTTCCTTGGTGTGTAGGTTATACCGACTGCTGCATTTCAGCTTGCATTTATGTTTTTCTCAAACCCCAGTGATATTCCCTTGGTGTTGTGTTCCTTCACTTAATGTCATCCAGAACTGACTCTAAAAGACCCCCCCCCTTTTTTTTTTTTTTTTAATAAAATAAAGCTTTCCACTCTTCTCAATCACTCCTGACATAGGACTTGCTCTGGGTAGCTGAAACCACTACATTGAAACAGTTTGCTTCTTGGCAGTATGGTAGGACTTCCCTTTGGGAAGGGACATTAATCATCCAGTCTTTCATGGACCTTTCCAAGTCTGTCTGCAGAGAGAATACTTTATGCCACTATAGCATGAGGAAAACAAAGGTGCTTGGATTTATGCTTCAAATCTGAAAAGTATTGGTGTATCTGAAAACTTCTCTGTCCTTTTTCTAACTATATCAAAGTGTAAAAAAAAAGACATATCCCCCCTTTCTTTGTCATGATAAAGCCTGAATTTTATCAGAGTACCAAAGTAACAGCTTTTTTCTTGCAGAAATATTACTCTTTTTTGCTGGGATTTCACATGAGCGGGGATGAAGGTCGAATATCACCAGAAGGACATTTCTGACTGTTGAGAATTACTTTCTGCTGTCCTTGGACAACTTCTAATTTCTTATTTAAAGCACAAACTAGCTGATCACTCCATACTTTCCTGAAATTCTCACTGCAGATGTCTCCATACCAATGATAAAGACAAAGCTCAAGCATGGTGGCTGTTGTGGTTTAGGAATGGTATTCCCCAATTTAGCACTCCCACTAGACAGAAAACCACAAGCTGCTACCCTCCCACAGTCCAGTGGGAGACAAAAGAATCTGGTCTTGGTAGACCATATAATTAATTACATTTACACCAAAGAATTGAAAGAATCTGTGGAATAGCCATACAGAAATTATGGCATTTTCTATCATGGAAAGCCTCTTGATATTTGGAGTCTTTTTTTATGTTTAGAAGAACTTTCCTAAGATAAAACCATAAAGAGAGATATGGAAATTGCTTTAAAATTTATGAAAATCAATTAAGAATATAGGGTTCCTTTCAGGTTTCTTACACAATCACAGCAAGGATATGGTTATGTATTCCAAAGGATGGGTTAAGTCTTTAAAAATCATGACTATTAAATGTCTTAGGACTCTAGACAATGAGTAGAATGGATCACAATTAGTAGGAAATCTCACTGCTGGAAGACTCATACTTGTGCTAAATTTTTGGGAGGGTGTCAGGAGTACTAGGCCTATTGATTGAGAAAATGTACATATGCTATGCATTAACACCAACAGAAAAGTAGAGATGGATTCCCAGAGATGTCATTTTGTTGTTTTCAAAAGCTATTGTAGCTCAGAGCAAGTAATAGCCTCGGGTTTATTGTCTGTTGGCTGCAAGAGATTAGTGCAGAAGCAAGAGACATTACTGTCTATCCCTCAGAGGTGCTATGTAATAACACTGTCAATGTATTCAATTATGCTATGACTTTACCCCTAAAAATATAATCCTCATTTCACAGGTTAGCTTCCAACATGTGGAATACTTCGTTTCAGACTCTTCAGCAGGGTAAAAATGGAACAATTTTTTTTGTGACTGGCTAAAACAGAAACTTGTGTCTTTCATAATAAAAGGGGATGTTCACATGCACTACACCACTTTAATTCAGTTTAAAATACAGGGAGATGACTGAAATAAACAGATTTACACTATATATATATTTCATATAGGTGAGTGCATCCTGTAATAGGAGAAAGTAAATGCCACTATTAATATCTTGGTGATGATGTGAGCTGAGAGTTCACTATAAGGCTGTAGTACGAAAGTAAATTTCTCTAACCTATCTGCAAAGGGGACTTTGGGATATCTACCTCATGTATAATTCATTGGAAAGCAACTGAAATCACATATATGAAGGAACACGGTCACTGGAGATGCTGTCTTGTGCAATAAAGGATCACCCGATGAACAGCTATCACTTATGACAATACTGTTCAGATCTCTATTGCTACTGACATCTCTTTAGCAAACCCATTAGCCCCTCCAGCATAGGCTACGGCAGTAGCCAAAAGCAATTCTTTTAAATACGCAAGTGTACTTATCCAATGTTTATGGAAGTGGGCTACTTCAACCCCACTCGCCATGACCAACATCTAATTTAGACTACTACTCTCCTTCTCTTTTCCTAGGCTTTCTTCAGTTCACCATGTCCATGGAACAGGTCCAGGAAGCCATAGGGTAGTGGGGATTGTGAGAGAAGCCTGAAAATTCTCCTACCTTCTGACTCTTTGGCTGGCTCTGCCTAGGAAGCAAACTTGTGAAGACCAATGCAAGTAACATCAAAGAACTAACTTGCCACAGTGAGGACAATGTGATTTGAAGCACTGTGGCTTTAACATAACAACCCCTCGAAGGGGTTTTTTTCAAAGCATATCGCCATTTTGCACACCTCATGAGAAAGGAAGTACTATTCTAACTCTAATAATCTTACAAGTATATAGCCAAAAGTAATGGAAATCTGTGGAAACTCCTTGGGCATCAGTTGACTCTTGTATCATCGAGTGCTTCCCAGTCTCAAGCTAGAACTATTCTTGGCACTATTCTTGCTGTTGTGCAGCACAGCCCAGGTCAAAGTAGGACTAATTGCAAATTGTAAACTGCTTCCTTTGCAGGAATATAATCCAAGATGAGCCTACAAGAAACTGCAAATAAAGAAAAAAGACTTACAGTGAATTCTGCATGACCTTTCTTTCTCTCCGTAGCTGATTTCCTTATGGACTCATTCACAATCCAGCCAAGACTCATCTGCAAATTATCTACAGCATTTATTTTTCTTAGCCCTATATCATTTTGGAAGGTTCCTTTGGAATTTTTCTGCCTCGATGTCTAAAAATCTTTTAGTCTCCAGCCTCTGCCTATTCGTGGTCAATTCATACCTATCTGTTCCTGAGTCTTTGAATGTCAAATGTTCAGGTGCTGTGCTTCGGTTTGTAGTACTTTCTTCCCAGGTTCAACACTATATTATCTACTACCACAGTCTCTGCTGACTTTAGTCAGCTTGCTAAGATAGTGTCTCCCTTCAGGATAAGCACCTCTGCAGCCAAGTGGGAGTAACATTCTCCCACCTTGGAAGTCCCACATGAGGGCGTATTAAGACAGTGCTGGCAGTCAGCTGGGGTTCAAAAGAGGTGGTGCTTTCACTGCACCTCTTCCCAATGTCCCTACTTCGTTGTGGATTGAGCAAAAGCATTAGACAAGCCCTGCCTTAGGTTCAGATTTTTGGCAGCAGCTTAAATTCAGGTGACCTGCACCTAAACCACCCTGGCTCGCAAGTTCTTAAAAATGGCAAATGAGTTATTTGTTGAATAGACGGAAGATTAACAAACAAAAGGCCTAAAACAGAGACATTTATTACACAGGTTAAAACAAAGAACTACTAGTAGATTTACATAAAACAGTGCACAACATAAAGTTACCTATATTATAGCTAGCAAAGAAATAGTATAGATTAGCAGTCAATGTAATTTACCACCAAACTGATGATGGGGTACACAGATTCCTTTCACTCAAACCCTAGGAGAGTAACTCAAAGGCCAGCATCCCAAACCTTGAGGAGAGATGAGGAGAGATCCCCACACGTTTCCAGGGAATGTGCAGAAGACTTCTGCTTTGTAAAAGTTTCATGTAGCTTTTATAGTTTGTAAAGTGAAGTGTCTGTCAGTCAGAAATTCAAAGCTTATCTCCTTTCAATCTGCTCTCAAGGCAAGATGTTTATTGTCAGCTGGGAATGCCACCTCCATGGTGCCAGAGATAACTCACTACTGGACAGATGCCCGGCTTGGGTTATCTGACCAATTAGCAGATTCATGTGAGGGGGAAGATGTCCTGAGCTATCACACCAGCTGATAGGCAGAACAGATAAGTCCTCCTGTGGTGGGGAATATCCTGCTATATACTTTCCTCTACAGAAGATGTGTTTGCTGTCCTGAAAGCATGGTTAGACTACTTATTAGCCAAGCTGATACATCTGTTCAAAAATATTTGTACTACTGTTGTCAGGGCAGTGTAAGCAGTGTTTCAGTTTCCTTGTGATGACTTCCATTTTCCTATCCTTGTTCTGGCTGCTTTGTCTCCAAAAGTCATTGGCCTCGCACCTCTGCTCGCCACTGTAGTGTGTGTTACCTAGGGTAAACCAAGAACAGTTATAATTTTTTTCCATTTATATGTATTCATTATTGTCCATTTCTCTTCTTGGTCTCCCTATCTGACAGCTGAATAATCTTCTATTTCTTGCTTTAAGATTAAAAATTAAACCTAACTTGTCTCCACCATGGCAAATTGTTGCTGCACCAATATATTACCTGATTCCTGCTTTCTTTGGCCATATATAGACTTACCTGAAGTTTGTTCAGGGATGCTGGTCCTGCAGTGACTCAGATCCGGTATTTCTTAAAACTTGCCTTGTCATGGTAATCAGAGTGCATTTGGAGGAAGAAGAAGGGATGGGATTTGGGATACATCAGAAGCATATACCCAGACAAAGGAACTTGGACGTGCTCCCAGTGAAGTAATGCAGTCATAGCCGGAGCTGATCTAGCCTTTTTCACTCCTTCCAAGCTCTCAGCTTCTTTCTAATACCTCTCTTGAGAAGGAGGGAGAGATTACTAAAGCAAGGAAGCCTGCAACTTGCTTGTCATGCACATTCCTGACTGGATTTTGTAACTTTGATCCGAATAAATCCTAAATAACTTCAGCATTCTAGTCCCTAGTTTCTGAGGTCATTTGAATTTCCTAATCAGTATTCCTAGTTTACTGAAGTTTGCTCTCTTTAGAAAAACTATTGTCACTTAATACAAGACTATCCTCCATGACCTTCTATGACATTCTCACAACTCTTGAAATCCACATCTAACATAACACTACCTCAACATTTCCAGCCATTGTTTAGTGAATAAATATATCAGGTGTTGTGCTCGGGAATGTATAGCACTTGGTTCATGGACACATTTGTCTAGGACACAAAGGTTTTTAGTGCCACTGCTAGTTCCAGTATGGATCATAGATAGAGGCTGTGTCTTTGCTTCCCTTGCAAAATGCCAGTGCTTGTGTGCAGGCGTGTTGCTATTCTAAGTGAATGTTCTAGGTGAATTCTAGATGGTGCTGCAGCAGTCTCAGCTGACTGTGATGATGGCTATGACTAATATGAGCTGGCCTCACTAATCAAGGATAGCTTGTCTGGCAATCAGTTATGTGTGTGAACATAAAAGACAAGCTAGTCCTTACAAGAAAGAACTTTATTCAAAGCTTGAGCAAAATAAAGAAATAATCTCAGAAGTGTCCTGTGAAAAAGGGGTAGGCTTCTATTTAAAAAGAAAAGCCAAGCCAAACCAGATCTTTTTCTGAGCTTTCTTCTTCTTCTTCCACTGGGACAGATACCTTTTTACCGTCTCCTAGCTGTTTCCTGTGGCCTGGCTGATTGATGTACCCTTCTGAAAATTAGCTTCCTTTGGAAAGAATAGTAGCTTTCTCATACTTCATATTATCACCATGCTTGCACTAGACCAAAATTGAATAGGTTATCTTCCACTATTAGTCCAGATCCTTCATGAGAATACTCCTGCCCCTGTTGCCCTTAAAACTGAAGCAAACTGCAAGATTCACCTTTTTTCAGGAGTTCTGACAGTCTGAGGAGGTCTCCCATGACAGGTCTCGTTCCAGTGAGGTCTGGGTGCCACAACATGTGTCTCTCTTTCCACAGCCCTCTGGTGAGTTTACTGTTTGGAAAGGAGAGAAATGGATGGTTCTTAGCATGGAGTAAGAGTTATCTGTATGCCCTCTTCACTAAAGTAATGTTTCTTACAAAAGAAGTTACTTTAGGCTAAGCTAAGAGATTAGGGACCACTATTGTAAACACATTAGACTGGGCATTTTGCTATTGGTCTCAGGATGATCAAGAGAGGAATTCGTTCTCTGCAAAGGTGACTGGGGAAGAGGAGACAAGGAAAGGATGGAGAGATTGTGGACAAGGCAGATACTCCATGGTGTTTGTGGAACATGTATTGCATTGCACTTAAGTGTTCTTTCCTTCCCCAGAGGCTGCTGTCACTTATGCAATCCCCCAAGTTTGCCTAAGGCTAGGTGGGATCCAGTGGAGTAGCTGGCCTACCTTCAGCTGCACCAGTCCCTAGCAGCATGTGAAATGTGCAGCAGGCCATGGGGATGATGTTGCTCTTCACTCTGCCAACAAGCTGATCTCACAGACAGTGACTTGAGCTACCCAAACACAGAGCTGATGAACTCCTGGCAAGGATCCCTGGATCAGACACCATCTGTTACCACATAGGGAATAAATTCTGCCTCTGAGCTTCGTATCATCACATCCCCCACATCAATCTTGTGTACAAGAATAAGGTGATATGTTGTAATAAAATGAAGATTCCAGATTTCTAAAATAAATTTGCCACAACTTTTAGCAATGCTTTGGCCCTTCACAATTGCAGCAGTTGTGGCCTTCTAGTCCCCTTCCTCCTCCCTGACAGCAGGGTCAGACTGTCTCTCCTACAAAAAACCTAACAGACCAGAGCAGGATGCTCTTCCTAAATGATGCTCAGAGTGTTGTGGAACACATTCAGCCAGACACAGTACATGCTGTTGTGCACTTCATAGCACTGAGACACACAGTAGACTCAACAGAGGTAAACCTGTGGGCACAGTGGCCTGGCCAGCCTCTTGAGAAGTTTAGTTACCCAGCACTGGACCAGGTAAAGGCCCTGGCTGCTCCAAAGGCAATGCTAACTCACTGGAGTGGCCCTACTCCTTCAGAGGCTCACAGCTTGCTGAACAGCACCTTTTAGCAGGAGCACAGCATGGCTCAGGATGGAGTTGCTGGTACTACAAGATCAGGGTGACTCAGCAGGACTTCACCAATCATCCATAACTCTGTGACATTTCTACTACCCTGCAAAAGATATTAATTTAAGGGCTGAGGCAAGTGGGATGAGGTAGTTAGTCATCCAGTCTCTTGCTCCTTCTTCTCACTTATGGTTCTGAGACTTTCAATTTCTCTCTTGCCGACTTTATGTCAAATTGCATCATCCTGCCATGGTGAAATGAGCAGAAAGGCAACAAGAAGTGTTTGAAAGTTGCACAAGAGCTTCTGGGATACACAGTGTTAACAGCTTGTTGCATCCAAGTTACAGAATAGCTCGCTTGAATTCTCACTAATTTGTTATGCTTAAAGTCTTTTTATGGGCAAAATGAACACATTATACAGGCAAAGACAATAATTTATTGTTATTCTAATTAGTCTTAGTAGTCCAGTCAAAGAATTAGCAGTACAGTTATGATGATACTAACACAAATACTTCAAAGTACATAGCATTAAATGATACATACAAAACTTTTAAATAGCAACACTTCTTTGGTAGCCATCACTGCCCCAAGGGTCCTGAAGTTGCTTGCTGCAGGGAATTTCCAAACAAGTCCTTCTCCCATTGGAATGCAACACTGGTCATTTCTTCCCTCTCATCCTTGGAAAGTTTGGGGTGATTTTTGCATGTTTGCCAAGAAACTTCAATCCCTTCTCTCTCTTCATTGATCCGCAGCTCTGTATTATGAGTAAATTTATTCTCAATTCCACAGTTTACAATGTCAGATAGAAGTCACTTCTAAAACCATTTCACCTAGCTCTCAGAGTTGCACTCCTGTGATGACTACTAGCTGAGTACTGGTGAGCTACTTATAGCCCTAGGAACACATCCTTTGCCTGTGTTTTCAAGGTTGTCTCCTGTGTTCCCAAGCCTATAATCCTCCCAGCCGTATTTCTTTCTGGATTCAAAAGTCATTCTGCATGAAAGAACTATTTGTTATCCCTATTAGTAGATGATATTATAAGTATACATAGAGCATAAAGTCTTATACCAGGGATCTGTACCATGCTAAGCGAAATCCAAATCAAAGTAAGTTATATTAAGAGTAGCTGGTATTAGCTAAAACAAAGTTCCAGGAAGGCCAAACAAAGTCCAGACAAAGCACGACAAGTGATAGGACCACTGTTGTTATTTTCCAGGAAGCCTGCACTCTGTTCCAGGCAATGGAATGCTATTTATACTTTTATTTATATTTACTCAGTTAATATGCTGTGATAGACCTTCCCAGCATATCTCCAGAACAGTCAACTGTAGAGGATGGTCCTATAATGCAGACGAGAAACGAGTGCTTAACTGTGGGAGAGTTGCCTAACAAAATCTCTGCAGGTTTTTAGTTTGAAGGACTAAGCACTAACACACAGCTCAAGATATAGTTCAGTTCCCACTTCAGTCACAACTTCTCATGAATTTTCTAAAAGAGTGCTTAATATGGGCATTGTCTCAGTCTGTTGTTGATAAATGGAGAGTAGGGATTGTCACAATTACTAACAGTGAGAAACTAAGGGCGCAGGCAGAAGGGTATGAATTCTTACTGAGCTAAATACATTTATGTGCCCTTTTTTAACCTCGCAGCCTATATAGGAAGGAAATATTTCTGGCCTCACCTGAAAATTCTATTTTGAACTGTTGTTTTTCCTTTCGAACTAGCAGCTGTCAACTGCCTCTGACTGGCGTAAAAATGGTATTTTGATGAGGATGTGCACACATTATTTGGAGAGGGTTTCTTACTGATGTAGTGGTTTTCCCATCTCCATCCTCATGCATACAAAAGACAGAGATGGCGCAGAAACAAGAAGATCCATCACTCCCTGAGGCACAGCAGTCCCCTACCCTGCCATATGGTCAGAGGGACGAGGTTGGGTGCCAAGCTCCACTCTGGCTGAGCAAACATACTAAAGGTGGCAGAGATGTCACTACTCTGGCCGAAGATGAGAAAATGGTGTCCTGGGAATATCATCTGTGTGTTTTTAATGCAAAAAGATGGTTCTAATTTATATTGAGCATCCACTGAATTAGCAGCCTGTAATTAAAAAAATCCCAGCCTGTATCCCTCAAGAGAGTCCTCAGTATCAAGGTTAAATGAATGCCTTGAACTACAGAGTATTTATTTTTAATTTACATGTCTGTACTAGTTTTTAATACTATTGTGGTGAGAGAGGAAATGAAGACTTAATAATTAGTGGGCATTCCTGTCTTTAGCTTGCTCTTGTCCTATTACCTTTGGGCTTCAGGGTCTCATTCTGCTTCTGCTTGGTGAATTTCATGATTGACCTCAAAACTAGAAGTCTTCAGTCCTTATTTCATATGCTATGTTAAAATACATTCCAAAGGCCCAATTTGTTAAAAAAATTATCTTGAGTATGAGGGGAGAAATGAAGACAACTGATAAATCTGCATGGCTGCATTGGTAGTCTCCGCGGAAAGAGGTTAAGGAGTGAGAAGCTGTGTGTCATTACTGGCACAGGGAAAATGTCAGTGCAGGCAGTTTGAGAATACAAGTGTGTCTCAGCAAGAGATAAGAATGCGTAAGCTTTCTTTGCAGAGAAAGAAAATAAAAAACATGAAGTCCCATCTACACATCAGCTGTCTTTGGACCTTCTTAAAAGAAATTGAAACAAAAAGCCCATTGTACTGATACATATCTAGCTCCTGTCATAACAACCTTGAAGGAGATCCATGTGAGAAGAATGCCAGTCCTCTGCAGAGATGTGTTGCTGGGATGAGGGAGAGAGATGGAGCCAATGAGGAAGGTGGAGCCCAAGCACTGTTTGCAGTGTCCTCTTCAATGAATTCCTAGCCCACCAATATATCAACACCAACATATCTGTGGGAACACACACCTTCTGCAGTCCATTGCCTGCACAGCAAGTGCTCCTTTACTGCATTCCAAGGCACTTCAAAAGACTGCACCTTAATTCTACTGTTGGTTCCAAGCCAAACTGACTCTTCAGATCTAAGCCATCGTAATTCAAACAGAAATTTCAGTGTGGAGAAGAAACTTCCATCTTCTTTTACCTATGTGTTTCCTGTGTAAGGAAGCCTTGGAACAGCCTTCAGAAATAAATCAATTCCCTCAGCCTCTGAAGTCAAATGAGCTCATACTTAGGCTCTCTCATCTTCTTTCCAGCTCTCCCCAGTAGGTTAAGGTTTTTTCCAAAATGTGTAACACACTGGCTCTTTAAACAAGTAGGACACTTACCGCTTCCTCCAGCGAGACCATTATTAGGCCAATAACTAAACACGTCTGAAAATGTCACTGGTACTTTCACCTTTGCTATCCTGCTATTCGTGTTTCCCCATCATGATCATCTCCTCCAAAATTTCTACTGATAGTTACACTAATTTTTTATTTCCCTGATGTACCCATAAGCAGGAGATATGTCATGAGATATCAAAACTAATGCTCATGTTCATTAAACGAAAACTGAAAACTGGTGAAATCTGTAATAGCCACCCACCTACCAATCATGGTGACTGAGTCTCAATTACTCTGTAGCCTGTAGAAAGAGCTATGCAGCATGATACTGGGGAGCTGATGGGAATGCCATATTGGTAGTTCTTTTGCATTTATTATCTTAGTCTTATTTTCTTCAAAATCTGGAGCTGTCAAAAATCCATTTTCAAAACATTTCCTGATAATAATTTTGCAAAAGTTACTGTGGAGAAATTAAAAAAGAAAATGTCTTGACATTTTTATTTTGGAAAGTTTACAGATTTCAAAATTCTAAATGTTAACGTTATGACATAGAGCTATTTTGACTTGTATATTTTTATATAAATTTCTAGTGTCCTTGATTTTTCATTTTTCATGCATTTTACAGTTTACATTTCAAACTCTGACCTGGAAAACGTTGTATCTAAAAAAACCTGCCAAAACATTGCTTTAATCTTTAGGAGCAACAGTTATTTAAGAATAGTCTGACACCTTACATGGGATTCATTTCAGGTGTTATATGGCTAAATTATATGAAAAATACCCTCATAGTCAAGTTAGAGAAACTAGGCACTGTTGAAGTGTATTTTGTCTACTTTGTTTTAGACCTCAAGCTTAGGACAAGAGAAAAGCACTCTGTGAAGGCCTCATTCAGTAAATGATATAGACATTCTTTGTAATCTGAGAGATGCAAGGGTACCTAAGACATCCTTAGGGAGATCTGTTTCCACCTGGACTGGCAGCACCGGTGGGACTGCCTGATCATCTCAGTTAGCATTGGACTACAGAAGTGAATACCTGATTTTTTTTTTTTTCTTTCTCTTTTTTTGTGGAAAAGAATATTTTTGAAAAATTTTTCAGCTATCATAAATATCCAGGGTGGATTCAGCTGACTAAATTTAGATGTCTACTGCCATGTGCGACATTTTAGGGGTCCCAGTTGACCTTTAGTTGTCTTTCCACTGTGGCCTGAGCTACCTGTGTGTCTTCTGTTACATCTGCTTGCCCCATGAGGATTCTCAGATACGCCAGAATAGCTCACATGGCACAAGGTGCCTAAATTTAAGCATCAAGATCCTGCCCTTTAGGTGGCAATAATTTCCAGATTAATTCACCTAAATGTAAGTCTCTGTGTGTGCACCAAATGTCAAAGCTTCCAAAGGATTCAGTGCTGGCTACAGAGCTTGGAGAGTAATCCTATTGTCTAAATGTAGCAGTTATGGCCTCTTGGGATCATAGCACCATAGAATCAGTAAGGTTGGAAAAGACCTCCAAGATCATCCAGTCCACTGGGGCCTCCCAGCTGCAGACATGGCCTGCTACCTCACAACAGCAGCTCTCCCTGGGGTATTGTGTCCTCCCTGCCTGACCTGTCCAGACTGCTCAGACACCCCAGGGGACTTGAAATGGCACCAGACACCCCAGGGGGGCAGTGTCTGGAGTTCTGCAGGGAGCACACTGGCACTGCTGACACACATGTACGTATTGCGATGTGGTGCTGATGCCTCCCCTACAGCTGGTGAAATAAAAAACACACCTTCGTCAAGCTACTCACTACTGACCAGATAAGATCTTTAGATCTAGGAAAAAAAAAAACAAAAACCAAAACCAAGGGATATTAATCACAGGTCTCCTCAATATTCATAAATTAAGAAAAAATCCAGCAATTTGAGCAATTTGAGTAATATAGAGACAGTAGTAAAAAGACCCTGAATTAAGAGAAAACAGAACAATTTCAAAGTGTTATGTTACTGTGTGAGAAACCTTGAAAATGGTTTCATTTTTGCAATGAGAAATTCTAAAACATGGCATCTGAAAAGCCTGTGGATTTCAGGCTGGTCTGCTCTGGGGGATCTGCCCTTTACCTTCACAAATGCACATCCCTTCTGAGAGCCACAGCACACAGTGATGTCATTCCTAACCTGTTTTCACTGGAGACACCATCATAAAAATCTGGACTATTCAAGTCTGAAAAAATACTTCTCAACTGTTTTGACTCAGCCAGAGGCACCAGATCTTGCTTAGATTTTGCTGAATCTAGCAGACTCTGGACCTATATACTGTAATTTTGGAGACACACTGATCTTTCAAAACATTTTTTTCAAAGACTGCAGTCCTCCTAATTTTTTTTGAAGGTAGAGCTCCTAATAAATAAGCTGGCTGACTTTCTCTATGACTTTTTTGGGGATATGGTCTGCTACAAAAATGTATGTGTGAAATTTTGGATAGATTGCTTGAGTGTGGAGAAAACTAAAAAAGAAGAAAATTGATCTTAGTTATAAAAATATTACTATGGAGAAACTCCTGTCTCTGCAATAGGCACAAGAAATTATGATTTGAGATGTTGAAAGAACTGCTGAAGAAGGAGAAGCTAATGAAATGTGGATTTGGAAATTTATTCATTCTAAACCTGCTGGAAAGAAAAAGAAAGGAAAGGACCTGCTTTATACACAACCAGTTGGAAACATCACTCCCCAAGAAGGGAAAAGCTTACAGATCAGGCAATGTACATTCACAGAAACGTGGTTATCCAGAAAAAATACTAGCAGCTTTTTAATTTTATATATCTCATAACTGGACCTCTGAGGAAACTTTGGTACAGAATGAGAAAAACCGCTGGTAAAATTAAAGGAAAAATGAAGATTTGTTAGATCTGATTAACCTGCTCGCTGCCGGTATGTGGTTCATACTAAAGACTTGATGATGATGACTTTGGCCTCCAGGAAAATAACAAGTCAAAGAACTCTGATTATCTGCAGACTATTTCAGAAGGTAACAAAATAAAAAAAAAAAAAAAAAGGAATCTCATTTACCATTTTACCTCCCTAATGTCTCATCTATTTTTTCCATTTCTTAGCCTCATTTACCTTCTTTAGGCTTCTACTTCCTTCAAACAGTTGCCGCTTACTACCTTTCTTTCCTTCTGTTCTGTTCTGTTTTTTCATTTCTTCATTAAATGAGATGCCCGAAATGTTCCTATATCCTTCAGTCTCATAACCTTTTTTTCTGCTTCCTAAAACTGGTTGACATCCTTCTCCTCTTAGAATGCATGGATTGAGCATCATAGCTTAAAGACACTGTTTGAGAATACAGAGCCAGACATACTGTGTGCTGCGCACCAAGCACTTGCATACACAGCATCAATTTGCACAAGTGTTTTCGGCTACCGTAACACATTTCAAATCCATGCATGCAGTCTTCTGTCATCTTTCTGTACCTTTCAGCATTATTGCCTCTCGGTTTTTTCTTCTTTTCATTCTGAACACGTTAGATTAGTAGGGGTAGTCTTCAGTTGAATCTGGCTTTTAAATCTCTCTAGATCCCTCTTATTCTCTCTCTACCTGTATTTATGGCACTAAGCTGGTGCTTGATTGGGTTACTCTAATACAAATTTCTGTGCAGTATGACCTGCAGGCTTTCAATAATGTGCTGTTTACTTTCTTATTATCAAGGTGCTCAGTTTAAGAGGAAGTTCTCCAATGTCAGTAAAGTACAAATCAATGCTCCTGAAACTTATTCTGGCATTCAAAGCTTTTTTCCAGGCTTTTGATACAGAAGGTATCTTCTATACACAGTAATCTTAAATTTTTTCCCAGATAAGACCTTGTGAAATGGGATGGTTAGTACCTAAGTAAATTTACAAATATCTGTTGAATTGCTTAATTTTAACCCTTCTGGAAAAGCAAATCTTCTGGCCAGTGTTTGTTCTTCAGCAGTTCATGTATTGTCTAGCACAGGGATAACTGGAGCCTTATTTTGATTAATTCACCGACTTTCAAAATATTTTATTCCACAATTTGCTGAAAGAAAAACAAGAAGATTGATTAAAAAATGAGAATCCATCATGAAATAATAGTGGAAAAATCCAGCCCTGTGAGCTGTTTTTCACATGATTTTTTTTCCCCTGCCCTTAATTATTAAAAGGTTCTTTTTCACAGAGCATTTCCAAAGAGTATTCCTTCCTAGTCTGAAGGTCACAGGAGTATTTATTTTTATTAACTTCTTAAGTAATTTGCTTTTATCTGAGTTTTACCCCACCTATTTATACCTCTCAGCTTATAGTTTACTTGAGACAAATTTTTAATCTACTTAAGTCAGAGTAGAAATATACCACTCTTTAACTGGAAAAAGGGGCCCTGCTTTTTAGCTTTAGTTTCTGTAAATTGGTTTTATGCTGCTAGTGAAAGCAATAGACATTACTTAGTGGAGAGCACACAGAGCCAGTCACTATGGCTCAGCTGGCATGAAGTAACTTGCCTATCTGCAGTAATTCAATCATGCTCAATTATGGGACCACATCATCAATTTTATTGCTGTAACTTTCAAGAGCAGGTGAAGCCTACAGCTTATATAACTCTGGAAGGTGATTGCACTAAGATATGATCAAGATCAGCTGGACTGTATGCATTCAGATTCTCAAATGTATTTCAGTAAGTTTTCTCTGTACCTAATATTTCAACCTTTTTTGACGTATATTTTTACTGATGACAGGCTTGATACCACTGTAAGTTAGTCATTTCTGAAACATTATTAATTTCATGTCTTCCTTATTTATGAGTAGACCTGCTTTCTTCCCTCTGGTAAGCTTCCAAAAGCTGTTATACTGCTTTCATATCTCTGGCACATATTAACTTATTTTACTCCTTTGCTCCCAAGTATCAATTTTCACTGCAAACCTGCAAAATTTAGCAGCAATCCACTGTAAAGTTGGTAACATTTTCAGGAGAAGTAAGATCCAGTTTTCAGTGACTCAGCTCCCACAGGATGTCATATTATCAAAACATAAACAATAGTTATGATTAATAGTACAAATCTAGATTCTTCCCCGGGGTAAGGAGAGTTATGAGTGTGGCCTGCTGAGTTCTGATGAAACTTTTCATTTCCACCTGTTTTCTATGCAAAAGTAAGCAATGGTGTTGATTTTTTCATAGAATGGTAGAGTATCTCGAGTTGACCCATAAGTATCATTTCCTCCAACTCTGTGTTTGTCACAGGATTAAGCTTCTATATTTTAGGAGTGCTCAAATACCAGTCTTAAAAGAAAGCCTCTAAGGAAACCTGAAGGACAGGGCAAAATTACTGCTCTCAGACCTGAAATGGTGGTTCCTGCAAAACCGTACTCATTTTTATAAGGGTAATAGGCTCTCAGTCACATTCCTTTACATGTGTTGGTCATGACCCAGATGTTGAAGGGATTCAGGGGATCTTGGTGTTTATGCTGGCCATCTGGGGAGTTTCTCTCCCACAGACAGAGCAACACACATAATTTGGATACTTCTAACTTTCTCTTAATCCAATGATATATGTGCCTGTCCTACATCACTTTTCTCTGCCAACAGGGAGGCTCATCAACTCTGACACTGTTACGGATATCAGGAAGGATCAGGAAGGATCTGGAAGGTTCAGAAACGGCAGGAACGAGAACTGGTCTTATTATTTTCCAAAACCCACTTATGGGAGCTCAAGGCTGCAGCCGGACCCCCTCTGTAGGCCTGATCTTCAGAAAATAGTTGCAGAAAATATTCCACAATTTCTTCCACCCATGTCTTTTGCCATGCAGCCTGTATCCCATTGGTTTGAACTGTCAAGGAGTGCTAAATGACCTGGACCTGATCTTCCACCTTGATGCTCCCTGTCAGTACAAGTCCATTGATGCCAAGGCACAAAAGAACAAGTTGTATCCTATGCCTGCAGTCTGCTTTGTGTACTGAGAATTTTGTGTTATTTTTCATTGTTCTCGGGGGTTTTTTTATTTGTCTGGGGTTGCTTCTTTGTTTGGGTATTTTTTGTTGTTTGGATTTGAGTTTGGTTGGTTTGCTGTTTTTGTTGGTGATGTTGCTTTTTTGTGGGAGAATGCCAAACTTTTATTTCTATTTCCTTCCCCTGTAAATTATAATTAGGAGGATCAATGTGTTTGGACAAAAAAAAAACAAACCTAGGAGATAACTGCATTATCATTCTTTGACTAGGGAGTTTCCATTCAGTTTGAATATATGTATTGAAGATTATTGTAGTATAATTGCATTGGGGTTTGAGTCTCAAGAGGGCCTTAAAAGTACCTTTTCAAATGAAAATTGATCGAGGCTAACAACAGGAATAAAAAGTCCAACTATGAAAAGTTTTTAGAGTCTTTCAGGATACTGAGGTTTTATGTATACTGCCTCTGTTTTCAATTCACTGAGCTCCCAAAGCTTTGCTGTCTTCTGAGGTGAAATCTGCTTCAGCTGAGAACCTTAGAAAAAGAACTCTGACTGGATTAATTTTTTTAATGTAATTTCAGTTAATAATGGTGTGATTACACTTTTTCCTTTGAATTCAAACAGACAAAAAAGTCTTGCTAGTAGTTAAGTAGTTTTATATTAACTGCTTCACTTGTAGGAAAAATACAGACAATTTTATTAGTTAAATACTTCGCTTAAAAAAATTCAGAGTAGGGGACATGATCTTCCTAAAGTCTTTGTCCTGTTGTATGTACTTTAGGATGAAATATTTTCCTGTTTCTGTTGTTGCCCATCATTTGATGTTGGGCCCAGAGGCATGCCACGCTGAGTGTCTCTCTTTGACCCCTGTGGAGAGATGACTGCTGTATCATACTCTGCTGAAGTTGAGTACATATCCTTCCCAGCAAATGAGTTTATGCCCTTCCCAGCTCTGCATGGCAGCCAGATGGTCCTGAGAAATACCCAGGCACAATGAGTTTTGTTTCTTTGTCAGGTGATGCCTTTTCCTCTCACCCATGTTTACCTTACTCCAGTGATTCGCAAGCTGCATTACCAACAGCATTGACTGAACCATAGTGGCTGCCTGAGGTAGTGTTTGGATACACAGATGAGAAGCTTGACCAAAGGGCATCCTGCTCCTGTCAGCAGAGCCACCTGTGGGGAAAATTCCTTCACTAGGGGAACTTGGACTTTTCCAGGGACTTGAAATTACATCATATACATATCTGCTAAAGCCACTTCTTGCTGGATTTTAGTGCTGTCTTGCTATGCTTTCCACTTTTCTTCTTAATTATTTCCACTGCTATCCATCTTCTCTTCCATTCCCTCCCCAGTTTTAGTTGTTCAATCATGGTGAAATAAGAAAGATCTTCTCCTCAGAGCTTAACTAAAGTTCACAGTTGCCTTCAATCTGTAAGACAGCATGGTCTTAGTATTGGGTATGATGGGACCCTAAAACCACTTCCCAAGAGAGGGTAGGCTGAAGCATCATCAGCCCATCATTAGTACATTAATAGCTTGCCTCCCAAATTACATATCTATAACATCTGCCAGTCCCTCTGTCTTTCAGTTCTCCAGAGAGGGAAGGTAATAGTTTTGGTGGAAAAGAATCAATTCAGGTGCATCACAGAACTAGAAAGTTTTTTTGTTTACCTCCAAAGGGAGGACAACACTAGGAAACACAGTAAAACAGCAAAAGGTAAGATTTCTATTGTGCTTTTTTCCCATCAGAACACAGGCATCATCAGACTATTTCTTTGCCCTCTATCTCCTTGATCTTTCAGTAGCCTGTCTGGAAGTCTCCTTTGTATACAAATCCTCAGATATACAGATCCTTAGGAGTCTGTGAGGAGTCTTCATTCTCTCTTACAGGTTATTTCAGACATTTTGTTCTTCATTTCCAAGTTAGAACGAAAGCAAATATCTGAGCACCTGAGTGCTCCAAAGTCTTTTTCTGCTTAATTCTAGTACTGACAGTTTGAGGGTGATTAATAAATTGTTTGAGCTTTTCACAGAAAATGACACACATAGCAGCATATGGATGAGCCTGCACTACCACCAACTCCCTTTACAGTCAATAAACAGAAATAGGCACTTTTGGCTTATGATTCATCTGATCTTTTCCAGCAGTCCACTTAGGAGAAGATGGCTTGTGTCCTGTAAGTGTTTATTCCTCTCTGCCGAGAAGGCACAAAATCTAGGCATGTCCCAGACTTTAATGCATTTATTGTAGGCATCCACGGAGAAGAGTGGTGAGTGCCAAAGGATTAGGACTCTGATAAATTTCTGGAGGAGATCCTCTTGTGGACAGCACATCTGCCCTGGGAAATGTAAAAAACCTATATGAAACTGCTTCTTACTTTTCAGCAAGCACTTACATAATGAATCTGCTCCAAAGAAAGTAGACTAACTTCTGTGTTTGCTTTTCGTAATCAGTTTCTTGCATACGCATCTGTTGGAGGAAAATTTCCACTTATTTTCTGAGACTTGACATTATTCTTGGCTCATTACACCTAAAGCATGCCCTACTCTTGAACTTGGATCCTATTGTCCTGGTTTCAGCTGATACAGAGTTCATTTTCTTCCTAGTAGCTGGTACAGTGCTGTGTTTTGGATTCAGTGTGAGAATAAAGTTGACAGCACACTGATATTTTGGTTGTTGCCAAGTAGTGCTTACCCTGAGTCAAGGACTTTTCTTTTTCCCGTGTTCTGTCAGTGAGGAGCAGCACAAGCTGCCTTGAGGGAGCACATCTGGGACAGCTGGCCCAAACTGTCCAAAGGGATATCCCATACCACAGAACTTTAAGCTCAGTATACAAACTGGAGGAAGTCGGTCTGAAGGGGACAATCGCTGAGGGATCACTGGAAATGGGGTGGGCATTGGTCATTGGGTGGTGAGCAATTGTATTGTGAATTGCTTGGGTTTGTTCTTGGGTTTTATTTCTCCTTCTCTCTCTCTCTCCTAATTTTTTTCCTGTTATTTATATAATTTTATATTATTTCAATTATTAAACTGTTCTATCACAAGCCATGAATTTTGGTGTGGTTTTTTTTATTTTTATCTGATTCTTCTTCCCATGCCACCATAGGGGATGGTCTGAGAAAATGGCTGAGTGGTACTTAGTTGTGGGCTGAGTTAAACCAAGATACCTGTATATCACAACACAGAGAAATCCCCAGGCACACTCATGCAACTGAAAGGATCATATTCACTTGCTTTCTCACTACCTCTGTCAATCTCATAAACAAAAAATAAAAGGGCCTTGCTTGTGTTTCCTGCTGGCAACCTCAATACCCTCAAACTGTCCTCCTCTCAGTTATCCTTTGTTGTACTTTTCCTTATGTTGTCCCTTTCAGCCAGGCTCTGAACCACCACACTATTGGAAATAATCCCCAGCCCAGCAGCATTATTGTGGTCCATTGTGCAAATATAATCAGATGCATACGTTTGATCTACTATGAAGATGTGTTTTACTTATCCTATAATGATGCAGTTTGTGAGTCTGATATCTGTCTTTTCACCCAGATTTTTGGCCATGACTGAGATACAGAGAAATAATGTGCCAGTCTGGCCACTGCAAGTCTGATTAAACTAAGAAATATTTCCTTTACCCAGGGTATCCCTGAAAGGGTACATGATTTTGGGTTAACAAGTGCCACACATGTTTCAGTAGATATGGTGGGATTTGGTAGCAGTGGAAGCTTGGTCAACATTCTTATCAGCACAGGATGAGGCACACCTCATTTAAAAAACAGTTAAGGTAGCTGACTCAGTTTTGATTCATTCTTCTCATTTCCTGCTTTTTTTCTTGTCAGTTTACCCAAGACTGAACACATCCATTTCTGTTTTTCCATATCTTAAAGTTACTGCTTTCTGCTGCCATCATCCCCCACCCCCAATGTATTTCAGTGTGAAAAGGCAATTCTCTCTTTGACATGGAAATTGTTCTCATAATTATTTTTATTGATTAACTGAACAGAAAAGAACATGAAGCTCACATATGCCCAGCGTCTGACAATCTGTTACTATTTCAGTTGCAGAAAACAGTAACAATCTTAGATACAATGACACCAATTACCTTCTCTCCCTCTGAGTTGCACAAGAAAAAGCCCTCTCATGTAAAAACTAATGCAGGACTGGGAAGAGTTTTTTCTTCCCTGTTAGGCACTGTGCACTACTGTGAAGGGCAATGTGCAACATGTGACTCGTACTCCACTGTTGCAATGAAAGCCTTGCATAACAGAAGTAACTCATGCATAACTTTCAACAAATGTGTAACCTCACGTGGGTCCTACATGGAGTTTTCATGCCTCATGTAGGTATTCATATGAGCATGCCTGGAGCAGAAGGGTATCCCAAGCCACTGTTCCCAGAAGTGTTTTCACATTTCTGTTTCGAGAGGGGACCTTATCAATGTCTATAAGGATCTGAAGGGAGGTGTCAAGAGGGTGGAAGGAGCCAGGATCTCCTTGGTGGTGCCAAGCAATAGAACAAGTGGTAATGGGCAGAAACTGATGCACAAGAAGTTCCACCTGATCATGAGGAAAATCATCTTTACTGTTCAGGTGACCCCGTGGTCCTTTCCAAACTTACCCATTCTGTCATTCTGTGATTCCCTATAAAATTTAGTGGCCCAGGTGCCAGACGCACACTAGGCCAGATGGAAGACGAATTGCTATTCCTCCCACTACCCAAGCAAAAGAGTCAGTCTGTATCTTCCTAAGGGCATCAGATCCTGTCCATGGTTCAGTCTCAGTTTTGTGATGACTATGACACATTCAGATTTGAACACAGTACCTATCTTCTTGGGCTTGGAATGGGGGATGCTTCACGTCCTAGGCATGTGCTATAAACCACTGAACAAAAGGTAGCTGCTAAACTGACCCTGATAAAACTGCATCATCCACAAGTATTTTTGGAGGACATGTTTAAAGCTGACCACAATATGAACATCAGGACAAGCCAATGTGGCAACTGGACTAACATGGAGATTGATATGAGGCTCCTCAGTGGCATGTAAGAGCCATCTCTCCAAGGGGAGATCTTGGACAGTTTGGTCAGGCTCAGAGACACAGAATACTAAAGTTCGAAATTTTAAGCAGGATTTAGCCCAGCTGTACACACCACCTCTAAGGCTTGAAGTAATTTCCTCTATACTGTGGCTGTTATATTGCACCCCATTTCCCTTATATTCTGTCCAACAAGTAAAGAACGCATGGTATAGAAAGCTGCTCTCTTACTTGAAGAATAAATTCCAGTGTCTGGTTAGGACTTTGTTTCAGTTCCCACATAGCTTTGCTTTCACTAAATAAAGTCATTAACAATGTGAATTTTTCAGCCTTTTATTCCCATCACTGATTCTTGCTAAGTCTCTTCTCAGCTATACAAAAGACTCCTTTGGTATTTTCTCCACATGAGGTACTCATGTACTGTAATCAAATCACCTCTCAGTTTTCTTTTTGATAGCTAAACAGATAGAGCTCTTCAAGCCCTTTATGCTAACAGAAAAAGTATATTCTTCTGAGCACCTGTCACTCTCATGTGGCAGTCTCACATCTAAGAAGGACAGTCCATGCATAAAGCTGAGAAAGCCGCATATTCAGAAAACTTCGGGCAGCCATTCACTTTTGTTTCTCTGTCTTCTCTTACAAACAGGCAGGTAAATAAGTAGATAATCTAAATTAAAAGGTATTTCAAAATCTCTGTGCCTTCTGGCAGGCAGCAGAGAAGCTATTGCTTTGGATTTGTGTTTTTTAACTTACACCTTTAGCAGTCATTTCACTTAAATGAAACAAAAGTTAACTTGTTTCAAATTCTGATTTCCTTCCATGCTGCAATAATTTGCAACACACTGCTGAAGCAATTTTAGATAATCAGACTTTTCATTTACTCCACCCTGTTCTTTTTAGCATACATTGAAAGAATTTGACAGGCTGAGTCCTGAAACCAGGATTAAAAAATCTTAAACTAGAGCCAAGATTAGGTCACTTAAGGGTTTCTCCCATTTCAGGATGTTTTCCAGGTCTTCCTAAATGGCATGTGTATGTTTCTGTATTAGGTTTGCATGGCCAAACCTTGGTAGCAAGGGGGGCTACAGGGTAGCTTCGGTGAAAAGCTGCCAGAAGCTTCCTCCATGCCTGGCAGAACCAATCCTTGGTAGCTCCAAAGACAGATGTGCTGCTGATCAAGGCCGGGCCAATTAGAAATGGTGGCAACACCTCCGTGATAACCTCTTTAAGAAGAAAGAAAAAAATTAATGGCACCGTTGTAATTGCATCCAGAGAAGAGCAGGGTGAGAATATGTGAGAGGAACAGCTCTGCAGACACCAAGGTCAGTGAAGAAGGAGGGGGAGGAGCTGGGATTCCTCTGCAGCCCGTGGTGCAGACCATGGTGGAGCAGCTGTCCCCCTGCAGCCCACAGAGATCCACGGAGATGCAGAGATCCACCTGCAGTCCATGGAGGAAACCCATGCCGGAGCAGGGGGATGCCTGAGAGGAGGCTGTGACACCATGGGAGGCCCATGGAGAGAGGAGCCCCAGCTAGAGCAGCCTGCCCTTGAAGGACTGCACCCCATGCAAGAGTGACTCAGTTGCAGCTGTTTGGGGAGGACTGTTGCCCATGGGATGGACTCACATTGCAGCAGTTGGTGGAGAACTGTTGCCTGTGAGATGGACTCACATCCAAGAAGTTCATAGAGAACTCTCTCCTGTGGGAGGGACCCCGTGGTGCAACAGGGGAACAACCCCTCTCCCTGAGCAGCAGGGGAAACCACGGGTGATGAACTAACCATAATTCCCATTCCCTGGGAGTGGAGGGAATCTGGTTTTTTTAATGTCTTATTTTACTTCTCATTATTCTGCTCTGATTCTGTTAGCAATAAATTAAATTAATATCTCTAATTCTACCCTGTTTTGCCCGTGACAATATTTGGCAAGTGATCTCTCCCAGTCCTTATCTCAACCCATGAACCCTTCATTATATTTTCTCTCCCCCGTCCAGCCCCAGAGCACAGTGATATAGCAGCTTTGGTGGGTGCCTGGCACTCAGCCACCATCAACCTACTACAGTTTCATTTCAGCCACTACAGGGGTGGTGTTTTGGTTTGATTTTTTTATCCTTCCTTCAGTATATTGGTCAGCACATTTTTGGGGTTAAGGCTCCTCTTAATTTACCCTTACATTTCCAACATCTGTTTTGGGTTGGTCTCAAATTCCTCTGTTCGGTATCTTTCAGTTCTTTATCTCAGAGCATAATGAGTTGCAGTTCACTCTTTTCCCTTGATAATACAGCCAGATCTCTACTAATGGTAAATGATAGTGATACCTTCTGTGAAGCTCCAACACCAGTCCCAGTTAAAATAGGAGTTAATTTAAAAATATTAAAGTCTGCTGCGAGTGTGATTTTGCAGCCATCTTTATTTCTATTTCTACTTCAAACTTTCTGACAGACCATTAGTTTTGGTAATATTTAGTCAAAGACTTTCAAGAAAAATCTGATCTCCTGAAACACTGAGAGAGTGAAAAAATGTAACATCAGGAGTTAAAAAGGTGAAACAAAATTATTCTTGCTAAAATGCAGCTGAATGCAAAAGAAAACCTGAAGTATAACTCTACTACATGGTAAGTCGAAGCTGTAAGTTGGATTTGTATGCCCTGTCCACATGGTTAAATACTCTAACCCGACCTAGAATTCCCTCTAGCCCAGTTTTCTGGTCACCAAAAGTCTCAGAAACTGAAAATATTGCCAATACAGTAAAAATACAACATATTCTCTCATTCTTCTTCTATGAGGGTAACAAGAGTTGGGCTGTTTTATAATTTTTTCCATCCGTGACAATAAAAACTTTTATTGTTTTTCAGCTCATTCTGGGCACAAAGTTCCCCATTGGGGAGCCAAATAATAAAATCCTTCCATTCTTGCTCAGGGGCTCCATTGGAAATGGCTGGGCAAGATTCCCTGGATGTGGTTTAACATTAGACAGCTGTAGATGACCACCCTAAAAGGAAAGAAGTTTAAAATACCAGTCACATTGTCCACAGAAAGATGTCATTCACTATCCTGTTTGACTCTCCATCCTGCAGAAGCATATGTTTCTGTAGATTACACAAAAAGAAATTGTTCCTGTCTGGTATATTAAAATGGTTGGGTGTTCATCGGGGTTTTTTTTACATCTGGGATAGACATCTGAACTCCCTCTCTCGGATTCACGGGGGTCATACGATGTCTCTGAGGACTGACCAGTGGCGGTAACTCTTATTGTGTCAGCAGTGTGTTACTGGGGAGTTTTCAAATCAGCAAAATTTTCTGGTTAAATATAGATGCAAACATGCTGTTCCCTTTCCTGTGCTCTAGATGTAAAAGAACCACTTAATTAAGATAATTAGGATAATTGAATCCCTAGGCCATAAGAGTGCCCTCAGTTCAGTTCCTTGGGAAAGGAACTGCAAGGTAACTGAAATGGTCACCATTTCGCATAGTGCTGTGGAGAAGTGAGGACAGTGGAAAAACCTCTCAGGACAGCATCTCACTGAATTAGACTGGAATTATTTCAAGAAAAACTCCCTGTAATATTCAAGCAGGGTTGATTTGCACTCATGCTTTCTTCTTGTGCTTGCAAATTAGTGCCTTTTCTATTACTGCTTTGGTTTGATTTCCATCATATCCTTTATGGCATGATGATTTCTCTTTCAATAAACTTCATCTGCCTGAAGCCACCAAAGCACTTTTAAAAGATCACAGGTTACTAGGCAAACAAAAGTCTGCAGCAAAATATCCCTGAACTCTAGCAAGACATTTGCCACTACTTTACTCTGAGCTTTGGCAAATGACTTGACTTTCTCCTCTTCTCCCCACTTTAATGCATGCTGCTTAGAGCCCTTGGTTTCCTGGACTATGTTACTCCATGCAGCTCCTGTGAATGAGATGGAGTTTGTAGAAAAAGGAACTGCAGGCAGATCCACAATCACATTACTTTAGCAGCACAGCTTGATGTACTCAGCAAATAAAATATAGTCTTCACTGGTGGTAGAAGACATAACGTAGCTTCCACAAGAATGCCCTAATTTGCCCTAATGTTCTTTTGTCTCGGTCTTCCTAGTGATCAGTAGACTTTCTGCCAAGGATCCATGCTGTGCTGAAAGGAAGCATACAGAGTTCAAAGCACTTCAGCCTTAATGCAAAGCCCTCATTAAGAAACATGAAATGCACTATTTGATATTGTAAAGTTATGGGCGATGAGAAAAGTGAATGCAATAGCTACAAAAATCACCACAGACAAAAACGCCTTGTCCTTCCAACAGTCCAAATTTAAATTCCACTTTGGTGTCTCCCAGAAAGATCCCAAATATTGTGAAAAAGGTATACTGGTCTGTTATTTGCTTCTTCGGTACAAAGGCAGAAGGGCCAGGATGGATATTTTTCTTAAGGTCATATTTTGTTGTGTTCATATATTCAGTCTTGCAGATTTTGTAGGGAAAATTTCAGGAGTGGAAGGTAACTGATAGAAGAGAACTAGGGTTTATTGGCAAGGTCTGATTAAAACCACAAACAAATAAGCACAAAAGAATTGACTTGTGACACTAGTATGAGAGACAGTATCTGGTTTTCATTTTGCCTCTTGTCTTTTGCCTGCTGGAAGCTTCAACAGAACATTTAAGGTGCTGCCACTTTTTTCACTTCAGTATTATACTCCATCTCTTGCTAAAGTATTTATGCTAATTTAATTAAGCGTAGAAAAGACAGGCAGTGATAAACATGAACCTATTTAAAGTGGGCCTTGTGTGTGCATTTCCCCCAAAATGTTCACCATTAATAATTGCTCTTAGTTATCCTACTGGTAATAGTACCCTTAAATCAGATGAACTATTGTGGCAAACAATATGGCTGTTTAGACAATCACTTAGCTTCATTTCATCTTCCTGGATGAAATCATTTTGAATTTAACTCACTGAAGAATCACTCCAAATATTTTAATCATCCCCAGAATCTATACATAAGCCAAATGGCTCCATATAACTTTAATGGCAAAATTAGAAAATGTGTTCCCAGGACTATGCAATGACCCGCATCTGACTGTTCCCTCGGATGTACCGTTTTTTAAGCTTGGGGACATTTTTCATTAAAAAACAAACAAAAAACTCCACCAAAAACAACATAATAAAAGCATGGGACTATGGGCAGATTGTTTTTTTGGTTTTTTCCCTTTTTTGTGCAAATTTACAGATCCATGAGTCTCTCTCATTAAACTAACAGAATTGACACACATCTACAGAAAGGGCACAGAACGAGTTAAGGGAGGGTTTTACATCATTTCTCCAGATATCAAAACATTTAATTCAGCTCCAGTGAAACACTGTTAAACCTCAGGTCATTTGAATGTTGAAGCAAAATATTCCCTTTAGAAATTTCACAGCTATTAGCCTTGAGCTACCAGTGATGAATGTTTCTGGAGCTATAAAACTTCTTCAGGCCCAAGAGCACATATTAGCCTAGTTTATTGTGGTCTTTCTGTCTCCTTGAAGGGGGGATGATCATTCCTGATTAGCTGTGCTAATGCAGTGCAGTGTAATAGCTACATATTCTGGTGTCCACTTTGCTCAGATCTGAATTTGAAAAATACTGTTCTTCCATAATGCTGGATCCTGAATGGATATAAAACTTGAGAGACTTGACCCCGATGAAAATAGGCTTTCAAAAGCAAATACAAGCTGTCCTCCTCGATTCTGCTTTAGCATTCAACATGTTCATGATATATATGAACATACTGGGTGCATGGGTACATTTGTCTTTTCTTGATTGCAGAATGCAAATTACTTTTGTGTTACTGGGATTATACTAAATCTTCTAGTTGGGTTTACACAATAGATTAATTCCTTTACACATTGTCATAGACGTTATTAAGTGGCTGGAGAAAGGTTCTAATTCCCTTTCACATTGTCATAGTCATTATTAACTTGCTAGAGAAAGGTCCTTTTTCCTCTTGTAAATATGGTCTGGTTTGGGTGGAGGATTAAAATATTTCTCATGATATTTGATTAGAATATTTATGTTCTCAGGACTCACAGATCTGCTCTAACATGCTTGATCTGTCCCAGCTTCCGTGTCCTCCCTCTACCCAGCTATTTAGACAATTTTCAACCCCAGATGTTTTCTCCTCTACAGCATTTAGCAGATCATCTCCCAACCTCTTAAGTAAAAATCACATCCATGCTCCTCACAAGCATGTTGGCCACACTCTTCCTTTGCCAAACTTAATTTCTAGGAGCTCTTCATCCCAGTGTTTTTCTAGTGAATACACTGACAAAGTGGCTGCTCTGCCATACTTTACCCAGCTTCTAATTCCCAACAGCTTTACTTATAGCTCATCTACAATCTCTGTTGTTGCACTGGAGTAGTGGGATATCCAAGTCTCTTCCTTAGCACTCTAAATCATAATGAAAAACGTAATATTAATAGAAAAGGAAGTTTTCCACCTGTAATTGATTTCCATTACAATACTAACACGATCAAAACACAGGATGAGGAGCAAGCTTACCCGAAAAGTATGACAAAGACAGAATAGTGGGCGTGAGCACAGATCACCAAGTGCCACTGCTGACAACTCTACTCTGCTTGAAATGAACTAACATTTCTTAGTGGAAGACAAGGCAGTAGCTCTCCAGATATAGTAGCTGGGATTTTCATGTCCATGGAGGCATATGTTACATGGACGCTGACAGTTGGCAGGTGCTAGATGCTTTTTTCTTGTTTTCTGTGGAAAGGTAAATCTAGATGAGTTCTCTGATCTATTGATTATTATTTCTCTGATGTTAAACCACCGCAGCATCGTGGTTGTAATATGGCCTTTCTCAAAAGCAGAGAATAAATGAACATGAAGAAACCACTGCAGCTCTCATTAAGCAAACAGAAGGAGCCTGGAAAAGTTTAATACATTATTTAATAGAAAGTGGTGGAATCACAGAGCTAGCAGACGTAAAAGATTCATTAATGAGATCCTCAGCTCTTGGACACATGCTCTTGAAGCACATTAAAAACATCAGTATGCAAAAACGGTGATGAAAATCTAAACAAAACTGTGCTCAAAATAAACTTGATGTGGAATTATACCTTTACACAGAGATTTTATTTGTTTGTTTGTTTTCGTAGCACTTAAATACTTTAAGTACATTTAATTTAGATTTATTAAGATATTTAGTTAATATAAAATACTTTATAAATAAGAGCATATTTCTTCCATAAAAATAAAACAGAAAAAACCTAAGACAAAATATAGTCTGCTAGAGTGAAAAAATGTTAAAATGGAATTATTTCATTATAGAGATTAAGATACATTTGTTAAATCACTGGGTGATTTGCTTTCATATGCAGACTTCAAATTTGCTTATGAATCCATGCATAGCCAAAAGCATGTGTGGTCAAATCTGCACCACAGAATGTTTAGTTAGCCCTCTGATTAGCCAGCTTCTACAGACAGAAGCATGCAGCTTGCTCTAATTCACTATCTGTATAATTATTCCCTTGAAAATTTGGCCAAGTAGCCATCAAATCATATTTGTCAGGCCTTAAATAATTCATATTTACCAACTGTTATCTCATTAACAATTAACAAACATTTACTAAATGCAAATTATATTGTAAATTGGATTATGGATTTTAAAGAAGTAGTTTAATTTTGATGGTTGGTCAGGTTTGCTGTGTAACAAGCAGCCAGAGAGTGCAGAGGCATTTCAGCGAGAGGCTTCATCTCTCCAAGACACCTGAAGCAGCTTCTGACTGGCCAGCTGCAGCTCCAAAGAGACACCCCAGGGGGTGACTCTGCTCCCTGTGGGCACAAAATCACAGAGCCCTGTGATTTCATGTCAGTCATTTATAAAGGCAACTCAATAGGTTCCCACAGATCCAAGCAGGATCCTTTGCTTTCCAGGCTGAGCCCTGTCACTCAGCACCATGCCGAGCTGTCACTGTCCCAAAGATTGATCCTATTGGACTATCCTGTTTAGTGGAAAGCGACCCTTTCCATGTCAGAGGGGGGTTGGAACCATATATCATTAAGGTCCCTTCCAACCCAAACCACTCTTGGATTCTATTTCTTCTGAAGTTCATTTGTTCCTTGGGTTTTCTCCTATCCCCACATGATCACCTGTCAGAGGGATTACCTGCAGACACCAACATGAGGCACCAACTCACATCCTCATGCTGGCCTGAGATAGGATGGAGAAGGGAATAGACAAAAGAATCACCAGAAAGTATTTACAGGAGCTTTGTAGTCTACTGAAGAAGGCATACCACTGTCAGAGGGCAAACCGCTCTCCTTTTCTAAGTTATTTTTAGGTTTTATTGAATGTCCTGCCTAATACACAGGACATAACAACCCAGAGAGCCAGAACCAGACAGAGAGAGAACAGATATTCAAATCACTTCTTGGTCATTACTTGAATTGACATTGTCATTCGTGTGGATGAAGTCAATGATCACGGGTCTGTGAGCTCCCCTTCTCCTGCTTTTGCTTTTCTTGACAGGCTTGACAAGCCTGTCCCCATTCTGCAGGTTCTACTCTTCTCTATCCTGTAAGACCACCTTGTGTCTTCACCATGCTTAAACACGCCATTGAAAACTAATTGGCAGAGCAAGGACCTAGACTAGAGACTGTTAATTTCACATCTCTTTTTAAGTAAATGCTGCGAAACTGCTCTCAGTTTGTGTTTTCCTCTAAAATCTGCATCTTTTCTTTTATATCTGAAAAAATGTCTCGCCCAAAATCTGGTGTCATTTTTCCAAAAATACTTAGCTGGCCTAATGACAGACATTATATCATATAAAAAGAAATCTTACCCTGTCTTTCTCTGGCTTTGTATCCCCATAGTAAAATAGTGTGTGTCTAAACTAGTAGCTATGGCTTCCCTTTACAGGCAATAGAACTTAAGGATACAATTTACATGATCTAGTTTACACAAGGATGTTGTGAACTGCCATCTAGTAAGAGAAATTCTCTCCACTAGCTGTGAAGGAAGTCTATAGTGACTAGCTCTGATGTAGAAGACCTACGCTTGATCAAATGAATCCCAAAACTATACTATAGATGTCTCGCACCTAAAAATAAATTATAAGTAAAATAGCTGTGGTATATCTTCAGCAACTCTTTTTTTAGCAGTAAGTGAAGTGGAAACTCACATTCTCTTTTGCACATCCTTGGTTAAGTATGTTACTGCTAATTTTCAGCTACCTGCTACTATTTCATTTAGTACCCCACAGAGGGTTCTTTCTAGTATTATGAGAGAGTCATTTAACATCACGTGAGACAGAAGCTGAGTACTGAAGAATCTGAGAAGGAAATATCCAGGAGGATGTGAGAAATGAAGGGGAAGTGTTGTTTATAAATGGAAAGCCGGTAACTGGAGATAATTTTGAACAAAAGTAGCACACAACAACACAGAAAATAAGCATATTTCAAAGTGGTCATCCTTACAGTAACATGAGCATACTGCATACAGGGGACCTCATCTTGATGTTGCTAGCCCTAAGGCTGCCAAGGGTTTGAAGTGCCAGCCTTTACTTTGTCTTTAATCTATAGATGAAGTTTCACATAAGGAAAGTTGACCCTTGTGCCACTACTGCCCAACACCCTCCTGAGCCACTTCAGCAAACTAAGTGGATTTTTTAAGATGGTTTTCTGCTGAATTAACATGTGTGAGTTGCTCTGTAAAGGAACAGACAGGACCAGAAGCAACAGTGCAACTGGAAAAATTGTAAAGCTAATAGTTAAATATGTAGGGGTCACACAACAAACTAAGCCAAACTCTCAGCTTCCACTCAAAAAGATGTTTCTGTACTATCCTATTTCCAGGCACACATTCCCAGCACTTCACTTATGTGAACATGAGTTATATGCTGCAGGACTAAAGCCTAATCCAAAACCAGCAGGAAACAACTAATTTTCAGCGAATTCAGCATTCTGGTGGACATTGGCTTGGAAGATACTGAAATGCTTGCAACATTTCTCCCCATACTCTTAGTGTTAAATGCCAAGAAGGTGACAAGGTGAGGCTTAAATAGGTTCAAAATTCAGATCTACAGTGATGAAAGCAGCCCTGTCAGCAGGAACACAGATTTAGACCCCTATCACAAAAATAATGAAGCTCAACATTAGGGTCAGAAATGCCAGAGATCAAGCTTAGAACTGTAGTCATGGAAATGAACATTTGAACCAGGTCAAGGCCCTGACTCAGAGAGAGAAGCAGTATGCACCCAGGGAGCTGCAAGACAAGGCTTCCAAATTGTGCTGCCATTTATGCACAGTGAAGTTAAGGGTGTAAAAGATTCACCCATTAAAAATAACTCTCCAAAACAGATTTTGCATGTAATCTATAATAACCTGCCTACTACAGTATCAATCAACAGAACAGATATTTTGCTATTCGGTCATTTGTTCCATCTTTCAGTTTTAGCCAAACAACCTGCATGTTCATGTACATCGTCCTCTGACCTGAGGCTGCCAGGAGGCCAATCACCCAAAAGTATCAACGGGATGCCAGAATTTAATTTCCATGTGAAATTCAGATATTCCTACACTTTTTTCATCCCATATTAGGATATGAAGTCATAAAATACTTATGACATTAAGAAAAAAAAAACCCAAAACTTTACTTTGAAAGTACTAAAATGATCATTTATTTCAAGTTAAATTTGTCAGAGTTGCTGCATCAAATGCTCTCTTTCAGCTTGGTCAAGCCATCTAGAAATGATTCATGACTTACAACAAAAATCTGAACTTGAGGCAGTTTAGCTTGCAAAGAGATGCCTGAGGGAGGATGTGACAGCTATTTCCAAAGATGGAAAATATTACTGAAAGGGTGAAGAAGGACCAGTGCTCCATGACCATACTAGGCATACAAGAAGTAATGGACTAAACCAGCAGAAAGACTGATGTAATGTCACAGGAACATGTGTCCTTTCTAGGAATAGGTTAAAAATTAACTGACCTGCTTGGGCAAGCTTGAGGTTCTTCAAGAACACAGGAGATGAACATCTGCCAGCATCAATAATGAGCCTTACAACAAAGTGATTGCACTGGCTGAGCCAGGAAAGTCTCTTCCAGACATATGAATTTGGTCAACATTGAGCTGAACCCACCTGAGTCTCTTGGTGCCTGGCAGCAATTAGTGCTCTCTGTGGTGGTGGTGCTCTGGACAGGATCCCTGGCTGCCTAGCAGTGCCACCCCCATGACAGAAATCCACTGAGGGAAGGATTGGGGTGGACAGCAAAGAGAGGTATTCCTAAGTGGAATAATTCAATGAAATTACTGTCTCCCTTCAAAACCAAACAACACACTTGGATAGTGAGTTCTCACACAGTTTAGTCCATGTCATGTGTCACTTTGAAAATCTAGCTTTTCAGCCTAAAGTGCTTTTTATTTCTGTTGCAGGGTCCAAGGTTAAACCATTTACATTTGAATTTGCTGTTCCACAATGGCATCAATGACTGCTGAGAGAGGTGTTTGTTCCAGCAGAAAGGTGGATAACAACCAGAGCCTCCTACAACGTAAGGACACACACTCTGCTACGGATGCTGGTCCTGGGAGCATTCAGTTTCCGAGAGTCATTGAGAGATTGTTTTAGGAAGTGAATGGGAGTGCAGTCTTGTTTTAAAAAGTCTTTCCAATGGAGAGATTATGTCATTCTTGTGAAAGATGGTGCGTTGCTGTGACAACATGTACTTTCAGGAATAAGCTGAGAATCATAGCAAAAGAGAGCTCATCACAGCCTCTTATCTCTGCAGAGGTGTCAATGCAGTTCAAGCACAGTTTGAGTAGCTTGGTTTTCTACTGCTGTTCCCAAGGGAAGGGTGCATAGTTACCCCAACAAGTACATAAAAGAACAGAAAACAACACTGAAAATTTATTCTCTTCAGGGAGAAGAGCTTTTCAAATTTGTTACCCAGCAGATCAACTGGTGTGTTGATTTAACTGATGCAACATAGCAACTGAAATTGCCATTTGCATTGGCATGCCAGTGTGATCAATCCGGGGCATGTGCTGCCTTTGGGTTTCTCTGGGAGAGAGACATGAAAGCTTTTTGCAGCTGGGAATGCTGTGGGGAAAGATGAAAAAGAAAACAAAAGCCATTTCTCTACACTTGCTATCTCCATGACTGTTGTTGGGTTAAAGAGATATGCCCTTCTGTTTTCCATCATTAAGTTTAACTAGCTAATATGAATTAAATTATTTCCACCATTTTCTGCACTTCTTTCACTTGGAGTAGGCCCTTGACTAATTCTTACCTTCACATTCATCATCTTTGAAGGAATATGCTTTCCTGTGAAAGGAGATGCATTGCTTTGCAGCAGTTTGATGTAGGAAGGTCAAGTAGTGGAGAAAGACTGTCATTCATTCAGCTGAAAGGCTCTTGAGAAGTGCCCTTGAACTGCCAGGAAGGAATATTCTTTTCTTCTTCAGAAGATGTATGCAAGAAGTTTATGTTGTTCTTTCTGCAGCATACTTTTCTAGTTTTTTTCTGCACCTTCCTTTCCATAAGTAACAGTGTGTATTTAATTGTGGTGACATGACCGCTCAGCTAAGATTAGGGGAAATACATGTCTTTATTATTTTGTTCCACTCTCTCTGGCTTAGTAGACATGCTCCATTCTTCCTTCAGCATTCTCCATGTCTATAATAAGATTTTTCTCATTCAGAACACAGGAGGGATGAAAGTAATTGAGGGTTACAGGTGGTTTGTTCAGTGACTAATTCCTAAAAGCCTACTAGCAGTAAAAGTGGCCTTCATTATACTAACATGAGTGTTGCAGGTAGGACAATCTATTTCTGTTTGGGAAACCTAGGTCTAAATCCAAATTGTCTTGGAACCTTGCCAAAGTTTATAATGAAAAGTTGTTTGCAAAGACAAAAAGGAAATTGATGCCTTAGCTGAAAGTGTCCAGGAAGTATGCCAACCTCTGTTGCCTTATTTGTTGACACTTTCAGAAAATCTGCTTATCAAGGAGGCTGTTTTCCCGTCCTGAAGCAGTGCTGCTTTTCAGCAGACTGACTTTCCATCAAGGTGGTATTCTCTGTCCTAGAATCCTCAGGACTACCCTCAGAAATATTTCAAAGTATGCAAGCCCCCTGTGTGGCAACCAGATTTAATGAGGTGTCATGTTTGTGAGAATAGGTAAGCAGTTCCAATTTCTTTCCCCTTTTTTTCTGTTTTGTGTCTTTTTCAGTAGCACATGCGATACAGATAAATAAAACCAAAGATATCATAATTATAGCTAGTTCAAAAAACAGGTTAAAATCACCTGATCTTGTATGTTGTTCTAAATGTTTTTCACCATTTTCATGACAAAATATTAATTCTATTTGCCTGTTTCTGAGTCCATGAACTGCATATAGAGAAGAATGAAAATATACCCAGATAAAATATGTTCCACTTACAGATTGAGTGCATTATTTCATTTTGGACAAAATTGTAAATGAAGGTGGTGCTTAAGAAAATGAAACAGTATCAGTGCTAGCTCAAGCCAGGCATAGTGCCAGGAAGTTGTGGAAGAGCTATAGGGGAAAGCTTGCTTAAGTACCTAATAGCCTGATTTCCAAAACCCTTTCTACTTCAGTCCCAGCCCACTCTCGTTCAAATAGTGCCTAGTTAATGAATTATGATGACATTTATGGTGATCTGGTAATAAAAATGAATGAGGATAAGTATGAGGCCACAAAAATCAGACCCAGCTATCAGAAGGGCTTTTAATTATTCTCAAATTCCTGTCAAACTCCAAAGAAAAAGATTAGGAAATTAAACACTTAAGGTGTCACCAATCTTAACAAATGAATACCATTAGAGTGTCTTCTTTCTTTCCTCAGCTGGAAATCATGTGACACTGACTGAAAGCTGTGAAAAATGCTCTTCCTATCACAGCATCTGGCTTCTTGGCAGCCTTGAGTGGCTGGTTTTATTGGCCATTTCTGCATTGCCTGAAAATTTCTCACACTGTTGTTTGGCTATTTGGTTTACCTTGTGCTCTTAGAAAATGTTTTATTTAATTCTATTTGAATTTAGAGAATTTCAGGACTTTAATTTTATTGAAAAATCATGCAGTGCATGAATCACTCATCTTTGACTGCCAAACTTCCTTAAGAGTGGAAGAGCGCTGAGAGAAAAAGTGTTAAACGTAACGTGTTTCAAGGCAGAATTTAAGCGGTGCAGTAGATAGATTAAGATGCCAAAAGAAACCTGCCCTTCTTCATCATCATCTAATGTGATGTTGAGCCACCCAGTCCTGCCCTGCTCAGGAGGGGAGTGATAAAGTGGCTTTTGTGGGTATCTGACATCCAGCCATGGTCAACCCACTACATTTTCCAGCCTTCTGATATACTCTAAGGCTTTTGACTGTTCTGTAGTGAATAATAAACAAATCAAAACAAACTGGTTGATCACAGGCATCAACTCTCATGTACAGACATCGAAAGCTGGAACAACTTTTAAAGATTCTGAACCTGCATCATTATCATCCCTGATAACAGGGAGACCAATATCTGCAGTAGTCAGTTAAGTGAACATATACAGAATACATTTTTAGGTATTGTGGTACAAAAGACTGACCTTATTTTCATTTGCTGTGGAATGTTGTGGTTGGAATTGTTCATTGTTGCGGCCAGTGAGCCTACGTAACAAGAAACAAAGAGAGCCCTCTGGTGAGACAGCCCCTAGTATCAGAGAATCTCCCCAGGTTAGGGTGACAAAAGAAGCGTCTCCCAGGATGCTCTGTTCTGTTATGGCAATATACACCAGTTCCACTTCCCTGGTTGGCCATTGGCCTCCCTGCCTCTTTGTTACCTTACATGATCCATGCCCTAGAAAGTTCTCCACTCCAGGTTCCCCCCATTGGCCCTTGCCCCTTGCCACTCCCCCAGAGCTTCCCCAGTGGCTCCCATTCCCTAGTCCCGCCTTTGTACCACCCCCGTGTCCTCAGATCATTGGTCTCTGATGCTCCCTCTGCTCCCGTACTTAAACCTGGACTCTCCATTGTCTTTTGTCTTCGTCCCTGAATCCCTTCATGGTGTGGCTGCAATAAACCTCGTCCGTGGACCTTTATACGGAGACCCTTCCCACCTCTTTGCCGTCAGCCCACATTACTGGAGCTATCCATGCGTTTGTGCATACACCCGTGTGTGAGTGTGTGGCTGCCCTGCCGAGCAGCTTCGCTAACGAGACGCTTTTGGAAGATCGCAGCACCTCGCGTAACGGCACAGCAGCCACAGCGCCCGGCTAGCCATAGCTCATATTTAAGCATTCAAGGAATGTGTCTCTTTCCCTCAATCCTCACAGTTCAGAGCAACTAACATGAGTGAGTGCGTACACAGCTATAGAATTTCTCAAAAAAACCTGTCTAACATTCATATATTTATCATGATATTGTATTTCCAAACAAAGCCATATTGTATTTCCAAATATGAAACCAGATCCCAATAATCCAATTGATGCTGAGAAGCTTGGAGAGATTCTGGTGCCTTTTGGTGTCACCTGAGTGGCAAGCAGCTGTGAAACTTAGAGGAGCTTAATTTCTTTCAGTCCATGGATGAAAATCCATTTCAGGTTGTCCCAGGGTAAAGTCTGCCTTGCATTATCACTGCCAAAGCACCGGGCTGTGGTGCCAGCTGACTGCCTGGACTGTCTGACAGGCAGTTCCTAACCCCTGCCCGTGTTGTGTTTGTAATTCATTATGCTTGGAAGTCTCTTCCCCAAAGAGTGAGACTGGAGGAGTCAAGCAGCCTAGACTGCCTCAGATATTGCTAAGCTCTAGCTCCCCAAACTGGAGGTTACTCTAGGCTGCGTAATTTGGAAACTGTTGTCCTTGAGTGACAGAATTCAATGAAGCCTTCATTTAATTTTAATTTGTGTCCTGCAAGCCCACAGCCCCATCACTACAAGAACTTTCCTCATGTCCTGCCTGCCACATCTCCAGTCTCCACCAGAACCCTTCATGCCTCCACCTTCCCGCAGCTCCACCTTTTCTGCCTTGATCCCCCTTTAGTTACAACAAAAATAGCGTGTGTTTTGGCCAGTTTGATGCTGTCTGAACTAGTGTACAAAAGGATCTCACGACATTCATGGTCATGGTGGAATATCTACTTCTGCGACACATTATGTTAGGACTCTTGCACCTTCATACAACCACTTTCCACAAAGTGTGTCAGATTTAACTATCTTTGAGACATCATAGCAAAAGGTAATTGAAATTACACCAACAGATTTGAAGGATATTAGGAGAGGATAAGCAGACAGATGGATGGAAAAAATTATTCTTTAAACTCTGTTTCTTAAGGAAGTTAGGCTAAAATGAGGCTGTTTTCTCTAATTTAGCAGAAGAAAGTTATTTTAATATCAATAACTACTTCAGAAAAATCTGGCAAAGCCTGAAATGTCCATGTAGACTTATCTTCATGTGAGAGTGTGTAGAGTCGTGACTACTGTCTATGTAAGGATTTATCTCACCATGTGTAAAAGTTGTCATGGCAACAGCACTCTGCAAATAATTATATAAATAATAAATGAAAGATTTTATGAGCATACATTAGAGCTGTAGTTCTCATATAGCCATCTTTTTCTGCACAAATTGAAGAAAAGGGTCACAAGGAGTTTTTCTTGGTGTGCATATTTATTTGCCTCACTCAAGGATGTAAAACATTTGCTTTAGGAGGTGAATACTAAAAATTGTTAATCCAGAAAATAAACATTGGCCAAACCCCTGCTGAGAAATAATACAATTTATGTTTCTTAAAGCCAGAGATCAGAAGCACAGGTTCTGAGTCCCTCCTAAAACAGCAAAGCAAATTAAAAGCTGCCTTAACAAGACTCCTGGGATTCTGCCTGTACAGACACATTCCCAGCAGGTGCAGAACCATCAGAAAGCTGCTTTAATGCCCTTCTTACACCCCAGACAGAGACTGTGACCATGGAAAAGTTGCACAACTAATGTATCTGCCCTCTTTGTACCTCTGGCTGTCTTAATCCAGCATGTGCTGGTTAAAGCTAGTATAAATTAACCTGCTCCCTACCTTTTTCTGATCTTTCTTCAAGTACACATCTCTGCTCTTACAAGAAGGAATCTCAGTAAACATCTATATATATTCCACATGTTCTCAGGGCCACATCCTGTAGAGATTCTCCACACAGAGCTCTGGTTGAACACATGCAGGGCTGCCTACAAAAAGCACTGGGGAACCAGGTGTTATATATTTTCATCGGAAGGTACCGAAATCTTCTCATTCAAACTCCAGGGGGTTTTGTGTGTAGGAGTGCTTTTTGAAACTGAGAAATGGAATCAGTGCTTTGGTAGGAGGAGCAGGTGGAAAACTATTGTTCATCATTAAAAACTAGTCAGGAAGAAAATGTGCATATGTTTATCAGATGGGTTCATTGGTGATGACTGTTATTTTCAGCAGTCTTGATGAATCACAAGGCATTATTTTCATGTGCAGCCTGATTGGCTAACATTATTCCATATTATCCTTAGTATTTTGGGTTAACGAAGAGACAAACACAATGCTTGACTCATCAGTTCAACATTTCAGTCAATCTTTAACCATACTTTCCCTAATTGTTTCTTTGGGTCTATTTATAATTACAATAAAGCATGTTATATTAAATAGGCAGATCATATTTGTGTGTACATATATGTATACTTATGCATATATTTATATTTTATATTTCTGTAATGTCTATATTTAAAGTATGTAAAATGCACAATTAATAGAAACAAAGAAAGATTGATCCAGCCAGACTCAGTTATGAACTTCATATTGATGCAAGTATCTCCTGTTAACATTTTGAAATTTTTAGGCTCCTCTGAGTAAAAATAAAGATCTGCTTTTCAGCATGGTTTTAAGGTATAAAAAACTGGGTTTTTTTACTAAAGCTGAAACTGACTTCTAAGCCAGGATTTTCATAAGCACCGTCCTGAAACCGGCTCCCTCTTTTTAAGCCAGGAGACCAGCAGCCTAAATATCTCCATAAAGCAAAGTTGGCTGTCTGTCAGATAAGCAAATCTCAAATTGCAGGAAGACTGAATTCAGCGATGTGTCTAGTTTTAACACATGAGCAATCTCACTGACCTTATACTGTTAGTCTAGACAAACATATGACAGTCCTTTCAAAAATAAGCAGGAGACCAGTCTAGAATGTTAAGCATTGCTGCAGTAACCCTACGGAGAAAATGGTAGATCAATTGCTTTTCTAGTTCAGACCTTTGAATTAAGGAGTTTTGGTGATAAACCAAGACATACAATCATAGCTGACACTAGTGAAGTCTGTATTTTAAACGAAGATGTGTATCTCATTAAATGCAGCCTCCGAAGCCATGTTCCTCCAGGTGAGCAGCATCCAAAAGTGAACCCTTTAAAGTTCATCACCTTCTAATTTCTTGTGGATAATTCTGAAAATTTTCCACCGATGATGGGTCTAATTGTGTTTGCTAACTTTACTTTGCTATGTCATATGACAGTAAGATACCACCAGGACCAATATGGTCCAGATGTCCCCAAACCAAAAGACATGAAACCCTCCCTGACCCCATGTAACAGTCTTCATCCCTTTAGAACAATGACTAGAATTTCCCAAAATTTCTGCCTGCAGGAGGAGAGGACTTCCAATTAAGAAAAATGGTGACATTTCTGGAGCAAAAATGACCACATGTTCCTAGGAAGTGGACCACAATACAGAAGACAAAAAACCACAAATCAACAGTCCCTGATGGTATAATGGGGGAAAAAATCCTCCCTGTGTCCTATAACACAGATGTTTTAGTCCTGAATGCATAAGACACATACCACTGACCAAAAGACAGTTTACTATCACTACAAATGCCAATGAAATGTCTCTTTGCAAGCTGTGGCTAGTTTTCAGTCTTCCAAAGGAAGAAAAAACCCAAATTCCTCCGCACTCTTTATCAAAGCCAAGTTGTACATCTGGAGTGAAAAAAACCAAACCAAAACCCCAAATTTCATCCTGTGCCCTGCATGTGGTCAAGAACCCTAAAATATCATTTCAGTTTAAAGTACTAACAATACTAGAATAAAAATACATGACCAAATCTCTTCAACCCTCACTTGCATCTACCAGCAAAGCAAGCATTGGAAACCTTAATCACATGCTTGAATTACAGGCTCTGGGATTACTCTCACCTTATAATAAAACTACTATCAGCCATTTCAGATTTTGACCCCATTCTCATCTAATTGGAAGTCTCTCCCAGAAGTGTGCTCCTTCAATGTTTATAAACTTTCTTCATCTTTGTTTACGCTTCCTTAGCAAGGACCTGCTAGATCCACAGGAAAGACCTATGTGGTGATCAATGTGCAGCAAAGCACAAAGCAAATACAGTAAGTCTTGACTGAAAGGTGATTTGTGTATTTTTGTATTTTGTTTGGCTTTTTGGGATGTTACTGCAGCAGATTAAACTGCAGCATACTTCCTCCTCAGCTAAATCTGCTGGTCTGGACTAACTGGCCATTGAGAACACAATATATAGAAAAAAATTGCAGATTCTATCAGTACATTCCCTAAAAACATCACATTGAGGGCAAAAATATGTAAACTTCAGAATGAAAACCATGGAGATTATTTTAGCATAAAAATTGTTTCCAGATCCTTTGCTGCTTTCCAGATTCCAGCAGTTCTAACCTCTGCTGAAATATTGTTGTGTGAGCAGAGGTCATACCCTCTGCTAATTGACAGCTCACTTGTCCGCTGGAGGAAGGAAAACTGTGCAAGCTCCATGTAAGAAAAACATAACATAACCTGGAATCCAGAGTAGCTTGAATTTCATCTAATCCTCCAGGAAATAAGCTTAAATGCAATAGTTAGGAGTTGACCTAAGTCTCTTGTGCTCCTTCTGCCTTTTTCTGAAACTGATCAAATGTCTTTACTTTTGACAGTTTACTCTGTCTGGCACTTTTCCTCATCTATTGCCCATTCACGTACCTTCAGCTCCCCAATGCAAATAAAAATCCTAATACTCTGCTTTAGGGTAGAACAATTTAGATTCCATTTCCCAAAGAAAATGTTTCAAAGAGAATCCAGCACAATGAATGGCAGCATTAAATTATTTATTCTTTGAGATTTTTCTTCTTTTTATTTGTGACGGTCCAGCTTGGTGCCTGTGTCATAAAACTGATTCCAACAGCAGATGGTTAATAGCACCCATGAAACCCACACAGATCAGATAAATTTGTACAGGTCTAGATCAAACAGTAGCAGAAGGTCAAACAGCATAACAAAAAGAAAGGAAAAAAAAAAAAAGAAACCGCATTGCATACGCAGTGAGCTTTTTTTCCCTAAGATGACAAATTCAGGTTTCATATGTATGCTGCAGCCCAACCAAAAATACATGTACACGATTTCAGCTTACTGAATAGTAGCACATTCAGTGAAATTGTTTTCAAATGTTTGTTCCTTCAAACATTAGTTTTCCAAGCAATTGTGTTTTTCTGTTTTCTCATATAGCTGGATATGGCACTGGGACTGTGGTCATTGCTGTCCCTCATGTCTCAAACAAACAACAATAATCCTGAGGTATTGTATGTCTGAATTACAGTGGCAAACACATCCCAAATCCAGACATTTTTTGTGCTGTCATGGATGCTGCACATTTTTAAGGTATTTAAAAAGAAATATTTTCTGAAGTCAGGTTTATTGCCACTCCTTTCAGTATTTATACATTTGGATTAAAATCCTGTAGCCGTATCCATTAGAGGGTGTATATGTTTTGAAGATACTTCTGCCAGATCATCTGCTTGGGCAGGAGCAACCAGTTTTGACAGGGCTTTTTCCAAATAAAAGATTCTTCCACAAAATATATAATGCTAGCCATCATTTGGTTATTTATCACACTGAGTTTATATCTGTTCATAACCCATGTGAAAATACCCTGTATTTTCCCATGAAGACCTTGCTAAGACTGGCCTCCTTTCAAGGCAGGCCAGACACACTGCATTACTGCAACACTCCTGCTGCTTGGACTCCCACAGAAGTCACACATCTGATTCCACCATGGCACTTCAGACAGTTTGCAATCACCCTGTGCCTGAGAGGAAGGTCCAGAAACTTGGTCTTCTAAAAGAATAACTAGCATTTGCTTCAGAAGCAATTTGTGCACATTCAGATCACGTCAATCCAGTCCTTCAGGGAATCACCAGACCCCTTGTGAACTCCTCATCTAGCTCCCTGTGGATGCTTTCAGAACTTGTCAGAGGCGGCATGCACGCAGTCCCTACTCAGTAAGTCCATTAATTCTATTCTAATCTATCTAAACCTTCTGTCTTTGAGGGAAACAACCATATAGTGCAGCCAGTTTCCCAAAAGTACTGGAATTTGTGTCTGCACAGCACAGTACATATGGAACAGCTGGATTCCACGCTGTATCATATCCAAAATGCAGATATTGAATGGACAGGTGACAGGCATTCAACTTACAATAGCTACCAGATTTTGGAAAAAATCTGTGCTAAATACAGAATCCTTAAAGTGGTCTAGGACCTTGAATATGATTAACAGGTGATGCCATGTAAAAAACGTGAAATGTTGATGTTGAATGAAGGGAAGGGAATGGAAGGGAAAGGGAAAGGGAAAGGGAAAGGGAAAGGGAAAGGGAAAGGGAAAGGGAAAGGGAAAGGGAAAGGGAAAGGGAAAGGGAAAGGGAAAAAAAAAAGAAAAGGAGAAAAGAAGAAAGAGAATTTCCTAAATTTTATGTCATAGGCTGAGCTCTGTCCTTGTAATATTAGATTTCAGAACAGATAAAATTCAAAGGTAGGGAAAACACATTCTTTATAATCATTTCTACCCCCTTCTGTGGGTATCTAAATGTGTCTTTTTCTGCACCTTCAGACCACTATATATTATTTTCAATTTTGATGCTACTGGCTGTGATAAGGGAAATATAGAATAGTGAATTTGTCAAGTGTAAAAGATGGAAAAGGATCCTCCAGCTGTGTACTTTCCATTTTATACTTTTTGGAACTACAAACACTGAGAAAATTACCACCTTTAGGACTTCCACACCATGCACAGGAATATCAATAGGCTTTCCTAAATGCAGCAGATCACCCTGGAAGTTAGCAAGCTACTCCAGGGTGGAAGGCGCCAAAAAATCTAGCTTGTGAGCTCTTAGTGGGGTCAAGCAGGACTGGAAGCACCCTTCCATCAGAACTCCATGTGGCATGGCAGCTCCTGTCTTGTGCAGGAATGGTGAAATGCCACTCTCTGTGATGACGGTACCCAAACAAATCAGCTTTGGGACTCCTCTCACAGCTGGTATCTGTGTCCTGGTCGAGGACAAAATCTCAGCCATGCTGGTTAGAATTTGTTATAAATTATTTTTAAAGCTCCTTTTAACAAACATCTCTTTTTCTTCCTCTCTCTACCACTCAGTCTTTGAGGCTTACAGAGAATTGAAGGGGTATATATTTGAGAGATACTCTTTTGTCTTCTCAGAACAGCCACTTAAATCATGAGCTGATTAAACATCTGAAAAGAGACTCAGTGTCAAGGGCAATTCATTTGCATGGGCTGTACTAGCTACATAACCATGGCAGTCCTGTTTAGGACTCTATGCAACCAGAAGAGTTTCCAAAATCAGAAGTATTCTGAAAACCAGCTGAAGAGCCAGGGATGAGCCTCACTCTGAAAAGCAGGCTTTATTTAAACTTTCATCCTGCATTTAGCACCTGTTTCTGACCTGCATCTTGTCTCTACACCAAAATGATAGTTCATGTAACCTACAGATACAGACTCCGAATTAGCTCCTGTCATAGCACAGAAGATGGTGTATTTGAAATGAGTCAGCAAGCATTTGAAAGTCTGCAGGGCTCACCAAGCCCATATCTTTTATTCCTTAGACTTCTACAGGGTGTTTAGTCTGTGCCAAGAAGGAGGCATGTGACTAACTTGAATAATACCGAGAGATAACCAGCACACCTCTGGGTTAAAGACCTGCCTGGAGAGCTTCTCATGAGTGCACTTAAAACTGTCTCTAAGCACAGAGTCACAGCACACAAGTGCAGCAGCACTGCGAGGGGCTGTGCAGTGCCAGCGGGGATCCACAGACACCTCGCAGTTAGAGAGCAAAGGCTTCTCCAGAGGTGTCACTTATGTTGCTGGTGCTCCATATTTACCACTCCTGTCCTGCAAGGGGCTGCAGATCACATGGAAAACCCTCAATCAAGGCTCCCCTCTCCTTCCTTTCCTGCTGTCAGGCTGCACAGTAAATAAAGGTGCTAAGGCTGCTATTAGGCTGGAGCTGCCTTTCCTTCCTTCGTGTCTCTGTGGAAGGGGACTCCCCGCTCTCTGAGTTGCTGGGTACTCACAGTGGGGTGCTTGCTCAAGTGCAGACATTGACTTGCCTCCAGACAGCTCAAGAAAGCTGAGACAATTTGTACCAGCATAGGATCTGACCCTGTATTTACAATTGATGCAATTCCAAGCACTCATGAAATATGAGGTCTGTGAGTTATGCCAAAAACAGCAAAGAAGCTGAATAACTGGTTGAAAAGATATGTAAGCCAATTAGTCCCCAAAAGCTCCAGAATAATCCAAGTGTGCTTCTCCATTACAATTAAATGAGAGCTGGAACTCTTTATTATTTAAGGGGGGGGAAAAAAGGAGATTCATCTGTGCAGCCTTGGATTGGACTTTCTCTATTGTCCAGAGTGGCAGCTATTAGCAGTGTTTGGATGCTGGTGAAGGAGAGGGGAACAGAGCTTCAGGCCCTTACTTTCCTGCCAATGGAAACATCTCTTCAAGATGTACTGGCACTACCTGCCCTGAACCATAACTCAAATGCAAGATCCACAGTAATTGTTAAAAATACAACTCCTGTCTCAAGCAGATATCCTTGAGCAAACACATATTGTTGGTCAGAGTGGTTGCTCCTCTTTGCCCAGAATTGACTATTCAAGTTTTCCTGCCCTGCTGGGGCAGATCAAACAAGGAAAAGAAAATCTTATTTCACTTGTCAGTGGATAGGGACTTTTCCTGAATGTTTCCTGACTGATCCTCTGCCAGCTTGTCGTGATAGTTGGGGCCCAACTCTGCAGCAGGAAGCTTGGCAACCTCAAAGCCTGGGAATAAAATCAAGGCAGGTAAAGGTTTCCAGATGCTGAGCTTCTTAGTAGCTCTGAAGCCAGACAGCTGGAAAACCTAGGCAGATCAGGGAATCTTGTCAATTATGGTTAGGATTGTTCGACAGGGCATAGCACTTTGATATACTGAAACAAATTATGGGTCTTTTCCTATGCAATATGAAATTCCATTTTTCTGGATGCTGCTCTGATGTAAAATTGTTTGGGGCAGGCGGACAGGACTTTCTGGACCACAGGGATTCTGGTCTTTGCCTTCCTTTAGCAGGTAAGAACCCAAAGTATGCTGTCTTAGAGAAATTACAGCTTCCTGAAAAATGTGCTAGGTGTTTAGCACTTGGTTCTTTCAGTCTGGAGAAGAGGAGACTGAGGGGATACCTCATTGTTGTCTTCAACGTCCTCACAAGGGGAGGCAGAGGGGCAGGCACTGATCTCTTCACTCTCATGACCAGTGACAAGACTCAAGGAAACAGCATGAAGCTGAATCAGGGAAGGTTTACATGGGATATCAGGAAAAGGTTTTTCCCCCAGAGGGTGGTTATGCATGGGAACAGGATCCCCAGGGAAGTGGTCACAGCACCAACCCTGACAGAGTTCAAGAAGCATTTGGACAACACTCTCAGGCACAGGGTGTGATTCTTGGGGTCTCCTATGTAGGGCCAGTATTTGGACTCAATGATCCTGATGGGTCCTTTCCAACTCAGTATATTCTATGATTTTGTGATTCTATGATTCTATGAACAAGTCTTTGAGCACTAAAACGTATTAATACTCTAGTTCTAGGGACCAAAATTATTTTTTCTTTAATTTGGGTCTCCTTTACTCCCCTTTGTGAGTAATCATTTGGCAGCTATTACAAAACCCTCAGGTACACTGATAAAAATAAACTGCATTCAGGTGCTAATGCCATAATTTTAAAAGTAGGAGTATCTGCTCATGAAGGATGGGAATATTTCCTCTTAAACCCAATGGAAAATATGCCTTTTAAAGTTTCAGACTAAATTCCTATACTTAGGCTATTCTCAGTGCTATATTCTGCTGTTGGAATGAATCCATTTTTGCTCTCCTTGAAAACACAAAGCCCCATGCTGACTTGCATATTGTTTAGACAAGCCTAATGCTCTACCCTTTGTCCGGTCTATTTAAAGAAAATCAATCAGCATTCCTCTGATGAACTTCATAGGCACTGGTGTTAGACACTCGCTTAGACTTGCCTGCTTAATGGAACACATTCTTATTCCAAGCACCTTTTTTTAAGTAATAATGAGACAACCAAGAGTTTACCAAAAGGGGGTCACAGGTGAATGACAATTATTGGGCAGGAGCAAAATCCTTCTTAGGCAGTCAGTGATCGCAGAGAGGAATTCCTTTCAAGGTTGAGCAATTGTCTTAAACACCTACACTTGCACACATGTAGGATAAGCTATGCACCAGACAAAGAAAAGGAAACAAATGCCAACAAAAATCAAGGAAAAAAGGAGAAGAAAGGCAGGCAAAAAAATCTGTCAAGACAACGAGCAGCACTCTGAGATGTTTGGGAAATGGGTGGGTTAAAAACAATTCCTTAGTTCACCTTTTGAATCTGTGCTGAACTACATCTCCTAGCTTCCCCTCCCTAGCTTTTTGTCCATGTGTCCATCCTTTGATTGCAATTCCTAGGGGTGAGGAATCTACCTTCTTACCTGTCTGGAAACTGCCTGGATTTAATTTAATCTCTAAAACCTGTCAAGTCTGGACAAAGTAAATTTATGAAGATAATTTGAGGTCTCGGACGTTTTTGGATGAAGAAATTCTCTTCTTGTAAATTGGCTCATTGAGACCAAACAGAAAAGTGGCTGCATGTCTCTGTCTAGTTGTTGTTTAGGAGTGTTTACAGCATGGAATGTGCTGTATATGATGGTGTCTATGTATCTCCACATTACTGTACTGTAACACTATCTGGTAATTGCATGAATTTTAAAAGAAAAAACATTTCTGCTTTGAAGGCAGAAGGAAATAATTTTGCCTACATCCTTCCTTTCCTTCTGCTTGTTTTCAATTGAGAAAAACCCAACAAAAACCAACCAAGCCCTCAAGTAAAAATTGCCTGTGGGCAAACTGACCCCCAATGATATCAAAAGGATGAATACTGGCTAATATCTGAAAAAAGGTTTCTGCTTTTCTGCACTCTCCATTTCTGGTGGTCTTTTAAAACCTTCTCATTATTCCAGCCACATTCATACCTGTCAGTTTTGCTAGAACCTGCAGGGGAAAGAAATTGTTGACAGCATTCAAGCAGTGGTGCACTCTCAACCATCACACTCTCCTGGGCAGCAGGATGGCAGCAGAGCCAGTGCTCACTGCTTCCAGCACAGCTCAGCTGCAGCCGCGGGTCGGGACTGATCTCTCCGTAACACTGAGGGTGAAGATAAATCTTCAGAGGTGGCGTTATGCAGCTCTATTAGTCTAATGGCTGGAGTCTGCTCCTCTCACAGACCCATGGCCACTGTATTCACTCACACTGTGTGAAAGAGAGTTGATAACACATCAGTGAGAGGCTTGTCATCTTCAACATCGGTTCCTACGCACTGCAAGTTACTGCAGTCATGACGTGAGCTAAGCCATCAGCAAAAGAGGAGGCTACTGTCTCAAGTGTCTCTCTTCTGGTGGATCTTCATAGGCTTTGCCTTTGGGGAAGAAATGGCAGTAAAATTGTGTTTTTGCTTTCAACCTGAATATCAAGGAAACAAAATTAATATAAAGGGAGCTGCTGTTTGGAAAAGACAACAGATATCTGAAATGTTATTGGGCCACTAAGTGGCAGTTCATGAAAAGACAACAGAGTTTGTCATCATCAGCTGAGTCACCTCTTAAACACCAGGAAGCAGTGAAAGTAGCGATCATCTAAGTAGTTTTTGCACACTTTCTGTGGGATGATGCTGGATGAGGATCCATTTGAGCCACATAAACTGAAAATGGAAGAGTCATAAAGTCCTAATTTTGTCTAAGAGCAGAAGCTGAACAGTGAGAGAAAGTCATCCTGACCAGGTGTTCCTGACATCTAGCTGCTTAGACATTTTTACTTAGTCATGCCTGCATGTACATGAAAGATGGGGGAAAAAAAAAAAGGAAAAAATACTGCTCTGTGTTGACTGGATTAATTTCCTTTTTGGCATTCACAAGATGCACATACCAGTGGCCCAAAATGGCAAAATAATTATGTCAGGCAATGGTGGACTTTTCTAAAATCAATCTATTGATCTATTTATCCAGCTACAGCAAAGGCCTTCATATCTTTTATTCAGTGCTCTGAGTCAAGCTTGCTCAGTGTTACCAAATCATTAGGAAGGAGGCTTTCACCATGCAGAATGGGCTGCCTGGCATGGATGCCTTGGAAGCAGTCTAGAATAGACTGGGTGATCTTCAGATGGGTCCAGTGTCTCAAATCCATAACATCTTAGCACAGAGAGCACAGTCCTGGAGGAGACGTCATGGGCTGTTTTGGTCAGAAGTCAGTCCCTGCCCCTGTTTGAAGTCCACATCCGCTTACAAGGTAATGCAGCTTAACTCCTTGGAAGCGTTCAAGGCCAGCTGGATGGGACTTTGAGCAACCTGGTCTAGTGGGAGGTGTCCCTGTCTGTAGAAGGGGGGTTGGAACTAGATGGTCTTTAAGGTGCCTTTCAACCAAAACCATTTTATAAGACAAATACACAGCATGAGAAGGTTGTAGCAACAAGAATTGCTGAGAGAGGTCCAACTACCTGGAGTGAGACTGGGAGAAACAGGTTAAAGGCAGAAGTGTAGAAGAAATAGAAAGTAGAAAAAATGAAAGTGGGCACATGAAATGAAAACTGTGGGAGGAGTAAAAGATGAAAAAGTGCATGCAAGGAAAAAGGGCAAGTAATCTCAGTGAACAGGTCACCTCCATCCTGCCCTCAGCTACCAGTCATTACTGATCAATATTCTGTGCCTGACAGCAGCTGAGGGCAAGGGCTTTAAGCAAAGGCGAAAGCCACCTGTAATGAGCTATTGCACTGTGATACAACTTAAGGGAAGTTTGTTTTTCACTTCAGGGAGCTATTTGCCTACAAATGGCTTTTTTTCCTTATAAATTTGATTTTAACAAGTGTAACTGAATGATGTTCATCTTGATAACCTGTCTGTGTCTAATCCTTTTTAACCTTCTGCAAAGTGTTTTTCCTGAGTGATACTTGTCATGGGGTTACAGAACTGAATTATGTACTCTGGTTTTAAATGTTACGTTTTAAATGTTTCCTTTTCCAATTGATTTTTTTTTCATTTTATCTCCAGCATCCAACACATATCTTCCCATTCATTTTAGATGACAGTTTAATATCACCTTACACATTTCCTCTTTAGACTAGTCATAACAGTAGCTAGCCAGAAAAAAAGTTTTCATAAGCAATATCTGTTAAAATATTCTTTTCTTTGAACAAAAGTATTGAAAATATGATTTTTTAGCTTTCTTTCTAATATTGCATAGGAGTCTTTCATGTCAGTAGTCGCTTCATTACTCCATCTGGACTGTTAGTTTTACCTTTTAGTGTCAGGAATGACCAAAACTGCGTAAGATGTAAAATGTGGAGACAGCACTGACTCACAGATTGTTTTCAAACCCTGATACATGCAGTACCTTCCAATTATCTGGTTTTATATTGCTTCTCCTCATGGGGCCAATGTTTTCCTGATATCTCAAGACATCTTTTTTCCTCTCTATTTAAATTGAAAAAAAAAACCCACCAAAAAACAAAAACAACCAAAAAAACACTTGATGAAAAGTGTTACCATTTCCTTTCAGTATGAGTTCCCTTCTATTGCTGCTTACATTTGTCGCTATCCTGGCTATTATCTAACTCTGGTAGAGCCTTCAAACTTTCACCTGAAACTTCCCCTTTGGTCATTAATAGCATTGATTACACTGTCATACAAGGGTTAATTGCAATCAAGGAAAGAAGATAACAGCTGGTTTAGCAGAGTGACTATAACATTGTTTATTTTAATTAAAAAGGGAGCAGCAAGACTATATCTTTTGCAAAAGAAGGGAGATGTATTCCGAAGAAAAAGATTAATTTGGTGGAATCTGAAAGTAGGATTAGCTAGGAAAGCAAATTTGTCCTATCAGGAAGTACTTTTCTCCACGGTGGATGCAATCTGAGACAGAAAAAAACGCAGAGACAAAATCTTTAAGCAGGTAGACCTAGGAATGTCTACAGCGAATCAGGCAGCAAAAAGGTGAGAAAAAACCTTGGTTTAAATTAAATCGAGTAAGCATGTTCTTTTCTTTCATTTCTTGACCTATGTTAAGACCTATGTTTATAAAAATAAACATTGGCAGCAGTAGTGTCAATTTTGCTTAAATAAAGCCACCCTTTCCACACTCTCCCCCACCATTCTACCTCAACTTGGCTTAAACTAAGAGCAATTTTGGCTGACAGCAAAGCATTCCTTCCCTGGGGATTTGCAAGAATTCACAAACCAGGGTAGTGGGACACCTTAACCAGATACCTCACCCTCTGCGTCCCCAGCACGTTTCTCAGCCTTCCCAGCGGGTCAAGGACCCCCCAGACTGTACGCCAGTACATGGCCTGTTCTCATGGGGTCAGGAGAGACACTAACAGGGGCAGGCCAAGAGGCCTTTCTAGCATGTATAAAGATGTTAAAGAATATGCCAGAACCAAGTCAGGCCTGTGTGAAACCTCTGTAACCCTGAAGCAGAACATGCGGTGTCACTGGCAGTTCCTTAAATTCACATTGAAACTCCTGAAAGGAAATACTTCAGTGACAGAGCATCCAAACTCAGAACAGATCTGTTTATTGGGAAATTATCCAGGGTCTGATCCCAGATATGCACAAGGGCCATTTTAGCATTTCATCTTGCCAAAGGCACCCACAAATATTTCATGGAAGCACACAGAGCTGTAAGGAAATAGCTTTTTTTAGACAAAAAACTATAAGTAGTTTATTACTTGTGTTTCATATCTGTGGAAAGGACTGTGCCCAAAATGTATTTGTGTTGCCCAGCCTGGTTCATTGATCTAATCAAAGTTATTACCTCTCCCTATAACCCTGCACTCACAGATATCCTGAGACCATTACAACTATTCAAACACAGTAATTCTTACCTGCCTACAGACAGACAGAGCAGGAATTTATATGTTTAGACTTGAGCTGAGAATAACTCCATTTTTAGGAAGAAATGCATATTTTGGTTTTATTCCGATTTGAACAAAAAACTTTGCTGTTTAAAGGTAAAAAAAATCTGGGAAAGGAAAGTACTGTACCCTACTTAGCTTTGGGAACAGCACCTCACTTGGCTGGCCTCCTCTGAGTCCTTCCCATGGGCACTGGCATCTAGGGCTGCTCCATGTCCAGGCACCCCCCTCCTCTCTGGCACACTTCTGGCTAACTCTAGCCAGGGGGCGGGTAAATCGCTATCAAAATTGGACAGACTTCCACTTGTAGGTTTCAGCAGTCTTCCATTTTATTTAAAAAGAAAATATTTCATTTTTTGTTGTGTCTGACCAGGTTGTAGCATATAGGCTGGATAAAGATAAATCTTTGCAATATGTCAGTTTGAATAATGCTCTGAAGCCAAACATCTGGAAATACATATTTTATCAGTGTAGCCTGTGTCAGACAAGTTAATGTTGATACTTTAACTGTTCCTACCCTTATTTCCAAGACCTGGATCATGTTATGGGAATTGCAGTGCTCATGGCAAAATGACTGATATGAAACTACGGGAATTTTAAGCCCTTGGGGGTAATGGTATGCTTTAGTAATCTGATGCCGAACTGAACTTCATGCTGATTAAGCAGAGTGGCCATCTTAAATTGATTTCCAGAAAACATTTAGCTTCTAAAATGCTTTTTGTTACAAGAACTTTGTGGAGGGAGCACAGACTCTGCTTCTGGCATGAATTAATGAAGAATTGGTTGGTGTGTTAACAAAGGCACCCGCATCCTCTTTGTCCCTCCCTTTGGGCATCCCCAATACAAATGCATCACTAGCTAGACTGCCCTTTCTGACAACATAAAGAGGTTCTAACTTGAGATTATTTTGCTTTTCAGTGTTACCCTCCCTTCTCTCCTGCTTTTCAGGGAAGACTAATTATCACTGATACTATAGCTTGACACACAAAAGGATGTTTTTACTATTTCTGTTCAAGTCAGGAAATTGGATCTTCCACTGGGGAGGTGGGAAATCAGACCCCTCTCTTGATGATAGCCTATTCATGCATCCTGAACAAGGCTCCAACACCACCCTACCTGCAAATATGTCCTGCAGTTCAGTGAACACAGACCTAAGTGAGAATTTCAGTGAAGTCCTACACGTAGCGAGTTAAATGACCCAAGCAAAACCTACCAGCCTTGCAGATAGGAAGATATACTTTCCCCTGTAATGAACATACCACTAATATCTCCACTAAGCAGAACATGATTTTCTAGTAGTAATCCAATGGCCCACTCCAGGAGAACATTTTATGACTGTGTATTTTAAATCTCGATCGGTGGGAAAGCCCAAGTCTTGGCACAAATATAAACAGTGACTATAAATTAGACACAAGCAGGGTGTAACTTTTCAAGATCCCAGGCTCTGTCTAAATTTACAGGCTGTTTGCTGAGGCTTTGTGACTAATGGTAGCATAAAATATTTTAGTCAACTTGCAAAGTGAGAACTTAATGATTGAGAAGTTCTTAACTAGCTGCTCTGATTAACAGTGGGTAAATTACTATTAATGCTGGTAATAAATGCCATTAGCAGTAATTCACTGAAAAGCCCTCTATAGGCTCCAATCATGTCAGAGTTTAGCTAAAAACAATGATTGACTAGTCTTGGCAAATCCCAATGTTTGTTTGCTTCCCAATGGCTGCTTGAAGATGTTGCAGGATGCAGTGGGCTGTGCACACTCGTGCCTTGAGAAGGATTGGAATGGCTTTCTTATCAGCTATTACTCTTTCCTTCAGCTGGAATGACACCTGCAATATATTTATGTTTGAAAGAAAGCAGTGCTCCTCTGCTGCCTCCAATGAGGTGAGTTGCTGCAAGACCTGGAGACCCAGCACCTCAGCAAACTTCAGTGCTGTGCTGTGAATTTCAGCCTTCAAGGGAAAACCAGCATGGAGTCTGGTGGAACTTTTGGATCTCCAAAGGGGTTACCTTCTCTTCTCCTGCTCCCTGCCTGCCCTCCCTCCTCCCCGCCTCCTGCCATGGAGCATCTTCTTTGCATTTGCACCAGTGTAACAATGTACAATCGTGTCACTCTCTACCGACTGAGCACAGCAAACTCTGGCAGTGAATAGATCCATCCTGTGGTTCCTGCCTAATATGTCCTTATGTGAAGCACGAAGGCAATGGGATTATGTATTATTGTAATGAGGAGAGTCGTAAGTTATGGTGAGGGAGCATGCAGTAAAGTTGCCTCTTTATAATATTTATAAATATTATATTTAACAATCTATAGTGACATAAGCTATTACAGAGGTCACTACACAGCTTCTTTACTGGGACCTCAAGTATTTGTTTCAAATAATTCTATCATACTCTCTCACAGCAACATGACAAAAAGCTATTGCCTTTTCATACGCATACAAATTTGTGATGAATTTCATAATACTGTGTTGCTTCAGCTCAGCATGTCTGGTACTGAACTTGAATTACAAAATGTAAGCCTCACTCCTTTCCTGGTCTTGGGCATTTCTAGCACATATATTGCCATGTGATTTGATATGGTTCTGGTTTTTGGTGTTTTGAGATGCAGGTGGACCAAATACACTGTACTTGACTCATTGAGTTATCCAGAGTCACGGAGAAGGGAACATGGCAATATGCACACAAAGGTTATGTGACCTTTTCCTCAGGGAACAAAACTGGGCCCAACACAAAGATTCGGTCAAATGCATTTTCCCCAAGAGAGATGAGGTGATTGTTTGCTTAATCCACCTAATGAGCCACTGGCTGTTGATAGCCACACACAGACAGACGTTTCTGCTGCCATGGCTCTAGTGAAGCAGCACATGAAACATTAGGCATTTGTGCAAGTCATTTCTGGAACGGGCAGAATATTGGTCTTTCAGGATATTCAGATATTGAATAGCAGTGACCTGTCAGCTAGAGCTTCAGGATAACAGTAACGAGAAGTCTGCCTGGGCAAGGAAGATTTGTTTCACAGACATGAGATGGAAGGATACTGTGAGCACTCTGCATAAATGGTGAAACAAGAGAAGGGGGAATACTTCAAGAAGCACATGCAACACTGGAAAAATAACACCAGTAATTATTTTAACCTATTAGATGTGCATTCCAACAAGAGTAAATTGGCTTTTTATTCCCATACTGGTAGCAATGTATTCATCCATGCTCATTGTATTTCCTATTTTCATTAGAGGAGAACCAGTGTGCATGCAAGTCATTACAAAAAAATCTTCAGGCTCCTAAAATATGCTTATCTTGCAAGAAGCTGCTGTTAAATAGCTTAATCTAAGTATGCTATACATGAGATAAATACAATACATTCTTAATTTTATAGTTTGCCATGTGATACATTTTTAATAAGACATTTTCATTAAATTTTACTCTTTCTGCTATCTGGAATAAGTGTTCAGATATGAGACATCTGATCTGCTCTTCAGAGCTTAGTGACAAAAAAAGACTTAGAAAGGGGTTTTTTTAAAGGTCTTGAAATGATATTTTTAAAAGATAGCTGTTGCTCCAGCTTTCTCGTCTCCCAAAATCTTTCTTTAGAGAACCATCCATCTCTCTCGTGTTTACACATCCTTTTGCCTGTCTCATTTATCAGCCCCCAAACCTTTAATGAACTTTCTTCCTCCACAGTCAGCCTCATAGCAAGTCTGCCCCACATTGCTTCACATCTTTCCTGCCACAAAGGCTTTTCATGTGGGTAGCCAAATCTCTTTGTGCCTGTTCCCAAGCAATTTGGAAAGCACATTTGGATTCACTGCGGTTCAGTCATGATGTCAGATGACATCATGGAAAAAGAGCTGCACTTTCATGGTGTGTAAGTCTGCCTCAGTATTTACACTTTAGTTACTATTAGTATTTCAATGTTACTGTTGTATTTCAATGATCAGGTGTAGCTAAGAAATGGCAGCAAACCTCCAGCTCAACTTGCTCATTTTTTGGTTGTAAAAGATGCAGAGTGATTGTGCGTGTTTGCTGGTTTGATTTTGGGGGTTTTTGATGTTGTTTAAAATATCTTTTTGTTTACTGTAAAGCTATGGTGAAGCATAAAAGAAATAATAGCTAAGAAATTGCAGTTCTGCAGAGAAACAAGCTCTTACAACAAAGGTTTTACTGGAATAAGACTTTCCCATAAGGGTTGCTTCGACATCCTCTATGCAAATGTGAAGTGAAATTATTACACAGTGTCAGTGCAGTCATTACAGAACTACATGACCAAACCAGGATCTCATTACCTGATCTGTGTTTTGGAGTGGGAGGTCATTAAGTAGACATGGGGAGAGAGGTTAGAGAAGGCTGGAGCCTTGCCTGCTTCTGCTATCGAGAGCTGTAAGCCCAAGAGCAACACTATTATGGGTTGCTTCAGTTGTCATTTAGATGTATCCTCTGTTTTCTAGGCTCTCTTCTGCAGGCCATTAAATAAGAGTTTGTGTGTAGAGCAGTAAGTGGATGTAGCCTGGGTCCCTTAGATTCATAGGTTACAAAAACATGTCATGGCTATAAGGTGGAATTCTGGGGCATTTCTAAAAATTAGGACCAGGTCTACTTTCAAGACGTATTATGTTGGAACTTAATTAAAAGGTTTTCTGTGGTGTTTCTTGATCCCTGCATGGTATTTCTTGGTCCCTCTGTAAATGCAATTTAATGGAAGAAAAAGGGAGAACAGCTGAATGGAATGCATAAAGTTTACAGTTCTTGCTTCCATCCAATGCCATTTAGGAGTGTGATAATGGTTATTAGAATAAGTTCCTATATTGGGTCAGTAAAATCTTCAAATGCTTCATTTAAGTTTTTCATTTTTCTGCGATTTTTATCCAGGAAGAAAAATGGAAGAGGAAAAGGACATTTACATAGCGTGACTTTTGGACATAAGAAAATTAAAGAATCAGCATCTTCAATTTTAAGGTCTTCTCAGTAGTTATAATCAATGAGATTTGAAGGACAAGACTTGAGTTGTCTTTGTTTGAAATTCAAGGAAAAATAGATTTTTTTTACTTATGCATTCCTATGCTGCTCTGTTCTGCTAATGTATGAGAACAAAGTTAATTGCATAGGCTGGGAAAAGGATTGCTTGGATCTAAAGTACTAGCTGAATGAAGTTAAAATTAGGGCTTTCACTCTTCATTGCCCTGAGTATTGCATGTTTAGCTACTCTTAAACCAAGTGGGTGTAGAATGTCACTGCTGTCATTGTGTATTCTGATTAGGTACACAAAATATAAACCAATTTGAGGTAGTTGCAATGATCAAAGGATGTTTTATGCTCAGGTCCTATTAACATGTATATGTATTTTTATTTGATGTATATTACCTAAAATATTACTATGCCCTCCTGATTAAAATACCTTCAAGAAATGGACTGAGCTGAGGAGGTAACAAGAAGTCAGGTATAGGCATTTCCAAAATCAACATAAAACTTGTTGTAAGTAAGGCAATGTCCTGCAAAGCCTCACATTTTCTCTCTTAAAAATATCTACTTTGAAAAGAGAGTCTTTCTAGGCTGTTTGCCTAAAAAGCAAAGCTAAGAAAGAAATTAGCAGAAGTAAACTAAGCCTTTAACATGCCTCTCTTGCTGTGCCTAAGAACGCAGGTGACAATCTCACCCCTCAGACAGCGTCCATAGTAATGTAAATACAAAACCTACCCCAAAAAGAGAGCTGAAGCATGAATATGTGAATGCTCCTACTTATCTCTCATGTACAGCCACCATGGTCTTTTATTTCATGCTCAGCTAATACGAATCTGCATATCAAAGAAAGTAATAAAACTTCATAAACCACAGAAGTTGCTTTATTTAAAATTAACACAGTTGCCTTTTTATAGTTTCAGCTAAATCTGTTAAAAACACATAGAATGACCTCTTACAAACACAGCAATTACTTGAAAAAGTAACTTACCATGACAATGCATGGCTGTACACACTTTGGAGAAGTGTCACTTTTTCAGGCAGAAAGCATTTATCATATCAAAACAGCTATTATCAAATAATCTGCTATGGACCTCTCAACATGGAAAAGGAGGGTCAAAACTTCCCACTTGCTTTTTAACAGCATCTGGTTTGCAGGGTTTGGATGGAGTGTGGCTTCCCAGCCTCTAGTGTGAATATTCTTTTCTTTTGCAAAAGCCTGCCTAGGCCAATTAATGCATTTGGTAATCTCATCAGCAAAAATGACTTTCAGACAAAAAATGTACATATTTGCACCATGTCGATCTTTTTTTTCCAAATCTAAGCCTTTAACCTGTTCATATAATATCTTAGGAGGCAGACTGATATGGAGAGAAATAAATGAGCAACTCCACTTGGCGCTGAAGTCCAACTCTCATGCTCCTTGATTCCTTACCCTGTTTTTCATGAGCTCAGTGTTGTAATCTGCAAGCCTCCTAAGTGGGAGTGAAATACTCCTAAATTAAATTTCCCCATTCATTTTCCCTAATTATTGTTTCTACATCTCCTTTACAAATGCAGAATTCACTGCACAGGAGACACTTCGTACCAACATGTCAGTGGTGATTTCTGAGCTGTCTGAGACTTTCCTATGAGTTTCTGTATTTGCCTGCTGGACCTTGTTCTGTTGCCTCCTTCAGGAAAGGAGGCTCTCAGTGAAGGTGGTTGACTGCCCCTGATCACTTCACATTTCTTCAGAGGTTTTGCAATTTTCTCCCTGAAGAAAGGGGCATATTCTTTCAAAGGCCATGTGGGATGGACTTGGTGGCTTCTCTGAGTTTTGCTTTGGAGAACTAAGAACAAGCCACATAAGCATTATACGGTACTTGATTAACTCTGAAGCACATTTTCCACTCTGTTTTTGTATGTACACTGTGCTCTTTGGATGGTAGTTATGGGGGACAGTGCTCCTCCCTGAATGAGGAAGAAGTGAGGAACGAGCAGCAGTGGCTGCTCAGGGAAGTTTTAAACACTCATCTAGAAGCTGCTGATGGCCAGCTCCTTACTTAGATGACTCATCAGGAAAACAGGACTTCTTCCAGGACAACAGCAAATGGTTAATATCAGTAACACGTTCAGGGCCATCGTAAGGGGTGATCCACCCTTAGCACTGAGGTCTTGGGCCACCCTTATTCAAAGCAGTGCTCAGAAGTACCACTTTGGCTGCAACAGGATTGCTGTGTGGGGTCACAGCTGACAGGTGTGGGACACAAAGGAATGAACAGCGTATGTGCAGTAAGACCAGACACAGTCCATGTTTGTGCACTCTGCCAAGGGCCTCCCTGTGACACCCCTGCCACTGCTTGAAGGGGGCCTGCATGCCCTGAGATGTCATGCTGACCAATCAAATGTGGATATACAAGCATTTCTTTGCTAAAGGAAGAAAACAATGGGAACATAACTTACTCCTCCTTGATTCCTACTTCAGTCCATGCATATGTGTATAGCAGTAAGTAGATAAAATCTGAGAAGCCTTGCCTGTAATGTCCCACCCATTTTTGTCATATCCTTTAGAGCTGAATGACTAACTGCTGGACTCCTGAATATGCATGGATGGCTGCTGGATATTTGGTAAAGTTTGGAGTTTCATGGGTTTCCAGTTGGCCATGCAAATGTTCTTAAGTTTATTTCAGCTTGCTACACTGTGGTAGAGGAGGTGTTAAATTTCCCACATGACCACTGACAGAATCCATGTTATTGAGTCTGCTGTGCTCTCTGCAAAGACTTTAATACCTTGTACTGTCAATATACTGACAACAATAAAGCCTATTTGCATTTATTAGTTGAAAGACTGAGGCCAAAAATCGGCACATACCAGACCAGTTGTGATGCGGTCAGGATCAGGTTAGTCTACAATCTGACTACCCTCTGCTGCTTTGGTTCCACCTGATTAATGCTAAGCCACCCAAAGCAGTGAAGCCTTCACACATTCATCAATTGTTTGTTCAAATATCCCAGTTCATCCAGGAGAACAAGTTTACCTAAGATACAGCAAAAGGCTGAGATGATTGCTATACCAGAAATGTTTTTGTGCAGTTAGCTATCAGACAACATCCCTTCTGAGCTCTTTTACAAATTCCTAGGGCAACCAGTCTCTGGGAAGTGCAGTGTCTGGGCCAAACCTGGGCTCCAGGTGCTCATTCAGGATGCTGCACTTCCCAGAGTCTCTGCAGGCTTGGCTGCTTCCTCACCTCTGCTATCTCATGAACACCGCTCTGCTGAGGTGCAGGGAAAGCTCACAGACTGTCCCGCAGTGCTGCTCTCTGCTGCTTCAGCAAAACACCCTGTGTGGTGTTGTCCGTCCAGAAACTACTTCAGCTTCTCTTTGCTTGGAAAAACTACCTCTTTGCAATATTTTATTAGAGATTACTTTAGTTACGTTATGAAGTGCACTAGATTTCTTTTCAAACTATAGCAAGCTGGAAATTCAAGATTCCTGGTGCAGAAAACATCACGACATTAGCTTCTTTAGCCACTAGATCAATTTTCCATTTAATGTGGAATAACTTATGTCACTTGATGGTCTTTAGGGACCTTTTCATAACAAACCACTTGACAAGTGAGGCAAGTAAGCTTTGTGAGATTTATAATTGATCACTGGTGCTATTGTAGACATGATGGAAATACCATATATAACATAAATACTTTTTAGCAAAAAAATGTTATTGCTTCATAATCAGGTGTAGGTGTTAGTCTCTGATTTGGCATCGCTTTGGCATAATGAGCCTGTGGTTCTGCATCTACAGAATATAAAAATAATGATGTTTTTATAAGGGTTCCAGACATCTTGCCTGTATATGAAATGTAAATACTGTGTTCAATCTTTAGCCCCTGAAATTGGGTGTGAAGGAGGGATTCTGTTTGGGCCTAAATACAGGCAAAGCTTTATTTGTGGGCTATATTCCTATGGAAGTGCAGCTGTTCAAATGCTCTTAGTGCCCAACAAAGACAGCATTGTTCTGTGGAAACACGCTTGCTGGAGTTGGTGGGGCTCTGGCCAGCTGTAGGTGGGACGACTGCACCAGCAAGAGGCTGTCACTCAGCAGTCCAGTGAGCGATGCCTGGTGGCTTCTCACAGCGACAACAGAGGGTGTCTGGTCAGGGGTGTGAACAGCAGGGCAAGAAACACCTTGCTCAGACACAGCCTGTGGTGTGGAGAGGCACTTGCACTCACAGTCGGCAAAGGAAGGCTTGCAATGATTCCAGCTGAGGTACGTGACTGGTGTGGCCTCTGAGCCTTCACCAGCATCACTTTAGTAGTCATGCTGTTATACTAATTGTTGGTTCAAGGCAATGAACCGCATTTTGGAGCAACTAGACTTAGGTGCCCTTAAAAGAGTACTGATACTCACACTTAGACCCTCAGTCAGACACCATTTTCTCAGATGTTTCTGACATGCTCTTCACCTGGTCAAAAAATGGCAAAATCTCAGGACAATACATTGATTTAGCAAGAAGAAAAGTCAGTGGCATGGAGAACAAGGTACAGTCCAGCTTGGTCTGTTTGTATTCATACATGAATTTCACAAAACAAGCCACAGGAAAGAAAACTTGTTCTCAGAGTCTCAATCTAGCTGGCAAATCCTGGTCCCTGAGAAGCTGTTCAGATTGGAGAATTTACTGCAGACACAGATAGAGACAGCAGGACAGACAGAAAATGTCATCTGTTTCATATCATTTCACCGTAAAACTTGTAATCATGCGCCATTTTCTGAATCATTAAATTTTCACTAAAATACCAAGAAACTATGCAACAATATTATCTAGTGGCACTGCTATAGCAGTTAGAAATTTCACTAGAGAACTATAAATCCTCCCACTTTGAGGCATAGGGCTAATACTAATGAAGGGAAATGAATAGGTTATCACAAAATGCTAACGAGAATTTCTTGCCCATTTATTGGAAATATTAACCATTTTCTGGGAAATAACATCTGGCTAGATGGATCACTAATAGAATCTGTGGTGATAAGTCATGTACCTGCACAAAAAAAAAAAAATCTTTGTTTGGGGATAACATTTGATTTCCAAGAAAGTCTTCGTTTGTATTCACTTGAATAGTTATTGAGTCTGCACCAGGAGAACATCAAGATTAACAGCATTTCCCTGGAGCTTGGCTAAGGCTATATACAACACTAGTCTGTAAGAATGATAGGTGTGAGGTTTTGTTTCTTTGATTGATTATTTCTTTGTTTTCCGGAGACAGGTGGAATAAAGCACACTGTCCCTCTGTCTTTCTTCCAGGAGTGGTTAAACTTCACATGGAGCTTTGAATCTGCCACTGTCCTTGAAGTAATTAATTTATTCTTTGAGTTCAGTTGGCTCATCCTCTAACCTTGAGGTCCTGAGTGCCCTGTTTGCAGCCCAACCTGCCATCATATTGGCAGCATGAGAAAAAATGTGTATTAGGAGAGGAGCAGAGGAAACAGAATAAAATTTATTTGATCCACTCTCTAAAATGATGACACTTAAAGAGAAGTAACTTATGCAAGGGATTGCATGAACATGGTGCCCTCTTCAGTACTTCATAGGCAAGTTCCCCTCAGGATTGACTTGCTGCAGCCAAGGGCAGAATGGGTATTTTGCCTTTTGGCTGCTGCTGTCTCACTATCATATCCGGAGGCTAAGCCATATGACTCAGCTCCCTCCCCCACACTTTTATTTCTCTCTTTTCCATCATCCTTTCATTACAGAAAATTAAAAGAGTACAATGTAAGGTCAGTCCTCTCTGTTGACATTTGTTGCAACACCTATGGGTATGGAAATACAGAATAAAGCCCGGTTTTTCTGTTTTCTGTATCTCCTGTTAGTTTCAGTCAAGATCAGCCAAAACACCTTTAGTAATGTCAAGGCACAAAGTTGAAATTACAAGCTGATGTTTTAAGTATGGCTTATTTTACTAGTTTGGACTGCCTGCGGTTTTGCAAATTTCCTTACTTCTTTTAGTTAATATATCCACAGATCAACCAACTGGTCTTAAATTGTCCTCTGCTAGGAATGCCTCGTGTGTCACTAGAAAGAATGTGATCAACTCTATGAAACTCACAACCTACATCTCTTTTTTTTTAGCTGAAATTACATTTAGTGGCTTCATATTTGTGAGCTTGGAACAATATGATATAGCTATTATAAAATAAAATGAAAGACATGGGAAATAAGTTTACTCACACACACAAATTGATAGGACTGGAGTTTCAATGGGGTTATGAATAGAAGTTGTTCCCTGTATTTCTTTAGTTTCATCACAGCAGTTGCTTTCTTTAGCACTAAGACCACCTGTGTTCACCTGGTTCACACCCTGAATTTATTTCGAGACAAATCAGCCTCTCTTTAGTATTTTTATTCTATTCCCAAGTGACATCTTGCCCCTGCTGCAATAAGTGGGACTTTTGCTGTTATTTCTAGAAGTTTCAATTTTCATTCCCTATGTATACCAAAGCTGTCCTGGTGAGTTGATGTCAGCAGGGAAACAATTTCCTTGAGAAAGGCACCTTGGTGGAGCTTCAGTAAAGGTCCCTGCACAGTCACAAGAGCTGAGGCATGCTTAGCCAAGATGGAGAAACCAGGGACTTCTGAATGCTCCCTGGTGGCTGTGTGTGCTGAGACCAGCCAGGGCACACGCTGTGCCCGTGAACTCCTTCAGCCAGTACCAGCCAGCTGAGCAACCAAAGCGAGCCCCTTCCTCGCTCCCTGCTCACCGCCCTCACCCTCTCTCACCCTTCAGCAAGAACAGGGACAAGGCACCAGAGTAAGGACCTGCTCTGAGCATGGTGAATTTTAATCCAGAGCTGGCTGTCTGCTCAGATGTGCTTTTTAGCCAGCACAACCACACTGGCTGGGGACACAAGTGAGGAGAAAGAAGTGGACGTGGGAGACTGTGGAGCAAGATGAATGTGTGTGGAAGGGAGTATTGCTGCTTTCTGACGTACATCCCTTGTGCCACCTGAAAACATGCAACGACAGTGAGAAGAACTCCCTGCTGCTTCATGCCATATCTAAAATATCACACCTAAATGAGACAAACTAATTCCCATCTTTTATTATTTTACAGCAGTGAGTGTTTTACTTATGAAGGAAATGTAGAATTTAAAAACTAGAAAAAATCTTGCTAACACATGCTCATGCAAGCCAACAACCATTAGTTTGCTTTAACGTTGAGGTTTTGTTCCTCAGACTTTCTAGATAGTGTAAGTCAATTACCAGGTGAAGATTTAGGCATTTGTCATTCAGGGTTGTAACACAAGGAGCATGGGACCACAGTGTAGCTGCATTGCCACGCCCCCAGCTCTGCAATCAGACACCAGAGTGGTACCGTGCAAGACCTCACCCAAGGCGAACTGATTGCAGATTTAAGACCTAAATTTACCCAGTAGAATTGGTAGCAGTGGTGAGGTCCTGATGAAAATATTTTAGAAAAAAAACCCTGTTACTCTGAATTTTCTGATTGAAGAATGGTTTGGCTTTTGGTTGATTATACAATTTATCACAAAACTAATTTTACTTTCATAAAAATTCAAGGTTGTACTCATGATGTACATGTATACTAGGTCTTTTTTTGCCTTTTTTTTTTCTTTTTTTTTCTTTTTTTTTTTTGCCTTTTTTGGGGTTTTTGTTTTTGTTACCAGTTGATTCTTTTATGCTTTCAAGGGCTTTTATTTTCAGAAATAGAATCCCTAAAGCTCTGGAAAGTTCTAGTTTGTCCCCCTCAGGTGAGCAGAGAAATGTGCATTAGACTCATGGAGAGACTGATGTTCTCTCAGCAGCTCTTGCATGCACCAGGTCTCATATGGGTGTCTCCTATCTGGTGGTACTTTGGCCTAACTGCTATTAGGTTTTAAGAATTTGAATAAAAATATGTCTCTGACAAGGAGAGGGGCACATCCAGGACCTGGAGCAAATGTGCCTGGGATCAGAAGTCATTGTGTTGTATGATTAAAGAGTAGAGTGGGTAGCTTAAAGTGAGATGGGGGCAGGGTAGTCTCTTCTCCAGTGGATAAGGATGAAGTTTCAGACTGCCCTGTCACATCCTACATGTGTTGGATATAATAAGGGATATAATATTTTATTTGATACATGGACAATATTGTTGATTATCATTGGCTTTCCAGATTTAATTCCATGTTCCCTTCCATTCTCCACCTTCAGTAATGTTTTCTTTGTTTTATAGATGTGGTGCTGTTACAGACTAACTTGATGTTTGCTAGGAGGAAGTATTACATGACAAAAGTATTTAATTTCTCAGGGACCTGGTTGAAAAATCAATCCAATACTCTTTGTAATTTATACAAGAAAGAATCCCTAGAAAATTAAATAGGCCTTTTTTCTTGCCAGTAGTACCTGAAAAAAAGTTACAAAAGAGTTCTTCTTCTCATTCATTTCCCAATGGAAAATTATTGCTTTTGTTAGCATCATTATCATCATGCAACCTGAATAATTATAGCAATATACTTCAGCAAACTACAAATACTGAAAGGAATGAAATGTAAAAAAAACTAGAGTGTTTTTTCCTTTGCATAATGTGAAAGAAAGTCTCGTGAACCACATCTATTTACTTTTCCAAATCAGCTTCTATTATTATACTAAAAACACTGGAGAAGTTGCTTCCCAAATAATTTTCTCAGCCAATATCTAATGGGAAAATAAACCCTTATTCACCCAAGTGTCATAAAATGAGCCAATCATAAAATGACAAGTCTGCATCGAGTTCATTATCTGATCCACCGACTTTTTCACAAGAATCAGCTTATTTATAATCTGGTGATGCATATCAGCTGCCAAGAGCAGCATACAGTAGTATTAAACTACTTTTACAGAAAAAACCCCACCATTTTGTATAACATTAGTGAGATTCCATTTGTGTGCTCCTGACAAATGGCTCCCCTGCAGTTGTCTAAGCATTGAGTTTCCAGATAAGACCCATTTATTGCTTCATTTATTGATATGCAATGCAAGTTATTGAATAAGCATCATATCAGTGAATCTAAAGCAGCAATTTGCACTGTTCTTAGAGACATAATGTCTGGAGAGTCTAAAACTAAACTAACTCCAGGAGATGTTTATGAGTATTGTGAATGAGGGATAAAAAAACCCACCCAAGAGCGATAACTTGATGATGGGATTTTAATTTAATTTGGAGTAATGCAACCAAACTGCATGAGGGGAAGGAATGGAGGGAACAATCAAGTCTTTTAACCAACACTATTTTATCCTGCCATTAAATTGTTATAATTACCCAGTAGTTGACCAGATGGCAAGTCATTTCTAAAGTCAGACCAGGTGTTCAAGATGCAGAGATAATCACAAAGCTGATGACTGTGGTGAAACTAATTAAAAAGCGTGTTGCAGTGGCACAGTGGTGCTGTGGAGAGAGAGTGACCAAAAATAACACAATAGAAAAATTCTGAAGTACTACAACAAAGTGATTTGGAAAATAGTAAGCAAAACCAAACAGAATTAAATTAATTTAAATGATCAAGTTCAGGGAAACACTCTAATAAACTATTAGATAATATAATCTATTGGGGTCTTTCTGGGGTTTTGTTTCTGTTTTCTAACAGAAATAGGAAGACAGAAGTGAATGGCAGAACTAATAAAGATGAAAACTGTCAACCCAATCAGAAGGGCAAAATACAGGCACAGATGCACATCAAAATGAAATATGGGCACAGAAAGTCCTTTTCATGCAGATGAACGCTGATTACATGGTCACAGCTGGAAATTACAGAGAGCTTTATTCATTAAAGACTGACTATCTTCAATTAGGCTTTGCTTTCATGACAAAACAACAGAGTAGCAGAGAAATGAATTGCCATGCTGTGCCTGCAGTTCCCCAGAACACACTGCCCTGCAGCCAGCACACTTCTGCTTAATAGACCCCTTCACCTTTCCGGGACCAAAAATCGATTCAGACATGAAGGAAAATACATTTAACTGGAGGGCAAGGGGGGAAAGAAGACTTTCAAAACATGAAAACACCCCACTATACAATGAAGGAAATCGAACTATCTCTTTGCCAGCTTGGTGCACGCAGGTCTACCCTGCCAGCTCTGTACTTCGTGATCATCTCTGGCTGTCTGCTCTAAAATGTAAGTGTGAATGCTCATGCTGTGCCCATGGCCCTGAGGAGATCACTAATAGGCTCTGTGCCATGTCCATACATGAAGCCTGATGCTAAGGGATCCTGGGCACAAGTAAAAGCTGAGATCTTAAAGACAGCCCTTCATGAGGTTTTCCACTCAAGAAAGGGGGGCGTTCACAGCTGCCCAGCTGGTCAGCCTTGGCAGAAGGATTGCTCCTCCCTGTGCTCTTGCAACCTGCTCCAAAGCCTGTGGGCACCCATGAGGGAGGAGGGTTCAAACATCTGCAGGCTGATGAGAGCCTAAAAGTCCTCGTCTTCAGTAAGCATTTTTGCCATTAAAAATGATGAAAATTATATGCACCCCTTCACCCTGTGGCTGCCACATTGTGCTGATGATGTATTTTGGCACAGCTGCATGGGGAGCTTTTGCTAGCAACAGCAATTAAGATTCAGAGTCACTCTGCTGCTTGGCTTTTATCTCTGGGACAGCTTTCAGATGTGTGAGCTGACCACACTTTGGGCAAGGATGCTCAGAGCGTCTGCACTCTCGTCAAGCCTTCCATCATTATGGAGAATTTCTTCTTGTTGCAGTTGTCTTTGCCTGCAGAAAGCTGGAAATGTCTTGGTGCAGGGGTGCTGTGGTTTGAAACAGGAATAGGTAGCAGATGGAGTTGATAAATCTGTTGGTAGTCTGATTAATTCTGCCACTAAGAATTTTGCACTCACGTTAGTTCTAGCAATAACATATTGTTGGCCTCTCTCCTGATTAAGGCTACAGACTGCAGGAGCCCTGCTGCTGCAATGAAATGTTTCTTCATACCTTCTCCAGAAACCAAAAGGGATCAGTAAGTCTGTTAATGGCTGTGAAAAATTGATATCTGTTGTATCTTACTTAGTCATTGCTGCCCAGACTGCTAAAGCATTATCTTGCTATCATTTTTATCAGTTCTCCAGCTGGCTCAAAAACAAAAGATCCACTTTTAATTTATTCCTCCTTTTTTTTTTTCTTTTTTTGATCCCGTATTTTGGAACTTTTCAGTCAACTCTTGTTGTGACATTGACATTGGGAAGACATTTCCCTCACTGGAATGAGAAAAACAAAGACTCTTAATTGGAAACAGGAGTGCAGACCCCAGATAACAGTGCAAGTCTATGGAAAACAGTTTACCCAGTTGAAAATACAGCTGCATTAATTCCAGCAGTGGTTCCTTAATACAGAACATAGACTGCAGGGCATGAGGCTTTCCAAGTATTTTTAACCTCTTAGAAAACTCGTATTCTAGCATAAATGTTTCAAGGCATTTCACATTCAGTGCTTTAGAGTTTCTAATGGATATTGTTCTAGGGACAACTGTGAATAAGTAGACCAAAGACTGCAGCTTCTGTGAAAGCTGGTGCAGGCACAGTGTCTTTTACTATTATGATTATTATTAACAAGTACATCATTTCCTGCACCAGCTGTTGTTTCTATGCTGTCTTCTTGCTGCCATACTTGCCCTGTGTTTAAACAAGCAGGGGGGTTGCTATTTTTTGGAATAAGACAAATAAAGATAGGTTAAAGGAACTTGGAAATAAAAGTTCATATATGAATTCAATAAGGACTTATTGAATTTCTTATTAAATTCAATAAGAAATTTTCCTGTTAATCTACAGATTTTAATTACAAATTAAAGCACATGTAAGGTTCAAGTTTATAGTGACCTACATGCAGAGGTCTTTAAGAACCATGCAATCAGTTTAAAGTGATCAATAGGCCTTGCCACCTGCTCACGTTTGCACACAGAATTGATGGAAAGGCCCTTTTCCCCCCAGCTCTGCCATACAATAGCCTCTGCTGGCAGGTGGCACTGCAGAATGGAGAAAGACTGGGTTAAAATCTGCTGCCTTCCTTGCCCAGGAGAAAGCTGGTATGAATGTATGTTCCCCCAGCTCAGGCACGTGCCTTGGCTGTTAAGCATAAAAAGGAAAGAAGCTAAAGAGAGGGAATAAAGGGAGAGAAAAGGAAGGGCAAGAAAGTGTTTCTTCTTTCCTTAATGATAACTGACCATTTCCTTGTATTAGTGATATGCAAAAATAAAAATCTCTGACTATAACCTGATGTATGGTGTGCTTGTAGGAGCTCTTTTTGTTGCCTTTCACAGCCATGTTCAGCCTCAGATGGGCTTTGGCTTTCCAAACCTCAACCCAAGGACACTTGGAACATTCCACCTCCTCAGTGTTTGGGCTCATGGCCAGCTCAGAGCTGATATAACCAGGGAAAGCCCCCAATCCCATTTAGACAGTGGCTCTATATCTCTTCTGGGCTTTTTTGTCCCTGCCTCCACTTTCTCTACATTTTGGGTTTATGTACAAGTTCCATCAGGATCTCCTTGTTCATCTAGCAGGCCTCTTGCCACCATTACTTGACTTCTTTTGTGTCAGGATGGAACGTGCTTGGAAATTGAGGAAGTGATTCTTGAAAATCAATCAGCTCTCCTGGATCTCTCTTCTCTCCAGAGCCATATCCCATGGTATTTTTACAAACAAATTTTTAGCATGGTTTTAAGATAACACTTCAGTCATGATTTTGCATCATTTGCCTCATATTTTGAACAATGCAATAAGCTTTTTTTTTCCCATTAGGAAACCTAGAGGCTCTGTGCCGATCCCATGGAGCTTTCACAAAAATTCAGGACCACTAGCTTCGTGAACGGCTTCAGTCCTGCAAACCTGTTTAGCTGTGAAAATTCTGGGCAAATTAAAATTTAATGCATGCTCAAGGACCTCAAAAATCAGTCTCCTCATGAGATTAAGATCAGTCCAAGTAGATGTAATCTACAGTAATATGTTAATTCTGTCACAGAATGCAGATGAGCATTTCAGTAATAACCACACTGATGCTAATAAAACCAAGGTGTCTAGAGAGAATAATTTCTATATGACCTTGCTGCTTTCCAGTGAATGACCTTGTAAGAATGGAGAGTGAAGGTTGAAAATGTTCTGATACAATGCTTTTCTATTAGAGAATGATTCCAGAACTGGCACATCACAGAAGGAAATATATATTGTCCTGAAGAATTTGACACAAAATTATTTACCTTGTTTGTTTGAATAATTCTGAAATTTGCAACTTAATGTGATCACAAATCTCTGTTTGAAGTAGTACGTCAGTATTTGAAATGCATAAGGTACAATATAAAGTTCAAAGCAAGAAACTAAGTATGAAGACTTTGAATAAACTCCTGTCAATGTTTCTCATCCTTTTTAATTTGTTCTTTGAAAATCTTTACTTTTCATTCACAACATGAAGAAGGAATGAAAAGATACAGTGTTTTTCATTTTTTAACTACAGGTACTTAAAGGAGTGTATTAAGGCAAAATGCAGGCCAGCATCTCTTAGATAGAAAAAAAGGTATCAGGTTTATTATTTTGGACTTCTTTTTAATTTATATAATTAAGACACTGAGATAATAGCAGTGTTCTCATGGTTTGGGAAGAAATACCTGCATTCTGCAGAGAAAACAGATGTTTTATCAAACTCTGAAGATAATCAGCATATTTACATACACACTTTTATGTTTAACTGCCAATTTCTGTTTCCCAATTAAAGTGGTTTATTTGACTGTTATCTTTAGCTAATTAGTACTTATTTTAGGGAGTGAATACAGAGTAGGTTTCATGGGAAAGTAAACTCATTGGCTTCAAGTAGGGAGAATAGCTTGATGGCTGAAAGAGAATTGCCCCAGATAATGAATTCCTGCGTGTTTTGTAATGTAACCTAATGCCTCACGCAGCTACTAAACTCCCAGATGGCCCAGCAGAGGCACATACTCATCAGGTGACATATTAGCCAATTTAAAAGATAATTAGTAAGCATCCCTCTTTCTGTATTCTTTAAGCATTAGGAAGATTCACATTCAGCTCTTTTATGTACTGGCCTCCAATTCAAAACATATGGAGCAATTCCTTTTTTTCTTTTTCCTAGAGGTGCTGCTCTCCTGCTGCTCCCATTGACTTCAGCACACACTTACTTGCTAAAGATGCTGTTGTGCATTTTGGCTTGCGCACCTTTGATTTTCCAAACGTCTTCACTGTCAGGGTATCTGCTGTTGCAGATGCCTCTTCCTTGTTCCACAGCAGGGGCAATTTATTTTTATGTTTCTTATACCAACAGCCCTGATGCTTTTATTTCACCAAGAGGGGTATGGTTCAATTAGTGGAGGATGTCAGTGCTGTGTAAGTGTTGGCATTGGGACAGGCCAAAAGTTTGGTAAAGTTATTCACCAAAACCAGGAGGCAGTGAAGGAATATGAAGGAGACAGGTGTAGAGTGTGGCTTAATTCTGAACCATCATATGGACCTGGCTCCACCTCTTTAGACAAGCATCTTAAAACTGAGCCCAAATAAACTGAGGGTATAAATGCGTCTGTAGCTGAGTATAGCTCTCCCTAAGGACTTAGGCTGGACAGGCTCTGAACCAAAGGGCACAGCTGTTCTGTTCTGGTATTAAGTAGATCACTAGATTCCTCTGCCCATAACATTCCAGCTTGAGTTCCTTCCCAAGCAGCAAACAATGAAAGGTGTGAAGACGTGGGCCAACACTGTGGGAGGCATGAGCTGGGACCTGACCCTTCACCATTTGGATTTCAGACTGTTTAGCCTGAATCAGTTTTGCATGCCCCAGATTCCCACCCTACATTTAATTTTTCCACAGAATATCCACATCCATTCTAGCAAGCATTTATAACTTGAAGGGATTTGAAGTATACATACGTATACTTAAGCATATAAGTCAACGTACATAGAATAGTTGCATATACTGGACTCAGTTGTCTGTCTAAAAATCTGTTTAGATCTTTTGATCACAGCTGTTCTCTCCATCATTTTTTTTTACCCAATTGCTTTTCAGTCATAAATTTCCCTTTTTTCAAATTTGCTCATACCTCAATCTCTAGTTTTCTACCATGAAAATCTTGACAGGACAATTTGTATAGGTATTATAAACAGGGAATTTAATTTGAATAGATTGTCATGCACCTACCAGTTAGTCTCATATAAGTGCGTAAGCAGCTGTAGCAAAGTCCTGAGTCTACCTCTAGATCTGTAATTATTTTATGTTAATCCTTTATATATATAATTTGGGCAGATCCTCAAACCTCTCCACCCACATGCTCTGTAGCAGGTGGTTCCTGCCAAGTTCAGTGACATACACAAAGAGCAGATGGTGATCCCACTCCTCTCCCCAAATTCAGGATCTGGGGCTTTTGCAAGACACTTATATTTCTGGATAGTTAGGTCTTCACTCCAGGCAAAGCACAGGGTGACACCAAAGGGTGTTATTTTCCCAGGCTGTGGCAGAGATGGCACCTGGCTGATCAGCCTGGATGTTTCCATGACTTGCCATTGCTTCTCTTCTTTGTTATTTTTACATACTTTGATGTACAGCAAGTTCTTCTCAGCCCTCAAGGCTGCCCTTCTCCAAGAGCCAATAACTGTCTGTCATGGAGCTGCTCGTAGCTGTGCACCCTCCATGTACAACCTGTGCCCCAACTTTCAAGTCCTTAGCTGTTATTCCACAATTAAACCCCACGTCAGACACAAGGACTCCTGGTGCCAGGCTCTGTTTCACACAGCAGACTCCCACAGCCAGTTGGTGACAAGCCTGGCAGGACAGGGCAGGGGCCTGGCGGGGTAAGGCAGAGTTAGCAAAAGGCCTGTGGCTGCCCTTACTGGGCTTGCTACCCCCTATAAATGCTTGTGGAGAGTAAGGAGAATTTTCTGTCACAGTGATGTACCAATTTCATATCTTCCCAGCCATCACAGGAAGAGGATTCACAGACTGCCCATTACAAACTCTTTATCCTGTGTCTCATCAATGCACATGCTGCTGGCGTGCAGTGGCTCTTTTTTCCCAGTAGAAAAGTAGGAAACATGGTAAAATGTTCCCTTCTCCATCTTCAGAAATACCAAACCTGTTCAGTCCTAGTAAATTGCAATGTGCTGGCAGGGAGCAACCACTTGGAATTTCTGTCTCTGTGTCTTCTCTTGGAATACCTCCCAGCTGAAATCACCTAGGTGCCTGCTGTGGATTTCAGGAATATGGGCAAATATCTGGATTCCATAAGTTCCTTCTTCTACACTCCTTCAAATTAAGGACAGCGATGTAGACTTCTCTGAAACATTGGTGGGAACAAAAGGCTCTGAGACCTAGAGGTGAAATTTTTCACAGCTGTGAATGTATACACAGCCAAGTGCTAAAACCTTGAAAAAGAGATTAAATGTGTAAATGAGAGGCATTTCAAAGAGACAGCAACAGAAGTCTGCACAGCAACAATTAGGAATACTATGTAAAAGGTGTTATATTGAAAGAGAGAATTTATATGTCTCTGTGAATGGGACAAAATTTAAACGATAATTACTCTTGTTGACAGACTAGCAATTTTGCCTCTTGAAAGTTTTGTTTATAAAAACTGGTATAAGAGTATTATGTCTATAAAACTCTAATGATCACAGAGTCTATGGCTCAAATTTTGGAAAAAAAGGTTTAACTGTGTTGGAGGCCACATAGTTAATATTTGACTTACAATTTACAACAAAATTATTAAATAGGTTTGTTCTTAAATACCTGGGACATTCAGTGTGAAGAGCCTCAAAGAAGTTTTGCTGTCTTTAATATCTTCAGGGATCTGTCAGCAAAAATTACTTTGAAGAGCAAAACTATCTCTCCCTGAAATCAATAGAGTCACCCACACTGACTTCAGAGGGTGCTGCATCAGGCACTGGTGACCAGCTTTAAAGTTCAAAGTCATTTCAACAATTTTCAGCTAAAGGAGGGATGTTCAGCAGGACACAGCTCAGGCCTTAGGAGTAAATGCATTTACATCTGAATAAGGCTATGTAATATATATATTTGCACTACGATATTTATGAATATGTGTGGAAGGAACCTATAGAGCATGTAGCAATGCAGTACCCAGAAGATTGAGGTAATTTTCAAGACATCTCAAATAAAATAAGTTGATAGATGTTCAGGGAGGTTTTGGGGTAATACTCCGAAAAATCTGTACCAATTACTCTTTCAATATGGCAAGTATCATGCAGGAGGAGTCATAGAAGGATAGTCATAGTCTAAGGAGTCATAGAATCATAGAATGGTTTGGATTGGAAAGGACCCTGAAGGCCATTTAGTTCAAACTCCCTGCCATGGGCAGGGACAGCTTTCACTAGACCAAATTGCTCAGAGCTCCATCCAGCCTGGCCTTGAACACTTCCAGGGATGGGGCATCCACAGCTTCTCTGGGCACCCTGTTCCAGTGTAGCACCACCCTCACAGTAAACAATTTCTTCCTAGTATCTAATCTAAACCTGCTCTCTTTCAGTTTAAAGCCACTCCCCTTTGTCCTACCATTACACACCCTTGCAAAAAGTCCCTCTCCAACTTTTTTTTTTCAACTCAGGACAGCCCAAGAGCTTTATTAGTTTTGGGTTTGAGCAAATGCATAGGAAAAGTGTTTTAATTTCAAACCTGAAATGAAGGCAAGGTTGGGCTTGATTCTGTTGTTTAGTGATAAAATATATATTTCTTCATGTTCTTCTGATGTTCCTTCATAGCTGCAACTAATGATGGATGTGTGATTAGTTGAGTTTCAATACAAGATTGTGCTGAACTGAAACTGGGTTTGAAAAGGGGATCCTTAGGCAAAATTTTCTGCATTGTGCAAGGAGCAAGGCCCTTCATGTTCCAGAGCTGACTTGTGATTATAAGTGTAGGTTCAAATTCAAGTCAAATGATTCAATATGAAGTACTTAATTTTTGAAGGGATTTTATACTGACGTTCCATTACTCAGTCCTGCTTCCCTCTCCACATTCCCCTATACAGGAGTGCTTTGCAACTTTTTTATTATTATTTTCCATTGTAAGTAGTGCTCTTCTGGTTTCCTTTCCCTTTTTCCTCTCATAACTCCTGAATATATTGCTTTGTTCAGACATTAAAAAGCTGCAAATATTATAATAAAATTGCTTAAAATCATTGGAAAGAAGCACTGGAGCACAGGACTTTGCATTTCAGATCGTAAAACCAACACAAATAATTTAGTTCAAATTGGGAGGACTGTAACTCAGCGTTCACCAGAAGGGCCTGCTGCTGATCTATATTTTATGGAACGTACATTTTTAATGAAAAAGGAACAGTTTTCCATTTTGAAATGGAATGAACTAGTGATTGTTCTGTAATTTAAAAAGAAAAAAAAGAAGAAAGAAATGTCTTGCTGCTCCTGGCTGCAGTAACACACCTGATTGCTTATTTTCCTTGTAGGTCAGTTCTAACACCTCATTTCCCCCCTCCCTCAAAGAGAATTCTGCACCCCCTCATTTTTCTCATCTCCTCCCTTACTTCCCCCTCCCCTGACCCCTTTTCCACAGGTACATCCCAGGACTATTGCTCCTTCCTTTGAAATGCCCAGACTTGCCCACAGTACTCTCCAGCGGGGTCCATGCACAGTGAAATAGATTTTCCATCTCAACACCCAAAGGGGCCAACCCTGTCCTGGGATGCATCAGGCATGGCCTCACCAGTGGGTCGAGGGAAGTGACTGTCCCCCTCTGCCTTGCACTGGGGCGGCCTCACCTCGAGTCCTGTGTGCAGTTTTGGGTGCCCCAACTCAAGAAAGATGTAAAGCTATTAGAGAGCACCCCAAGGAGGCACACAAAGATGGTGAAGGGTCTTGAGGGGAAGCTGTAAGAGTAGCGCCTGAGGTCACTTGGCTTGTTCAGCTTGGAGGAGACTGAGGGGAGACCTCACTGCAGTTACAGCTTCCTCACAAGAGGAAGAGGAGGGGTGGACACTGATCTCTCCTCTGTGGTGACCAGTGACAGGACCCAAGGGAGGTTTAGGTTGGATATCAGGAAAAGGTTCTTCATGCAGAGCATGGCTGGGCTCCAGAACGGGCTCCATAGGGAAGTGGTCACAGCACCAAGACTGACAGTTCAAGAAACATTTGGACAATGCTCTCAGGCACATGGTGAGATGCTTGGAGTATCCACACCATGGCCAGGAATTGGATTTGATGATCCTTGTGAGTTTCTTCCAATTCAGCATATTCTATGCTCAGCTTATTCTATGACTTGTCTTGGCCATCTGTGTTGGACACCTCCACGATTTCATGCCCTGAACAGGGGACTTATTCAGAAACTAGGACCCCCTTCCACAAATCAATGTGTCCTTTTTTGCCCAGGCTGCTTTGGACAGGGCAGTCTAAAGAGGTGATTGCTACCCTGGGGCTGGAACAAGTCGGGTCTGTGTTGCAAGCTTGATCTGTCATTGTGGGTTTATTTTGATTTAAGGTAGCTATTCCCCTATTCTCAGATTGCCTTTCGCTCTTTTCAAGGGGGGTGTAGACTGATGGCATTGGCAAAACAACACAAAGAAAGGCAAACTGCAGATGCCAGCTCCCTGCCTGGCCTGAAGAGAAACTTTCTCCTTTCACAAGCAGAGTACAAATGCCCAGTCATCCATTCCCTAGCAGGAATAAGGGAGAAATTATCCTAGAATATGGCCCAATGCCAGCGTACCACAACGATCCATATACTATATGTAGTGGCACTGCACTTTGTATATTTTGAATCTCAAACGTTTTTGCAAGAGCCTCTGCTGGGTCTCTTTTATCAGCCATGGGCACTTGCGAAAGGGAAGGGGAGGATTTGGAAGGAAAATTAACAAGAAGCCTTCTCACAGAACAAACCTTTCCAGGGTCTAAAACCAGATGAAACAAAACTCTAAGCTGCTGCTCTATCTCCCTCTAGCGAAGCAGAAGCACCCGGGAGGGGCAGCTGCTGCTGCTTCACGTCTCATTTTGCTGCATCTTCAGGCATTCATCCATCAACCATAGCTGGTTTTCTTTTCTGCTTTAGCCTTATTGCACATACTGCTGTATCCTTCCTCCAAAAACAAACTGACAAAAACCCAAACAAATAAACAAAAAAAATCCAAACTAAAACCAAGCACAAGATCTGCACAGCACACAAAATTTTGTATAGGGATTTTGCTCTGTTGTTCTTTTCGTATTCTTTTCTTTCAGCTCACAGAAGGAGGGGTGACTAAGCCTTTCCTGATGATTGCAAAACTCCAGGTGTTTGAAAAAGAAAAATCACTTCATAACTATTTCTACTAACAAAATGTAAGCAAGATTAATGAATTAATAAATTTTGATGACAGCATCTAGGCAGCCATTGTTATTCCCTTGTTAAATCTGACTAGTAATTGGGATATGATTATTCTACTTAAAAGAGTATGTTGGAGGATATTTGGATCTGGTCTCTCTGTCAGCTGAATCACAATTAATTTTGTGTTATAGAAAGCAGCAGTATAGATACCAGCAGCCAATGTAATTATTTACATCCTCCTGATATGATCTTATAGTGCAACAGCATGTCAAAAATAGTGATTCATGTTATGTGTCATATGCCTTCTCTTTGAAATGCAGGCAGTATATGTACATGGCCATGCAGCACCCTTAAACAGATTAGTGTGGTCCTACTGGTTTAAAGCCAAGATTACTTTAAAATTAATTTAAAGCTTCATATCTGACCAGCAAGTACAGCACGAGACATTTTCCATCCTGCACACATTATAATCTTGAGGTGCCTATTCCTTTCTGACTGCAAAGACAAAAGCAGAATCTGGCTTCTCGCATTCAGTGGATTGTTCCTGCAGAAGCAGGAAAGTAAGAAGCCAACTTGCAAACTCCCCAGCTGCTACGAGGTCCAGATCTCCATTTTGGACTGGTCCTTCCTTCACACACTGAGTTGCCATTTGTTCACTCTAAGGAGCATGCTCGTCAGTCACATTTCAACAGGCCTACACAGAGGAAATCTGGTTTTATCTTTACATCCTACAGAAGGGCAGTATTTTTCTAAGACAATAATTTGAAATCAAGAGGGAACACTTAACCTGTTCCACAAGGTGGTATCTCTCTCTCCCATCAAATATGCGATTAACATATAGCAGGAGAGAAAGTGAGTCCCAGGAGGGTAATGAGAGAAGACTAATGCTACCTTTACATCATGGTTAACCTGTAACAAGAATCCATTTAATCCTGGGGATTTGTTGAGCCTTTTCAATTGTACATTTATCCAGCTACAGATTGATTCTAAAATGTATTATCTGGTTCTTTCAAGGATGAGTGGTGCTTCTAATCAATTCCCCAACAAAATTAGATACTGTTTACACACTATAACTGCAAACATCCTTGACTTCTGGAGATTTGCATTCCACACATCTCTGGCTTTTTCTTCTGGTACTGTTATGGAATTATAGAAGCAGAAGACTCAACTGCCTACATTAGTAAAGTTTTTCTTTTTTTTCTTTACTGTCTGTCTCTGCTTTATGTATTCCTGACATGCACTAGATTTTTTTCAAAACATGCTCATTAATTGGTGTTACTGGTTTGCTCTGCTGCAGAGTGTACTGTAAGAATGTACATTTTAGAGAGAAAAAGGAAATCAATTGCTTTCTAGCAGTCTGTACAAAGTTTTCAGATGTATTCTACTTTACATTCTATTCTATATCCCACAGGTGACAAAAAACTGTGTGAAAAATCAGTGGAAATAATGTTACTAACTTCAATACTACGTGTTACACATATTATGTTCACATCATATGTATATAATGTTTTATATCTGTAAGTCCTTGGCTGCTCTTTCTTCCAGAAGCCCAGCACAAGGCAAATTCCTGCAGGTGGTTTTGCCATTGTTGCAGCAGGGCTTGAAGAAGCTCAAAACAGCACCTGCCCCAGGATGTCTAAAGACAACTTGAAATAAAAACCATGAAGATGCAAAATTTTGCTCCTTCAATTCCCCAGATGTGTCAATTGACAAGGTCATGAGTCAAATCAGGTGGGATCTGCAGAAAATTCAGCCAGCTGTATTGGTATTTTGGGTAGTGCTTGAAAGGTGACAGAAAATCAGTAATTCATTTCCTGTGTTTCAAATTTCAGCTTCTAAAAGTGACACATTTCCAGGGTTTGTCACACTTGATTAATAAACACTGTGTCTCATTTCTCCATTCTAGGGCATCAGGTTAGCTCTGACTCACAAGAAAAAAACCTCCTACTAGGTAATGAACATCATGACCTGCAACTCTCAGCCCCTATTAGTCACAAGAAAATGACTCCTTAAGAGCTATGTTATTTATTTCAGCAACCACCAGTAGAATATACAGGACAGTGGGGTTTGCATGTAAATAGATCTGAGCCAATTGCTTTTAGGTTTGTAGCTAATTAGGAAATTTGGAGACCTCTGATTCTAATCTATTTAACCTCGAGAGAAAATCATTGCAAGAGAAAACATTACAGTAACGAAACCCCCTTTGCGTGCAGCTCTGATTGCTGATGGGTATGGACAGTAAAACAGGCAGACCTGTGCTGCTGGTCTCCCTCTGCCTCGCACAGACAAACACACAGAATCGCAGATGGAAACCTACCCCATCCCCTTTGCAGAAGCAATTGGCTTCATCGTCTGGCCGGCAGGTGGAACCCTCCTACTTCTTTTTCTCTTGCAGCTTCGCTCGAAATTAAGAGAAAGGCAGCCCCTGTCCTGCTGCCGGCTCTGTTTCATCTGTGGGGCAGCCCTGCTTTCTCTCCTCATCCCTGATCCCACGGTCACTGTCCCCAGAAGGTGCATAGGACCTTTCAAAAAAAGGAGAAACAAAGCTGTTTCCTGGGGGCTACATTTAATTGCCCGACCACACAAGCAACTCTGAAATGCTATGAAAATAGAACATGCCATTAAGCTTTTCTGATAAACGTGTGTTAGTTTTCCCCCCTAAAGGGGTTTACAAGAAACCTAGAGAGGTACTTTTTACAGGGAAAAAGGCAGTGGCTTTAAACTTAAAGAGGGTAGGTTTAAATTAGCTATAAGGAAGAGATTCAAAGCAGTATCTGGTCAAAGAGTTCTAGGACACCAATTAGTACTTTAGCTTTTAAAGCCTGAGCATTCAACACATTTCATACAGAGATTCTCATTTAAGCAGAGCTTTAAACAACTGGTTTTTCAATTCAGTTTCTTTATTATTACTTTTTTTCTCTTTTTCCATGTTCCATACAGGGATTTACTTACTTTTCTCCCTTCAAACATGTCACATTATCAGAATATTTATTCTGCTCATCACTAGAAAAATACTTTATTGGTTAATAATAATCATCTCTTTCTATTGCTGATTTCACCTGTCAATTAATTGCTACTTGGTACTTCCATTGAGTCCTGGTTTTAGTCAAAGTGAATTATTTTTCTTATTTTAAAACATTTGTGACAAATTAGTCCCGCTTACCTCTGGAGTCATTCTAACCATGTGTAACCAGCAAGGCCTGGAGCAGTAGGGTCATGTGCAAAGGATGCTGCTGCTTCTTAGCAGTTGATCTATGTCCTCACATCCCCCCTCTCCCCTCCATCCAGCTGAGTGCCCTACCAGCCTTTTCTTTCTAAGTGATATTGCATTGCAAATGTGTCTACATCCTCTTTGCTTTAGCAGTACCGGTCCACAGATTTTTCCCTCCCATTTCATACATGTGTGCTTATTTTTTCTCCAGATGGATTAGCTTCATGTTTCCAAGTTCAGCATCACTCCTTCCTCAAAAATAATTGCAACTACTCCCCAGTCTCCTTTCTGTGATGCTCTATCGCTCCTAAGGGCTTCACTGTTTAACACTCTTACTCCTCTTTTTATGTTTAAATTTCTTCTCTGAAACAGGCCTCTTATTTCCTGGCCTGCCTCAGAAGAATACATAATGCAAAGAATGAGAGACGTAAGTTTTAAGCTCTTTTGGAATTTTTGCTTCATTATTATACTATGCTCTTCATAGCTAACAGTTCATTCTCAGATGTTAAAAGAGATATTGCCTCCACAACTACATTAAACACACATCATATAGAATTATGCTTTACATAGTCTTATATCAAAATTCTCAGTTTCCCCTTAAATGATTAGTTCACTACGTTTTTTCTTCAACTTTATCACTGCAAAGTACTTCATGTTTTATTGCAGTAGGCTATTGTTTATAACTTGCTATTAGGTATTTATATTTTCTCCTAAAACAAACATATTTCCCAATTTTTTTTTTTAAACTTTGAAATCCGAAAGAATAATTCTATGCATTCATGATTTGGTGACAAAGGGGTTACAGCTAAGAATTTTTTCTTCCAATTTCTAATGTCTTTTTTTTTTTTTTTTTTTTTGGCATTTCTGTGAGTTTTCAACTTGTAGAATGTCTCTAACTGGCAGCATCAGGAATGGAACGTCTGCATTTGTTCACTTGACAAGCCTACGCACAAGCAGCAGCATCAGTGCTGCTCTGATACTGGCTCTGCCACAGAAAGAACAGATCCAGATCTCCCCCCTTTTATGGCAATGTATAAATCATCTCAACTCCAGAGGGAGATGCACCATGTAAATGCACAAAAAGCAAAGCTCATTATTACAAAAGAATATATACTTCCTTAGAATATGTCCTTAAATAGTGGTGTCTTTGCTGAAGGTGAAGTTCCTTGTCAGGGAAAGGGGAAGCCACACATGACAGATGGCAGGAACATAATTTTGGTTAGGAGCACAAGAATAAGATACCACTGCATAAAGTAATACATTGATTTGTAATACATCAGCTCTGTTGTGGTAACTCTTTGTGTTTACCACAAGATAATTGAGAGGCAGCTTATCCCTAAGTGAAACTGAGATAAATCTGTCGTTCATCTACAAATGAAGCAGCACACGTCAATGAGCAATAGCAGTAGAATAGCTAATACCAAATCCACTCCCTCTCCTGAGATATGTACAAATTCCTTGATGATTAGAATGCATGAATGTCTAACCTGAACTGGAAGAAAATGCCCATCTTTAATAGCCAGGTCTGGATATAGTTTTGCCCTGAGATCAGTGAAGATTTCAACAAAGAGCCTCAGCTTATCCATAGCAGCTACACAATGCTTACAACATGTCAATACTTTCTGCCTACTTTAGGACTGAATTGTGAATTGGAAGAAAAACAATTTTTTCCTTATTGTCCCTTGGTTTTTTACTAGCTTATTTTGTTGTAAATAGTTGTTTTCTCTGATAAGGTTTGGAGGTAGGGGACAAAATAAATAGTGTTGTTCTGTCCTTTTTCCCTTTCCACCTCTGAATATAGAATATATTTCGTGAGATCCAAAACCATTATTCATGGAGGCAGCAAGAAGCTAGGTTTGTAATGAGTAAATCTAAGAGACACTTGGGCACAACAACCAAGAGGTCTGGGCACCTTCATAACACCTGCAGAAACACAACTAACTAAACACTAACGCTAACAGTATTGATGGTTTCTGTTCAGATCTGAGCGGAAGCTGATCTGTTTTCTGTGCTGTGTTTGCATGCATGTTAATTACCAATTGAAAATTTTGTTCCATGTGCTAGAGAAAAATATTCCTCAGAAAAAGAGTTCATTCCTGTTGTGACCATTCCAGAGAACACCCAGTCCCAGAAGTGGACACCGGAGCAGGTCCAGACCTGCAGCAACATGCAGGATTCTCAAGCATAGCTGGTCTGCAGCTCCATAAGACATCAGTGTTTTCCAGCTTGGAAGCATATTTAATACAATGAGAACTAGAGAAGGAAATATGGATCTGAGGGAGATGGTAACCTCTTCAGATGGTAAACTTTCAGGTGTGGACAGTCTGGTTGTTCTTTTACTGGATGTTGCTGCCCTGACCCCTGCCCAGTGCCTAACACTGAATACACAGAAGAATTGTGCTGATGACCTTGGGGGGTTGACCTGTTGAAGTCATCAGACTCACCAGACATTTCTGTTATCTTCAATGCAGATTAATAGAATGATGCTTGCAATCCAGTCTAGATTAGCTTCCCTTCACTAACTGGGTTATGCGCACAACCCAGAAAGCTAACCATGTTCTTCATAACGCTATACAAAAGAGGTCACCAAATTGTTGAGCACTTTCTATTTAAAAAGGACCATAGTAAAAGTGCAACAGGAGTTGTCTGTGAGAAAAACCCTACAATCTTTATGTATTGCAATCTTGGCCTTTCCAAGAGTTTTCTCTGTTTTTTCCTCAAGAAAGATATAATACATCATGTCTGTATAATCTTGTTATCCCAAGACCAGATGGGATAAAGAGCTTAAAAGCCTGGTTCTATTTTTCACAGTCTTCTTCTAAATAAAAGGCCTGAGGAAGAAGTGAAAATAATATTTCTCTTCTCTTTGTTCTTCTTGAATGATCCAAGGGATAGAAGCCATGTCAGTGTATCTCTGATGTCTGGTAAGAGAGTTTAAGAGTGAACTTCCCATCGTTGCCACTTTCACCCACCTGGGGAAAGGAAGCATTCTTTCCACCAAATGTTGAGGACAGCAGGGCAAGGGTTTTGTTTCCCCACTGGCTCTGTTGGAGGTCATCACTGCGTGGCACTGCAGGAACCTTCCCTTAGCTGTGGGTGCTGCTTGGTGAGTAATTATCTTCTCTAATTGCAGGATTTTCACACTCCAGCAGGTATCATACACTTGGCTGTAATCTTTACCAGTCTCAAGTTGCTCTTCTCACATGAAAGCTCTGGAATCACAGTACCTTTAAACTGCCTCTTTCTTTTTCTACTCCTGGAGGAGTTTGAGATGCAGAGGGATGCAGCTTTGCTTTGTGTTCCTCAGCAAGGGACTCACCTTGACACCAGGCTCGACATTGTAGATGCACAGATGATCTCTACAGACATCATCCTACAATGCCACTTCCAAGTAATAGAGCATACAAAGCCCCCTGCAACTCGTCAGACTCGCAGAAATCTTCTTTGGGTGCAGAATGCAAGCAAGAAGCAGGATGAAAGGATCTGTGATACCAAATCCTGTTGCATTTACTTACTTCCAATGTCTCTAGTTCCTCACTGCTGCACCACGCAGGGCCTTGCCTGCAAGTATTTGTGACAAATCCAAAGGAATAATCTCAGAGATTGTATGGAAATACAGTATTTCACAACCACAGTATAACTTCCCAAAAGTATGCCTGAAACACAAAAATATTCTTAAATAAAATGGACAGAAATAAAAGTAATTATGACAGTAAAATCCTTTTACCCCTTCTCTGTTTTAATTAAATTTCAGTACCTCAAATCAGACATAAAATGAATCTTAGTACTGTTACTGCAGGAGATTGGCATTTTTAAAACACCAAACCTCAATGCTCTATCTTAAAAACACTACAACATCAGGATTCTTGGGCCAAAATTTGGCTCTTTGTCATGGATAGAATACCAGACAGACTGGACATCAGAGTATTTTTTTTCAGAAACAACTTTTCTAAGAAATGAGCAAATGAAATATTCTGCAAGGCAAAATGCCATTGAACCCATTAGATAGACAAGGCCAGGTTGGATGGGGCTTAGAGCAGCCTGTTCTAGTGAAAGCTGTCACTGCCCATGGCAGAGGGGTTAGAACTAGATGATTTTTACAGTCTCTTCCAACCCAAATGATTCTGTGATTCTAGGCTTCTACCTGGAGGGAAAAACATTTTAAAACAACTTTGCCTTTTTATGCCAAATAAAAGCTGAAGAAATCACCAGATATCTACAAGAAAACTTAATTTTTCAGCAATTTTCGGAATTCTCAAAGTAGCTGAATTATCCCAGTGGAGTTTGGAAGGTACCTACATTTGCTGAGCTGGGAAATAATCACAACTCTCTTATCAGCTTCCCACTTCCATTAATATAAAATAGATACACAATCAGATCCAGTGTCACACACTAACCACTTGTGCTTCTCACAATCTCCAAGGTCTGAACCTCCATTAGGGATTCATTTTATAATACTGAGACATTAATTCTCACCCATGATGAGCATTGCATGTCCCTGACAGAAAAGCAGAAAGGATTTTCAGGGATATGCGATCACACCTATTAATAGACAGGCAGCCCTCAGATTGGGTGCCAGTAAATAAAGTATCTCAGCAGCCCACTTAAGGAAATGGGTGGTAGGAAAGAGATGGGAAGCTCTTCTGTTTGAGGCAAAGGTGGGTTAAATGAGGCAAAGGCATTTAAGGCAGATTAAATGAGAACAGAGGGGAGCTGTTCTGCCTTCGACAGGAAATTAAAATTGGGAGCATATGGCTGTAGGGGCACAGGGAAGGAGTGGCAGGTGGACAGAGAAGTTTCCCTCCCACCGAACTCTCCTCTGTGCCTTTATTCCTGTGCTGCTGAGCAGAGCTTTTCCTGACAATTCCTATTACCACCTGGTGATTTATAGTCATCTCTCTCTCAGATGAACCAAAACACCTCTCTTCTGATGGACTGTGTTCTGCAAAGCATGAGGTTTTACAATACAGCTGCTATGTGTTATCCCACACAGCAAATGTGGGAATGTTTGTGTGGGTTTTTTAATACAACAAATATATTTCCCCAGATGCTCTTGACTGAACATATTGTTAATGGGAGTGTGTTCAGCTTTTCAGAATAAAATGTCTTTAGAAAGGAGAAGATACTAAAAAGCTCAAGAGTCGAAGGTGATTTTTTAAACGTAAAACAAGCTTTCAGCTGCAGTTGCAATCCTTTCTTGTCAAAACTGCTTTAAAATCTACACTGCAATATTTCTCATTAGCTCCTTCTTCTTTAACATGGCATTACCCAGAGGAGATGGATCATAATAGAAGAAAGGTTTAGATTAGATGTTAGGAGGAAATTCTTTACTCAGAGGGTGGTGAGGCACTGTAACAGGTTGCCCAGAGAAACTGTGGATGCCCCGTCCCTGGAAGTGTTCAAAGTGAAGTAGGATGGGGCAACCTGCTCCAGTGGAAGGTGTCCCTGCCAATGGCAAAAGGGTTGGAACTAGAGGATCTCTATGGTTCCTTCCAACCTAAACATTCTATGACTCTATGAATTTTTAAACCTCCAAGGGCACTTTTGAAGACTTCCTAGTCAATACAGTTTCCAGATTCACTAAAAGAATAAGGTGATCAGCTGATGTTAATTTCACCAGATCTGTGTATTAAATATCCTCTGAACAAACCAGATCTAAGAGGTACATGTGAAGATTTTGTTTTTCTTCTTGTTGTTGTTAAGAGAAATTCCAGAATGGAATACAGTCTAAATAGCATCTTGGAGTGCCTTCTTGTAAATACCCCTTTACAAATAACAATACACTATAATCTTCTTATGTGCTGGGTACTTGCTCCTGATATCTTCACGTGCTGCAGGAAAGTTTGCATTTTCCAGGCTGTGTTCACAGATTTAACAGAAATAGGTTTTCAACTCCATGGTTTATATTCATGTCTTCACCATCCCTACAAAGAACCCAAACATCAAGTAATGCACATCAACAAAGTACCACGAATGTCTTGGAAGCACAGTAATTCAGAGCAGTGGGAGACTTAGTCTTAAATTGTAATTGAATGGGGAAAAAGGGGTCTGATCAGATTTACAAATCTTGCACAGAGGAAAAAGATTACTTTTTTTACTTGATTTTGATTAGTATTTTAGAGGCAGGAATAAAAGTCCTTCCATAAGGCAAACCTATTTGTTAGGAATTATGTCATGATTAATATCTCCTCTACAAATTTATTTGCATCTCAGAATTTGAGAATGATGATCATTTTTGTTACTGCCACAGCCTCTGTTTGCTCAATTGATTGTCTTGTTATTGTTTTTGTCCGCTCATCTATATCAGCAAAATGATCTTGTCCTTTCCCCTTTTCTGCCTTTCTCAGATCATTTAACAATGAGACGCACTTTCCATGTAGCCCTTGGAGATGAAAAAGGGAAAAAACTATGGGGGGAGAGACCGAGAACCAAAGTCGGTGTCTGATTGATACAAAGTCATTTATTTGCTGGCAGTGATTTTGCTTTCCAAAAGTCTTTTTCTTTTCCAAAAATTGTTGTGTTCATGGTTAGATCCATTTCTTTATTTTTCCCCATGGGGTCATAATTCAGTGGTTCATTACCACAGTCCAGCTTTATTTGAAACTGAAAATGCTAAGATTGTGTTTGTCTTTGGAATAAAACAAAATTAAAAATAAATAAATAAAGATAAAGCAAAACAGTACTTTTATTGTAGTTACCATTAAAATGCACAGAAAGTTACAAGAAGTATAAAAAATCATTCAACTCCTACTTCTTTGACCCTTTAAAAAATATTATTTAAAATTGTATTGCCACCTTATTCCTGAAAACCCGAATTTGTTTGCAATAGACTTTAGTGAGGATCCTCTTGAGCTGTGCTACAGGGTGTGTGCTGGGCTGCAGCCCAGACCACGTGCCTGCTCAGGCAACACCCAAAGTTTGGTGTCACCTCCTTATACCACAGGCTGGGATGCTGGGGCAGTGGTTGCTGTTCACCCCTCCTGCTGACTGAGAAATGGGTAAGGGATTGGCACATATCTGACACCAACTATCCGGGCATGTTTTGTCTGCTTTTTCTCTAGCCTAACAGCTTATGGAGCAAAGCCAGAACCAAGGTGGAAGTATGCCTGTGTGAGGAGGGATTCCTTCCCTTCACTGTACCCCACAATGGCAAAGTGCATCTGCCCTGACACAAGGAAACTGGCAGGCTCACATGACGTGTGAGTCCCACAGGCTTAAGCAAATATAAATATCCAGTTCCCTGAGTGGTAACATGTTAGCCTGCAAATTATCTCTGGCACTAAATTGTAAATGATAACTGAACAGTACAGTGTGCTGTGGGTAGTAGTTAGGAAAACCATAAACAGCTGAATTTTATTTTTCTTAATATATCTGTCACTTACCTAGCATGCTGGTATAGGACAGTGCAATACCATTTTACTTCATCTAATCAGCTTCCAGTGGTACAAGCCATGACACATAAAATAATATTTCTGTGATCTGTGACTCTTCCCCATGTGCAAGTGAACTAGCAATAAATAAAGTGAGGAACGAGGCAGGAGGGGGAATGGCCCCTCAGCATAGGCTGGCTATTGAAGAGCGTGATGCAGTCTAGACATAAAATGAGATTGTCATAAACTATTTCCCCTGAAGCAATATAGAAGCAGGGAACCAAAATGTGTCCATTGGTTTTTCTTATTTGCTATTATTATAGCTATGCCATACTCTGAAATGAGAGGAAATAATGTTGCTAGGATGAGAATCACATAAAGAGGAAGAGAGGAGAGGAGAGGAGAGGAGAGGAGAGGAGAGGAGAGGAGAGGAGAGGAGAGGAGAGGAGAGGAGAGGAGAGGAGAGGAGAGGAGAGGAGAGGAGAGGAGAGGAGAGGACAGGACAGGACAGGACAGGACAGGACAGGACAGGACCTGATCCATGATCCTTGATGTCCCCAGGAGGATCTAAATTCTGTTGCAAGGTTTGTGGTGGTGCTCTGGGAGACAGGAAATGCTGCAACAACTTCCTTATGATGAAGAAGTAATACTTTTCAGTATTAAATGTGAGATTTGTGAATAGATAAGTGGAACAGTTAGCTTTTTCAATTTGCAAAAAAAATAGGAAATAAATTTTAAAAATTGATGTTTCTTGTACTTTGTGTTATTATCCACAGTTTTCCAGTTTCAAGCATACCATAGAAATAACTAAGTTCTCTACTACTCTGGCACTATAAATGAGAAGAAAAGCTGAAAGCTGTAGCACTTGCTTGGCCTCCTTTCTGGCATACAAGGAATTCAGAAAACAGCTTTAAACTCTCGGATAAACATCACATTGTAATCTACTGGGATAATTTTTCATTCACTAATTTGGACCGAGAGGCGCAGAGAGAGGCTGAAAAGAAATCCATACCATGTAACTTTGGCAGTAAGTGAAAGTGCCTATAGAAAGAGTTTAATAACACAAAATTTCCCAGCAAGGTGAGGGAGACAGGGAGATCTCAGTATGTACTCCAGTCCACGTCTAGAAGAAAACATCCCTCTTCCTTGGCTGTGTAGTGTAGAGAAAACTCAACTTTTGACTCAATTTGATCTATCAGATGCCTAAAACTGGGTAGCACGTTTTCAGCCTTTACCTCCAGTCGTTATCAGTCATTCACCTCAATTGTTGAGTTTAGAGCATCCTTCCTATTTCCTGAAGCAGAACTGTTGCTTCAGCTACCTGCAGACTCAAGAGGACAATACTGCATTAATTTCTTCTGCCTTTGATTTTCATTGGACTGATAGGAAGAAGAGGTTTCATTCAAAGCAGACCCTGAATACAAAAGAGGGAGTTCTATATGCTTTTCTTTTAATCACCTGATCCTGTAATGTAACCTTTGTCTTCACCTTTTCACTCTATTTCTCTGTATCAATATTAGATACCTTAAAAAAGGGGGGAGCGGGAAATGAAAGTTGAATTAAAACATGTTTTCAGCTTTCATCATCTGTTTCAGTAATTTCAATTTTGTCATTGAAATTTTAATGGAAGGGATGTTGAAAAATGAAATAAACTAAAGAAGTATAACCAGCATCCAAGACAGTGAGGAGAATGTGAAGCTAAATCAGTTATGGTCTCATATGTAATACTCTTGGCAGAGGCTTATATTTGAGGTATAAAATGCATGCAGAGGAAGTTTAATCTGGGGATTTTTGTCATTTGGTTGTATTTCAGTATGAGTGGAAGTATTTGAACAAGTCAGGTACTATCTATGGTATATCCTCCAGGCAAATGACGAGTTGTGTGGAGCTTCCCAGCAGCCTACTCACCCCTAGATATTTAATCCTCCCAAAGACATTGTTGATGCTTGCCTAGTTGCTTGCACACTACTTAGTGTCAGTGTTTGAGGGCTTTGACTGGATAAAAACAGGCATCTGCAGTGGGTAAGTCTAGTTCTGAAGCAGTTACCCCAGTGATCCTCTTTAACCACTGGAAAAAAATAAGACCCCAGTTTACCTTGTCCTTAGCAAATGTCTTCAAAGATTCAGGTGACCTGCACCTTTCACTTCAAGTGAGCACACACTTCACTGACCATGAAGGGAGTCTGGAGTGACTAAGTTACATGAAGATGTCGCTGATGTTTCTGTCTGAAGCTAGGTAAGAAAGTTTCTTTTTTTTTTTGTTACGACTGGTACAGTTGAACCACAGATACTATCTACTGCCACCACAGTACCTGGGTTTGATACATGCTTCGAATTCACTTAATGGAAAATTTAATTATTTTCTAAGTCATTCCTGACTTAGATTAGAATAGAGAGAAATTAAAATCTTTGACAGCATTTTGGTGGGTTTGGGGGGACTTTTTAATAAGGGCAGTGTTACATACCCCATATGCTTTCACACATCTGTTGTGTGGAAGTCCCACTTCCCAGTGAGACTGTCCAGTGTTCTGTTTTCTCCACTGGAAGGAAGGAAGAGAACAAAATAGTCTGTATATTTGACTAGAAGCTATTTAATCCATAATAATTTAATGACTGCTATTTAACAAGTAGGGGAGTCATAATTAATATTGCTTAGACCATTATTTTCAAATATGGGTCCTTATCATGTTTTAAGAGTATCTGCAATATGCCTGACATTATTAAAAGCAAACAAACAAACAAACAAAACCCACAAAACACCCAAAACAAAAATGCAAGCAAAAAGAAAAATACAGTCCTTACATCAAAGAGTTAACAGTGTCAAAGGAGTTTATTTAGCTGGCAAAGCATGATTTACTCCATTTTTCATTGCAGTGTTTTCTAAGGTCTTGGAACTTATGAGACCTTCACACACCGTAATCTTTCCCTCCTTGCTCCCAACACACGGGTTGTTTGGGTGACTGAAGCTGATCTATGACACCACTGACAGGCTCTGCTGCAGGCTAAGAGGTGTTTCAGGCAATCAGGCCTTTGGGAGGCTGTAGACATTCCCGGGGATGGGTCTCGGGTGCCGGCTGAGCTCCGCCGGTCGCCGCGGCTTCTGTCCATGGTGCTGATGCCCCCGGGCGCCTGCCTGGTTCCGACTTCCCTAGACTGCAAGAGGGAGGGGGGTGGAACAACAAAACAAAAGAAAAAATAATAGTTTTACTGGAAAGCCAGTGAAATTTGGTATAAATTTCAGTGAGAGAATTTTAGTGAAAATTAATTTAATTAATCTCTACTAATTCTTATATTATGCATATAAGAATTTAAAATAAGCAACCATGTAGTAATTATTGTTATCATAAATACTAACATCATTCTTTGTGCCAGTTTATACTTCTTGTACTAAAAGCACAAAACCAGTCTATAAATTACAAAAAACATATTAAAAAAAAAAAAAGAAAAAATAATTATAAAAAAATTATATGTCTTTGGCTTTTTTTTTCCCCCATGTGTTGATATTTTTGATTACTCTAAGAAGATAGGGAGAGACTAGTTAATCCTATTTAACCATATATACTGGTTAAGCCAATACATAACAAGCCACTCCATTGACGCACTAAGTCATAGTCAGGAGACGAGTAGGAAGGGCTACTGAATTTCAGAACAGCCTCTCATTTGTTGATAAAAGTTTCATCAGTTTTGTAGGTAAATCCCTTCCTTTTATATTGTCTGAAAGTTACTCCAGGTTTGCAATCTTCTGCTAAAGCACACAAGGTCTTTTTCTTGTTCTCATTACTTCCAACAGCTGGATGGATAGCCTGTATACCACAGAGCGTGTAATAAATAATGAATCACTTTGAAACATTGCGTTCATGAAAAGTCACATACAAATATGATGTTTACTTGTAATTTGTTTAAGTTATAAAAACACTAGCTGAAAGGGTGACTTCCCAATAAATCTGCTAAAGTACTGGGTAATGGAGCCTAGCTTCTTTCCTTTTCTTATTTTTTTAATTTTTCATGTCTGCTAATTTATGAGCCCTTTCCAAAATTATACTCTAAGGCACATTTTTTAGCAAATTCCCCAAGTGAAATGCATCTACGGAATTGTCACCAGGTTTGCTTCAATTTTTAATATCCGTTTTTCCCAGTTTCAATTCAATGAGCAACAAATAATAGAAAAATACCAGCTTTCATTATATTTACATTTGTTTCCCAGATGTGTCAAAGTACTAATACCTTAAGGATCAGTTAGTGACCTCAGTTATTTGGGGGGCTTTTTCTTCATAAATAAAATAATAGAAGTAATTATTCTAATTAAAAATGGAATTAATCAAAACTGCTAATGAATGTTGTACTGACAGTGTCAGTTTCACCAGAGTTTTAGTAACATTTATGTATTTTAAACCAGATACTTAAACCTTTATGGATCCACAGACTGGTTTAGTTATGCAAGCTTCCTTTTTTCTTTACCTGCTCTGACCCAGGTCTGCAGGAACCACAGATCTCAAAAGGTTACATTCTTCATTCCTTGAGCACATCAAGATTAGCAACTGGCCACAATTATGACTATGAAGTGTGGGGTTTTGACACACAGAGAACCTCGAATGCCTTGCAAACAGCACCAAGGGCCCAAGAATTGGTGGTAAGTACAAGGTTTTCTGGTCAACATTGGCCATTCCAATCTCAAAGTCTACCTTCAAAATCCTCCTTGCTGTGATCAGATGCTCTTTTATCAAGTGTTCTCTGTCCCACAACTGGAATATTTTGGTCATTTACAGTCTGCTTTGCAGACCAAGAGTCTTGTAACGAATCTATGGCATTTGGGGACTCCATTTCTTTTCTATAATTCACCATTTTTTAACATACTGATATAAATTCCACTGAAGTCAGTTACAGTAACTCTGTCAGGCCCTGAAGCAGCCTCTTTGAACTGGGATTATACACTTACTGATATACAGAAGATACAAGAGATATTATTTGTATTTTTATCAAAATAGATTTGTGTGCCAAAAGCTTTCTTACTGCATTTAAAGTATACACTCAGCTCAGAGAAAAACAGAAACAAAAAAGTGGGGTTTGGATGAAAACATTCTTAAATGAAAGAGGAGATAAGACATTTTTGTCCACAGTCAAGAACTTTTCAGTGAAAGCATTTTCCAGATTTGACTGATCAGTTTCAAGATATCTGTAGGCACTGAGATTCAGAGTTAAAGAAGTTTGTAAACCTCTTGGGGGAACCACTGAAATCCACAGGATTATCATGATGAGCAATTAGTTATCCATATGAGAACCTGAATTACTGAAAGTAGAGTCCAACTGCAACATAGTGATGCAATCACTGAACAGTGACAGCAATGGACATATAAACAGAGAAATACTCTCTGTTTTAAATAGATGCCATTGCAGATACTGAAAGTAAGGTATTTGTATCTAAGCAGCATTGACTGAAACAAATGACAAAGTGATACAAACAGAAGAAAGAACAATGCCTTGTATCATATACATCTGTGTACAAGGGCTACAAAATGCCCAGACACTTCAATCCCTTGAACTGAGATAAATATGTTTATATTGTATCTTTAAAAAGGTCCAGATTACCCTGTTAATCCAGTTGTCTTCCCTTTCTTTTCCAAAACCTTTGAAACTGCTTCAAAAGGAAGAGTTTTACTTGAAATTGGAGGCACTTTTTTAATCCCATTGATTCAAACTTGCTTTAAAACAAGAAAAAATACTCCAGTCAGCTTCAACTAAGTATTATGGTACTGTGTTCAATAACATTCCTGAATGTGCATTAGTCAAATTTAAAAAAAAAAAAACCAACAAACCAATCTACTTCTCCTGTGAAGTTTAAAACCACTCATAAAATAATAACTTGTGACTAGAAAGGACTGTCCTGGTGAAACTGGACATTATTTCAGACCAGAAGTATTGACTTTGTGAACCTCATCATTAAATGCGTAGGTTTTCTAATTTGACAATTTTACATAAATTCAGAAAAAGTTTAATGAAATTTAACTACCACAGAGCTTGCACTTACACATTATAAATCCTGAATACTCTAAGATTATGACTAAACCAAAAAAAACACCCACATTTCCTTCACATTTCTCCAAGGATATGTCTGCTATGATACCAATTTCCCACACTAATTACAGGCACTGTTTTCAAATTCCTGGTAGCAGTAGATGTGCTTTTAAAATCACCTCCTATCAGTTGACATTGATGGGAGGAATTACTTCAAAGGGGATAAAATCAGAATAATTTCACTATTTGCTTTCAATTTGGCTGCAAATGCTATTTCAAGCTCTCTGACTTAACAGCAGAGAAATAATACATTTTCTATTTTTATTTAGACAGATTATTTAATTTCAAAATACCAAATTTCATTTCTTGTAGATCACTTATAAATTAGATCACAGAATTAAGAAGCAGCTCTGAAATGTGCCCTGATGGCTGTATGCAACTTATTGGCTGCTAAAAAGCTGACACTTTTTTTTAGCATTACTGGCTTTTACAGGAAGGATTTCCATTTTTGTTTTTCCTCTGTTCACCCATGCACTATGTCTTGTGTTATTTAAGACATCAGTGAGAAGGTACAGACTTTTTAATTTTCTTGAAGGAATGGAGTAGTGGAGTAAGAGAACTGAGATGAATGTTCGAAGAGACCCTAGCCAATTTTAAAGACAAAATTTAAAAGCTCTGTAGAAGGCAGGTCTCATGTTTACTCTGAAAAGTTTAGAAGCATTTACAAGCATGGTAATATCATGGTTTAGTGGGTTTCTCCCTGTCAATGGCTGCCCATCTATATATGCTTAATTTTCACTGTCTAACTTGCATTGTGAAAAAAACCATGCTAGTTTAAATCACATTTTATGTGGCTTTCACAACAAGCTAAGCAGATGTAGACTTTAATTAGGTTTCTGTAAGTATTATATAGGACATCTAGTAATTGTTCTGACAAGAGTTCTATTAAAAACTAGTTAAAAGCTGATAAATTTCTCTTCTTTCTTGAGATTTGAAATTGACTGACACTAGTTTCAAATTTTGTTATTGTAGACCATACACATAGCAACAGACTAATTCGTTGCCCAAATAGGGTGGTCTGACTTGTGTGGATATTTCAGCTACACTACTCAAAAATCAGTGCTTTCTAAAAACTTTTTTAAAAGGTTTGATTTATCTAATTTTAAAATCCTCACAAAATCCAATCAAATTTTCAAGATTTTTTTCCTCCAGAAATCATTGATTCTTTAGCCAAAATGTATGGATATGAGTGAAGAGAAACTGAGTCTAAACAGTACAAGTTTTTGATAAATCAATTTACCCAGTGCCACAGAGAAAATGAATTTGTATTTTTTAGGATCAGTTCCTGATAATGATACCTGGAAGGCCAGTTTTTCACATTGTTCTCACTAGATATTTGCAAGGAAATTGCCATAGTTTAATCACAATGGGATTTTCTTCAAATCTTTTTTGTCAGTTCCCATGTGGTCAAAATTATGCACTGAAAATCATGTTTGTCATAAGAACATGAGTACCATACCTACTAATAATAGTAACATCTAAAGTAAAGTTCATATAGTATCTTTGGATCATAGTTAACAAAATACAGCTTCTGTGTGGCTTAGTTTAGTGCTTAAGATTTTTACTATTTGTTTTTAATTTTGTTCAGTTTTAATTCAATTTACTTTCTGATTTCTTAGTAGATGGTGGTATCCATGGATCTGTATTACTCATCTGAAGTTCATCATGAGAAAGAACCAGTCATCAGAGGCTTCACCAAAATTCTTTAGAGGTTTCTTCTAAAGACAGAAGTACTTTCAGAACAAAGTTCAAAGCAGCATGATGCCGGGTGGTGCAGGTTTCTGGTGAAGGTACAGAAGCACATTTTTCTAAACTCTCCTGAAAATACTGCTGTAAAGGTCTCTTCCATGTTATCAACAAAAAAACTTCCTTCCTAAACTAAGTTTGAAAACTTAAAGCTCCTCAAATGCTTTCTCAATTTCTACTTCTTTTTTCCAATAACGCAACAGAAAATTTTCTAGTAAATAATGGACCATTTGCATCCAGACAGGTTAACATCAAGTCCTCATGACTGCCACTGCAGATCCAAGTAGCAAAATGTGAAAAACAACTGAGCATGGATTAAACTCATCTGTTAGTCTTTGTTTTTCTTGCATCCTTTTCAATTCAAACCCAAACTCACTACAAGTCATCTTCACCATGGCTTCAGAATGTTCATACAGTCAGTAATAGCTCCAAAAGTGGTTTAGAAACTTCTCTTCCTCCTTTGCTTGTGGCCCACTTGTGCATCAGTTCGCTCATGATTGCATGACCTTATTGCTGCAGTGAAGCACTGGCAGCCTCCACTCACCACGCTTCTCTTTCAGCTTTGGGGTTTACTTGGTTTTCTGTTTCCTGTGTGGATGGAAATTACTAATGTGGTTTCAAGATCACAATGCCCATGTAGGCTTGTTCGTTCTTTCTTGGGTATGTGATTGGTCACTGACACACTGTAGGTTGTCATACAAGGTGAATTATAAATGTTAGAAATGCTAGCCTATAGTTGAGGGTGTTCCTATGCCAGCTGTCCACAAGTTCAAAAGCCCTTTGCTGTGAGCTTGATAAATGATGGGTCTCCATTCAGACAGATTTATTGCTCAGGGACAGATTTCCCCAGAAATCCAATATGCTTTTCAATCAGCTTGATCTTATTTAGTTAATGGTATTCAAAAAAGGTGGATCTCTGGTTTATCTATTCCCCTTTATTGATCCTAACTCACTGTATTTAAAAAAATAAATAACAGAATAATGGCACGCATTACTTTTGAATAGCTTGCCAAATAGATATTTAACATTATGTCTTATATTAAGCTTGCATTATAGTTTTATTTTGTTACAGTTATTTTGCTATTTGGTGATGCTGATCAACAAGGCAGAAAAGAATAAGGAAAAATATGCAGCTTTTGCATCAGGGTCTTCACTTTACAATACGTTTGCTTAGCACTTATTGCAATGGAGCTTTGATGTCACTGGCTTCTGGAAACAACTGGGAATATCAGTATTCAATAATTATAATAATGCACAACTTCTTACTTGCTTCATTTTAATCAGTATAATTCAAATATAAGGGTTCACCATAAAGCAGTATATCTTTGATCTCATTTGCTCTTATTTACAAAGTAAATCAGGAAGAATGCAATACATGGTGTCAGAGAAAGAAAAAATAAAATGTGCTCTATTTTCTCTCTCAATCCCTTAATTTCAATTTTTTAACAACAGCTTTCTTACAACAGGTTTTCAAAAGCTAGCTCAGTTCAGGTTGCCTGAAATTTCCCACAATAAAAGGCTTATTTTTAATTGCGTACAACTTTGCCAGGCACCAGGCTACAAGCTGAAATTTTTCATGCCAGATGTCTGACTTAGATTGAATATTGATTTTCTTTTCTTCCGAACTTCAGAAAACAAAACAAAAAAACCCAAAACATTAGTTGCTTCTGAGATTTGCATTAAGCAGCAACAGACATTGATCGGACCTATATTTTAAATATATAAATTTATACAAAGGTGTCATGTATTCCCTTAGTGTGCTCTGTAGGTACAATTATCTGTATAATTATCTGTGAAGCACTAATACTTTGCACCACAGAAACCTGGAGAAAATCACCAGTTTTATTTTCATTGCAAAGTTTGAATGAAGTGTGTAAGACCATATGGTTAATGAGAAATAGAAATAGTGAAGATTAACTCTTATTGGAAGAGACAGGCATCTCAAGGAAAAACTGGTATGTGATCATGCAGTTAAAGACTCAGAAAGTACACGGACAACGGGACATTAAGATTTCACACACAGTCTTAATTCTGCTTTTCTCATGTTTTTAAGTACTAAACTTCAGATTCTTATAATTCTTTGTTTTGTTTTGCTTGTTTGTTTTATATTAAAAACTGTCTGGAACTATACCACAGTATTAAAAAATACATCACATAGCATTTGCCACAGTAGAAAAAAAGTCTGTTTCTTTGACACTTTATCCAGTTTACTATCAAAAGAGTCACATCAGTGATCTACACTGTCTGGAATCCTAAAAGCTCAGAACTGCAACTGTATCTTCCTGGCAAAGTAACTGGGGACTGTAAATAACCATCAAATATATTTTCCAAAAGAGTTCTCATCCAGGTGAGGGTTTTGTGAGCTGTTGAGCAAATGGATGGATGGATAATTTCTTTGGGGACTCCATGGTTAACAAAGAAACTGTGGCAGGAATCTAAGATGGATACTATCCCAAAAACCACAACATGGAGAGGCCTTTTTTTAGAATAATTCTACATAAACCTTTCTGTAAGTACCAGGAAAACTCTTAGTACAGGCCTTCAACTAAGCTGTAGTAAAAGCTTTTTTATTAAGGGAACACACCTCAAAACCCTGGTGTTGGTTATTTGTTGTTGTTTGTTTTTTTCTTAAGAAAGACAGTGTTTTTAAGTAACTTTGTAAGCCAATCTCATAAAATGCATAATTGCAGCATGAAAATTTTAAACATAGAAATCTATGAGAAATTAGAATTTTGCCTTGAAAGTTTATATAGCCATATAGATATTTATTGTTTAGATGCCCTACGCCATGACTTAAACCTGCAACTTCTTTAATATTGTGAATTATAGTCCTTCACATAAATGTTTATTGGCAGTAGACTTCAGTTTCTGTCCCTCACATTTCCTATTATTCAAACTCCTCTGAGAGACCAACTAGCAGAAAGCATTAAAAAAAAAAAAAACAAAACTGGTGACTGTTTAGCCTAATGTTCCCTAAACAAATATTTTTATTTTTATCAGCTCAGTTAGTTGCACCCAGGGTGACCTTTTCCCAGGCAAAGTTTCAGTGATGGACAGAGCTTTAAAAATCCAAAAATCTTTGCAATTACCAAGAGGGAGTCCAAATAACCATATGTGGGCTCAATAAATCTTTGCAAATATTGTAACAACTTTACTTAAAAGAAAACACAGTTATTGTACATGAAAGCTAACTTCCATTGTTTCCAGCAAACACTCCTTAATAGCTGTATAAAGAAATGTGATTAAAAGCTGGAGTCCATGTCAACTTTCATAGAATTGTAGAATGGTTTGGGTTGGAATGGACCTAAAAGATCATTTAGTTCCAATCCCCCTGCCATGAGCAGGGACAGCTTCCATTAGAAAGTGTGTCCTTTCTTAAATATAAATAAAACTAAGTTTCAGGATTTCTTTTCAAACAGCTTATTTTCAAATTATGCTCTTTAAAAAAAGGAAGTTATGTTTAGATGCAGTACAATTTCTTTAGAAGCCACAAACTACCATTTTATTGCCTCTTTTCCTGAAGAGATGACCTCAGTTCTAAGTGTTTCAACAGCAGAAGTAATTCTCTTTGGAAATGTGGTCAGGTCTCATATGGAATCAGTCTTGCATTTGCATGTAATGTCTGTAGCACCAAGGCACATCTTTTCCCAAGGGACATAACATTTACTGGCACTCACTTGTGCACACCCTCAGATATCATGAGAACTGAGCTCTGATGTGGCTGATGGGTACTGTTGGGGTGCAGCTGGCAGAATGCACACGGGGATCCAGCATAGCACAGTCCTTTCCCAAAAGAAAGCGCTAGAAATCTACCTGATATAGTAGTAGTGGGTAAGAAAAGAAGGGATAGTGAATTATTAAATCAACTAATATTCACTAAAATAGTTGTCTCAGTCCTTCTCAGCTACATCCAAGTGAAAGCAGTTTCAAAGCTCAAAGCCATATCAACTAAAGGAAGCAAGAGTTTAAATGGATATCTCATGAGAAGAGGTGTAATTTAACTTATTTGTAGTTAAGTAACTACAGGAGTAAAGCAGACATGCAAGGTAAAACTTGGACAGAGTTGATTCATTGGGTGGACAGTTGCAAATCATTCTAAAGCATCAAAGAGACAAAACTTGTCATAAGAGTCTACGTAAATTAAAAATAATAGGTGAGCAGGATTTGTTTTAATGAATTTGATTAAAATACAATGAATTTTAAATTAATTATTTCCTAGAAATAATGACAATAAAAAACAGTTTTCCCACTCCATTTCCATAAAAAAGTGTTAATATAACCCAACAAGGACAAAAGAAATTTGTTATAGTCTTCACTGAAGATCAGAGTTGGGATTTAATCTAAGAAAGGATTTTTTTCCATTGGTTGATATTTTTTTAATTTGCCTAAGACAGGCTTGAGCCATGCTTTGCGGTGTCATGACTTTTTTTTATTAAGCTGAACAAAACCAGACTAAAATGTAATTAAAACTTTGTGTGAATTTAGTTTAACATCCATTTTAGCATCCAAGCATTTTCTATCATATTTTAATTGCTAGAACATTTTTTCTTCCTAACTGAGACACCCTCGTTGTTTCCAAGGTGTGTGACTCCTACCTACTATTTATATATTAATTATACCTCTATATATATGGTATACCTTTAAATACCTAATTGTGTTTGGTCCATTACAGTATTTCTGTTTAGGTGATGCCTTGATCCTCACCTGTGTCTGAGATATGTCTCAGCTGCCTACTACTGGGAGGAGGTTTTTACTGCTCTCTCTCAAAGCAAGCATGGCACCAGTAGCATCCCTGAACAACCTGTGAGTCTGGCTGACAAAAATAGTAACATTTCTAACCTTTAATTCTTTGGCCACCTTTATTTGGGTTTCTCAACTGAGGCCAGACCTGAAAGCAGTCTTATGGACACAATCAATTTATGAGTACGCAATCATAATGTATTGCCTGTGAGGCACATAATAAATGGCTGGGGCTAACGTGGTGTGATGTGCTCAGCAGTTCGTGAGCAGGCAGACAAAGCTCCTCTGCCAGCCAAACTGGCCAGGCAGTTGGCAAATATGCAGGAAAGTGCCAGCCCTTGGGTGGTTCCTTGCAGTGGACTGAGCTTTTATGAATTGCCACCTTCCTCCTCTCTGATTTTACATCTTCCCATATTGCAGTTTTCTTTTTGAGTCTAGGATGATTTTAGATTTTCTGCTTCAAGTTAGTTCTTTTGCCAATAGCAGTTCTGTACTCCTGTGGGTTTTTTATTTCTACTTTTCAACTTGCATGAGCCAATGGCCCATGTTAACTGCCTCTCAAGAGCTGACAGAGACTGCCACAGCTCAGCATGAACTTCCCTTTGTCAAAACTGGGACAAGGGCATGTGTGGGTCCTCTTTGCACGTGTATCCTTATTCTCAGCACTTAGAAGTACATTGTCCAGCATCATTTGGAGACAGAGAGCAAAAGTGCAAGCACAGGAAGGCTGGTATTACCGGAGCTCTGCAGGTGAGGTTTATAAGAGGCACAGCAAAAAAAGAAGACTCCCCAAGAACTAGCTGTCCCAGATTTGGGAAAGGCCAATGCACGTTCAATCAGGTTTGGAAGGGAGGTGTGGGGAAAGATGGTCCTGACCAGCCTCTCATGCACATGCCTTGGCTTGGTGCTTGCCCAATGCTAGGCCCAGGGGTGGCAAGGGAAGGCTGCCAGGGAGGGTAAGGAGAGCACAGAGCTCACCTTCCCTCTCCCTGCCTCTGCTATCTTCCCTTCCTCCATCTCTCTTTTCATTATGTCTTTTTAGATCCGCCCTTTCTTTTCTTCCTCTTTCCCGTTGGTTCAATATGATCCTGTTCCTTCCTGTCTCCCCTCATTCCCTTTTGTCTTCTCACCTCAATTTCACTTCCTAACCCTGCTTCCCTGCCATGACACGACAATCAGTCTCCCTTGAGTCATCCTTACTTCCCCCCAACGTCCCCTATCACTCTGACGTCTTTCCCCCTTCCTCCCCCCAGCTCTGACGGACGCGGTCCTCTCACCCCACTGAACCCTCCTCCTTTATAAAGGGATTTTCCTCTTTTTAATCCACGAGACCCCCGTCGCAGCCTCAGCACTCGGCGCACCGTCGGCACCGCGGGGCAACAGACGATCCAGCCTTTGCTCCTTCCCTCCCCCCGCCAGCGGGAAAGCCCCGGGCGGGGACAAAGCCCCCGGCGGCTCGGCCCCGACACCGCCCCGCGGGATGGGCGGCCGTGCCCCGCGGGCTGCGGGGCAGCGCGGCGGCGGAGCGCAGGTGGGCGGCGGGCTCCTGGCCTTGCCCGACGGCGCGGGGCGGCGGGCGGGAGGGCGGGCGGTGCTGCCGCGGGCGCGGGGCGGAGGGCGCGGCCGCGCAAGGCGCCTCCGTGGAGCGCGGAGCCCCCGGGAGGTAGGGCTGGCTCGGCCGGCTGGCCCCGGCAGCGGAGCCGCGGAGCCGTCGGGAGCGCGGACGGGTCTTGCGGCGCGGCTGTGCGAGAGCGAACGCGGAGCGGCGGGGCCAGGACGGGGAGGGGGCTCCGGGAGAGGCTGGGTACGGGGCAGCCGCTGCCTGCGTCGCTCGGGAGTTTTCCCCCGCTGTCGTTCGTATACTTCAGCATTTCTGCCTTCCGACAGCTTTTAAGCTTTCCGTTTGCTTTTCAAATTGTGAGAGAGAACAGATCGATGCTTTTCATGCTGGACAATTAAATATTGCAAAAAAGCGCAGATTTTAAAAAACGAGAGATGTTACAAGGGGGAAAAGACTCAGCATTCCAATACAAACACTTAAAGATGTGTTTTGCTGTTGTAGCTACTACTTATCCATATTTCTAGTATAACTTAAAGCAGTTTTGTCTTCAAAGTAAATAGAGACTTTTGTAATAGTCCACATGGCCAAGATCTTCTATCCCTTGTACCAAACTAGTCCGTGACTGAAAAGTTCCCATGCACTGAGGACTTGGTGACACCAGAATAATTCAGTGCTCAATGACTGACCTCTAATAGTGTAGCTTTCAGCCATGTCATTCATTCCCCTTCGCATTCAGAGTCTATAACCATTGGTTGTTGCTCCACAGGCGTTTTAATTGGCATGTAACATTAATCTCAATTACATCTGAAATTCTCGTTTCATAAATTCACCAGAATAGTCTCTATAATAACCATCTGAGCGTTTTTGTACACTGATGCTAAAAAGCAGGTTTGTTAAAAGCAAACATATTATTGCATTCTCTCCAGAGGTCTTAATGAAATAGCGATAAAAGAAACATTTGGGACTTCAACATGGCTTTCCATGTGGAGGGACTGGTGGCCATAGTTGTCTTCTACCTGGCAATCCTGGCAGTAGGGATACGGGCTGCTTGGAAAACCAAGAACACCGGCAGTGAAGGAGATCGCAGCGAAGCTATTATAGTCGGTGGAAGAGACATTGGTTTGCTTGTTGGTGGATTTACAATGACAGGTATGTAAAAAACCTAGACAGCGTATAACTTGTCAGTTTTCCATCTGAATGAATTGCAATCTGTGCGTTGAATAATGCAAAATGAGGAAAATATATATACTTTTTATCCAGTTGTTTAGTGAACAGCCAGATATAGCATCTGTATAAGAACAACAAATATTTGTATTACAGGAAGAATGTATTTTCATTACTGTTCATTGCTTCCATATTCATCTGTAGATCAGATATGTTTGGAACAAAAGTATGGAATTTATATAGATTAATAAGAAAGTTTTAAAATAACTAATTGTTTTTAAAACCATTCAAATTTGTGCGTTAGTTTTGGGTTCGTTTAATCTGAGTAAAACAAAGTTTATAGAGAAAGAGATTGGTGGGGAGGGGAGGGTGTGCAGCGTAAATTAACTTTCTAAAATAAAACTAGCATAACTCCAAACTTGTAATTTTACAGATTTCAGCAAACTTATTTTGTGGATTCTTTTAGCTTCTTTTTCAGCAGTTTGACAAAATAATGCATTACTCTCAATAGTAGTATCAGTAAGAAAACCCTGGGTGAAGGAAGAGTTCTTCACTGATTTTGTAAACAGTGCTCTCTGACTCCCAGAGCCAGTAAAACCAGCTGTCTTACCTGGGTAAATAAGATATTCACAATACAGTCCAAAATCTCAAAACTTGTATTATGGTATTGGAACAAAAATGCATTATAGGAAGAGTGAATTCACCCACCATTATTATTAAGGCAATTTAATTTTTAGGCATGCTTTTTTTTTTTTCTTTATTTACTCTAAATCCTATCCAGGCAAACCCCTTTCAAGCGTCAAGTTGAATTCATCTGACTATATTTATGTTTTGCTGTTTTGTCCTGTTCTGCTTTCACAATTATCTAATAAGGAAGAGCCACATAAAACTTGGGCCAAAATTCTGCATTCTTTATTTGAGATAAATTCACATTCTTTTGCAGAGGCATTTTCCTCATTCAAAGACTGAATATTTAGATATTGAGTAAGGAATGTTTGTAAAAGACAATAAAGTTTGAATACAGTCCGATGTTCTCTTTTTGCACTATGCTGTAATTTACTGTATCACGCATCCATCAGCTACTGATACATAAGATATGATGAGATTCTGCTCACAGCAAGAGCTAGTTAGACTGCTTTCTGCTGAATGAAATGTTTTCAAGAGCACTGAAACCAGAATATGTTGCAGAAATACTGGTTGCCACAAAACAACAAAAATTAAATTGGGGGAGTCAAGATAAAAAAAGGCATTTCCCACAGAAGTGGCTACGGCTTACGGCTTACGGCTTTGCATATAGAAGACACAAATTCTGGTTTCCTTTATCCTATTTTGCAGGAATATTTTGTGTAATAGCTGAAGCACAGATGAGACCTGAACTGGGCTTTCCTATATCTCAGGCAATTTCTATAGCCACCACAATTCACACCCACACATGTTCATCCTGTATTGTGCAAGCTCTAGAGATGGTGCAGTATCTCATCCTTGCAGTAGAATATCAGACTGATCCCAAAGCCTTTGGGTAGCTAAAACTATCATGGATTTTATACTGTCAGGCCTGACACTCTTTTTCCCCTATGCCTTCCATAAATATGGCGATTAAAGCTTGATATGCAACTGACCTACACTTTGAGCCGCAGCGAACCACGCCTGGCACATAAAGCCAGATGTGGGCACAAATCTGCTGAACCAGGGGTTAATCTGAGTTTTGTCTCGGTGAGGGTGTTTGGAGCACTCAATTTCAAAAGTCATAGTAAAACAATTATGAAAGTAAGCTGATGAAAATCTGCAATAATTTTTACAGGTTTGTAATTTTCACAAAATGGACACATTATTCAAGGGCATACTTGCTTTTTAAAAAATGATTGATGCTGATTTTGCACCTCACAACCATGACTATACACAATACATGACTATTCCAACATTGTCTTTATATTTTTCAGGTTTAATTGTCTAAATATAAATTAGAAAGCAAAGCCTATCCTGCAAAAGGAAAGCAAGAATTTTTTTAAAGATCTCCAGAAAGGAAATTGTTTGTATGTACATGAAGCACTTTGGGTTATGAGATAAGGCCTTATTCTGTCTTTTTTGCCTGAGACAAACACTACAATGTTCCACGGGTATTGGCTATGAAAGTGGTAGAAGTTTCTAGGGCTACTTAGTGGAGAGGATGACAACACTTAGCCTATAAATTTAAAATAAAATTCAGAACATAAGCATCAAAGTCAAGATTCCTGAGTAATGATAGTTGATTTTCTAAACAACATTGAATAACCTTGAAGCACTACCTACGAATAACAGCTGTGGATATTTTTGGATATATACTATGGTACTGAAGAAGAAAAAGCTCTATCAACCAGCTACTGAAATGCTGAACACAAAGCCTGTTGAAGGTTGAGTGTGTCTGCAAGTACATAAATAGAAAGAGTGAAAAGGTTGAATTGTGGAGAGATCACAGCATCTCATATTAAAGTGAACTAATATCGTACCATAGTAGACACATATTTAATCTGTGTATCATTTTTACATAATTATAGATAAAAAGTTGCATTAAACACTAGGCTTCCTTATTTTGGTGAATGAATTTTTTAAGAAGTGGTATCTGCAACAAACTTGAATCTAATTTGATTTTGTTGATTGAGTTTAAACCTCAAAGGAAATAGTTGAGATTACGTAACTAAATGCTCACAAACATGACCTGAAAGGTAATAATCTATTGATGTAATTTTTGCATTTTAGTTGGATAGAGCTACGTATCCTTCCACATGAAAAAGAAACATTACACTATTCTTTTTTATTCTAATCCTTGGATCAGAATTTTCATTTTACAGAACTTCATAAGTTTATTAAATAATTTGAGTGGTCAGACAAGGAATTGTTCCGAAGAAGTGCCAAAAAATTTGATTTTCTAGTATATATCAACATATATCAAGAACTCAGAGATCAACTTCTGTGTGTCTCACGGGAAGAAAAATTGCACTTCTTACCCTCAGTATTTGTCTGATCATTTTTTAGGGTGCATGTTTTAAATGGATTTTGCTTCATTTTTTTGTTCTTCAGACGGCAGGCAAAGGGAAGATTAAAATAGATTACCACATGAATGCTTCCATAGATTACTAAATATTGTATTCCTTTGGGCTGATTTAGGTAAAAAAAATAATAATTTCACCAAAAATAAAGGTATTAAACTAACTTTAAATTGTGGCTTAGCAAATGAGGATCAGAAAATTAATATCTAAGGTTGAAATCCCATCCTATCTTATCCCTTTATTTCATTTCTAATGTATTTACCTATGTCAATGTACGTGCTGACTACCCATTCACCCCCTCAGAAAAAGACATATAGCACCTTCCTAGAGCTCTGTGGTCCTTGACAGATGTTCCAGAACCGTCATGTGCACAGAAAAATTGATCAGCAGCAATTTTTCAAACCCCAATCCAGAAATCAAGAAATAAAATTAAAAATAAGGGCTAAATCCTTCATGCCACCTTACACAGCAATATCTGTCTGCAGGGCAGACACAGAAGAGTCATGACCCCTACAACATCACACAGAAGGGAACTGACCTGATCTCCTGCAGAAGAAAACAAGGGAGCTAGTCATGGCATCCAAGTGCTCCTTGGAGAACACCTGACACCTCTGTAGCAACCCTCAGCAAATCAATGCTGGAACTGGAAGCCCCCTTCACCACAGCTGCAGCAATGTTGGATATCTGTACTTGACTATGGGATATTATTCCCACCTGTAACCAAGTATCATTCATGTAGGAGTCATGCTTATGCATTTTCTGGGGAAAGAGACAAATGTACTTCCCTTTCTAAATATTTAATTTTGATATTGTGTACAGGTGCTTATTCCATAAGACTGTGCTGCTTGAGGCACAAGAGGCAACACACATCCCAGGCAGCCATGGACTTAAGGTTCAGTAGTGGTCTGTTGAAGGTTGAGTGGTGTTGCTCAGGGGTCAGTGCTGGGACCAGTACTATTCAACAGCTTTGTCACGGTCATGGACAATGGGACTGAGGGCACTCTCAGCAAGGTTGCAGATGACACCAAGATGAGTGCTGTGGTTGATAATCTAGAGGGAAGGGATCCCATACAGAGGTACCTGGCCAAGTGCAAGAGGCCAGGTGTAAGATCCTCCACCTGGATCAGGGCAAACCCAAAGATGGATATAGGGTGGGTGAGGAGCGGATTAAGAGCAGCCCTGTTGAGAAAAACTTAGAATCACAGAATTATAGAATCATCAGGATTGGAAGAGACCTTTAAGATCATCGAGTCCGACTGTCAACCCAGCACTACCACTGTAACCCCTAAACCACATCCCTCAGCACCAGATCCAGATGCCTCTGGAACACCTCCAGGGATGGTGACTCCACCACCTCCCTGGGCAACCTACTCCAATGCCTGACCACCCTAACAGTCAAAAATACTTTTCTAACATCTAACCTGAATCTCACCTGTCTCAGCTTAAGGCCATTTCCTCTTGTCCTTTCACTGCAGGCATGGTACAAGAGACTGGCCCCACATCACTACATCCTCCTATAAGGTAGTTGTAGAGAACAATGAGGTCCTACTCTTCTCAAGACTAAACAAACCCAGCTCCCTCAGTTGTTCCTAATAAGACATGTTTTCTAGACCTTTCACAAGCCTTGTTGCCCTTTGCTGGACACACTTGTGCACCTCGATGTCCTTTTTAAAGTGAGGGGCCCAGAACTGGACACAGTACTAGAGGTGCCAAGTACACAGGGATGATGTCTTTCCTGGTCCTGCTGGCTGCACTATTTCTGGATACAGGCCAGGTTGCCATTGGCCTTCTTGGTCTTCTGGGCACTGCTGGCTCATGTTCATCTGCTATTGACCAGCACCCCCAGGTCCTTTTGTGCTGGACCGCCTTCCAGCCACTCTGTCCCCAGCCTGTAGCACTGCCTGGGGTTGTTGTTATCAAAGTCTAAGACTCAGCACTTGGTCTTGTTGAACTTCATATAGCTGGCCTCAGCCCATCTCTCCAGCCTGTCCATATCTTACACTCCTGCGGATCAACACTCTGACCCAACTTCATGTTGTCTGCAAATTTGCTAATGGTAGACTTACTCCCCTCATCCAGATCATCTGTAAAGATATTAAACAGGACTTGGCCCAACATTGATCCCTGGGACAGGCTGAGAGAGTTGGGGTTGTTTAGCCTGGAGATGAGAAAGATCTGTGCAGACCTGATAGCAGCCTTATAGTACCTAAAGGGGGCTTATAGAAAAGATGGGGATCAGGGCATGTACTGATAGGATGAGAGGCAGAGGTAGGGAGCTGAAGAAGGGTAGATTTATATTATATATTAGGAAGAAATTCTTTACTGTGAGGGTGGTGACACACTGGAACAGGTTGCCCAGAGAAGTTGTGGATGGCCCATCCCTGGGAGTGTTTAAGGACAGCTTTGACAGGGCTTTGAGCAACCTGGTGTAGTGAGTGGCATCCCTGCCGATCACAGAGGGGTTAGAAATAGAAGAATTTTAAGGTCCCTTTCAACCCAAACAATTCTATAATTCTAGAACTCTGGCAAACAAAGTATCATACTCCCCTCTATCTTAATTCACACCGTCAAGAGTCACAAAATCCCAAATGTTTGACAATTTTTTTGTGTAGATTATGTATCCTTGTTGTTCTCATTAAGAATCAGCCTTAACTCATCTTCCCCGTGTGGTCCCATATGGGCATCACTCACCTCTAATCTCTGTAGTAGGTCTTGATAACCACAGATCTTGATAACCAAAAGTCTACTCGTAACAGGTCTCCTTGGGTCACTTCTTTTGTTGCAGTCCTTCTCTGCACACACATCCCTCATAAAAGTCCATTATACCATTTCCAACCACAGAATGGTCCATTTCTGTGCTTCAAATTGCTGAAAGGGAATTCTAATTGTAATTCTTTGGTTGCTGGAGATCTTTGATTCTAAAGCCATGGTGAAATTCAGCAAAATACCCTCTAGTAGTACTTGAGAGATATCACAGTCAAGCAGAAAAGAGTGATTATTTAGCTCTTAATGAAATTTCTTAAGGAATTTTATTAAATTTTCTTAATTTGTTTTTCTCTCCAATTGTTTGTCTTAAACACAAAATTAAGTTTGCTTTTACAATGGTGGATGATGGGAAAATTCTGAGGAATGTTTGAGGAAAATACATTTTGAACTATTGAGATTCTTTACACAGAAACCCTAACTACTCTTATATGAGAAAGTAAGGCTTCTGACACAAAACAAAACATCATTACAAAAAATCTAGGACATGTAATGGTCTGTCTGCCCTTGTTCAAACTGCAAACCTAGATTTATAAAACTTGCTCATTATACATTAGAGATAATCAAAAAAGTTTTTGCATGGAATCTGCAAACAGGAAGAGATAAACTTTATTACTTGATCTGTTATGAAGTCTTTTTGCAGATGTAATCACAATACATTTCTGTTTTAGAGTTTTTCTCTCATATGTACTGTTGATCCCAAATTCTCAAATGTAGAAACTTCCCTTGAAGACAGAGAATCAACTCATTAAGTGTCAGAGGTTGGTATATTAAAAATACTGCTTTTTAGAGAGAGATATAAAATCAGAAATATTGGAGATAGCACATATCCCTTATGGAATATGGCTCAAGGAAGCAGAAAATAAATGAATCAAAGTTTAGAACTTTTATAGCAACAAAAAAGCACCACAACCCTATGTAGAAATATTTCAAGAACTCTGTATTAATTTCAAGAACTGTTTATTAATATGCCTTATGTAGCAACAATTTAAAATTTAACAAGGTTTTAAAGGCTTTTTTTTCATGAAGGCTCTAGTAAATGAAGTGTTCATTAAACTTTTGCCTAATTTAAATGTTCTTCTTCAGATCCCCCCCTTATACCTCTCCTTCATTTGGACTAACACAAACAAAATAGTAATGGTAAGTAAGTAGTGGGGGACTCAGCCCTCACATCTTCACTGACTATACAGAGACTTAGACACATTGATGATTGCCTCAGTCCATTTGACTTCTTTTTTCATATGCTTAGGCTGTAAATTCAAATTAGGGCTGCCTTTAATAGAAGGATACCATGCCTGGCACTTGTATTGTTCATACAATAAAAAATAACCGTATCATACATAATGACAATTTTATTGTACAATGTGTGAGCTCTTCTTTCTTTGTGGACATAAAAGACTTTTCCATCTCTTCGTTTTCAGCCACATGGGTTGGAGGAGGTTACATCAATGGGACAGCAGAAGCTGTGTATGTCCCAGACTATGGTCTAGCTTGGGCTCAGGCACCTATTGGATATTCCCTTAGCCTGATTTTAGGTAAGCAAAGACTAAAATCAATAGTCGCTCATTTTAAAGAGTTCTGATGTCAGGTCCATTACTTAAAATGAAACAACTAGGGTCTGATAAAAGGATGCTGATATAAACTGGATCCCTTCTGCTGGTAGGTTTAGCTATTGAAAAAAACCACCAGAAAATCTCCATAAATAATTTGATATCTCAAGTCTGCTAAACTCCTTGTCGAGACCTGTTTGAACAACCGTATTGTTGGGGGGGGGGTTACTGCAGAGAAAAGAAGTCCATATATGTGACCAGATATCTACATGCAGAGCACAGACAGGAAAGTATTTCTGTCAGCATGATCCATACATGAAGGTTTGAGGGGAGGAATTTTTTATCCTTCTTTAAAAAAATAAGTAATCAAAATTATAAATACAAGGCTGGGAGAAATATTGTTGCTTCAGACTGGAAGTATTTAAGATTGATGTAATTTCCCTGTTTGTTTTCCATACAATTTTTTTTCCTAATTTTTCAAGCAATTTAGTTTTAGAGCTTAGAATACCTCCTATTTCCTTTGACGGGTGTTTGAACATCCTATTAGATTATGGTTTTTTCTTCTTCTTTAATTGTCTTTTGCAATAATGGCATAACAAGTAGAATAAGAAAAGGATCCATTACCAAATCAAGAATTGCAAACAGAAAAAAATGCTGGAGGGTTTCTGCATCTACCTGCCTAAAGACAGCATTCCCGTAAGCACTATAAACTGTGATGGCAGTGTGTAAGCCAGTACCTGCTGTTCAGGGAACTTGATGAAATGAAGACATATGAGTTATAAAAGGCAATACGTAGAAATTCGGAAAATCTTCTGCACGATACAATGAATAAATGACATATCTTGTCATGAAGAACCTAGTTAAGGGTTGCCAAATACCATACAGTATATCTTATTGGGAACTGACAGGGTTTCCAGTTCACTATTGTACCTTATACAGTAGTTTTACTGTGGTAGAAGTCTACTTGCTTATAGTCACGTGCGGATCTCATCTACACAGGTTTCCATACAAGGGCTCTTTCAGGTTTCCTGAGATAGGTCTTTTTTTTCGCAAGACAGAAAGAATTAGAGGAGGGGAGTTCTTTGCACATTTAGGTGCATACCCAGCCCATATACCAGCCAGGCAGAGCAGAATTGTGATATATCAAAATTCCTGAACGTACATAAGTGAAGTAAGTGTATGACAAATATTCATGGAATCTGACACCTGCAGAGCTCAGAAGACCTCTGACCTACCCTGCAGGTGTAGTAAAGTTGTTTGAAACATACATAATAAATCTGAATTGTCCTGAAAGAATCAGATTTGCTGTGTGTGCACTAAACCACGTGTGAAATTCTATTTCTGATTCAGGAATCTCAGATAGTTTTATTTTTAGAGAAGGACTATGTGAAAATTCATGCTGGATTCTGGTCTAAGAATCAACAGGATTAGGTAGAAAAGCCATTCCCCTAGGCTAATCCAAAATTAGACAAAACTCTGACAGCATCCATAATGGAAGATTACATAAACTGAGCCAGAAAAAAGAAAAAAGCCTTTTATTTTATTATCAGACTAGAGATACTAATGGAGTGTGTGTTTAAGTAATTCTGTATACAGAGGTAAGAGATTCCAGAGAATATTTTAACTGTACTTTTTACTTTAAAACAAACAAACAAACAAATAAACAAACAGTATTGGTGACTTTTTTGTACCCTTAAGTGACAATGAATGTTTTATCCCTTAATGGCAATGCATTTCTAAACTGCAGCTGGTGTCTTATGCTGCTTTTTCTTTGTAGGTGGCCTTTTTTTTGCAAAACCCATGCGATCCAAAGGCTATGTGACAATGCTGGACCCTTTTCAGCAGCTTTATGGAAAAAGGATGGGAGGACTACTGTTTATTCCAGCTTTAATGGGAGAAATGTTTTGGGCTGCTGCCATCTTCTCTGCCTTAGGTAAGGAATAAGCAGTATAAATATTCATTTATTGCAGGTAGAAATTATTAAGAATATTGGAAATGCATTAAAATTCTGGCTTAAAATGGTAACCATTTAAGCCAAATGATTCAGACGGTGACATTTCTAAGAACCATGCCAACTAGGAATTCAATCTCGTAATGGTACCCCTTTATTATTTTGATAAGGGAAAGACATGCAAAGTATCTATTCCCTTTCATGTACCTTTAAGTTATCCCTCTTCAAAGTGCATGAAAGGATTTAGGAACAAATTTCTGTTAATAGTGAGGGTGATATGAGTGATTGCAAGTACCCCTTTTTTGTCAAATCTGACCTAGCTTTTCTTTTACAACTCTGGGATGAGAGAAACCAGTCAAATTTTCCCTTAATGATATGCAACAGAATTGCCGAGGCATCTAAACAAAATAATGCTTTGCATAGAGGAGATCTACGTATACAGAATATTCCATAACACAAAAAATAGAAGTAAACCAGATGCTGATCAATAAATTGAAGAATTCTTCAATTCTAAATGGCTTTCTTCTTGACAAAATGAAGAAAATACTTAGGATTCAAGAAAGGATTCGGAGAATTGGTGAAACTATGACTCAATAGAAAATCACTCAACTACTCATCCAGTCCTGAAAAAAAAATCAGCTTCCAGGGTTTTTAATTATATTTCAGGCCTGAATTTAGAAACCCCTTTAAGAACAGAGAAAGCCCTTGAGTTGAAGTACCAGTAATTGACTTTTACCAACTAATCATACTAATAATGCACATGCATGTGGTAATGCCTTCTAGCATAAGCTATTTTAAACAAAAAATAAACTTTGAAGGTACTCTCCAACTGTGCTCTGATGAACTGCAAAGCAATGGGGAGCTTGTTTACCACAATTTCATCACAAAATCCTTAAAACACTAAGAAAAAACTGCATGCTGAGGTGATAGGAGTTGAATAACTTGAAGAACACTCGGAGTATTTGGAATATTTTTGATTAAGGACAAGCCATTCTGTTTTATTTCAACACAAGTGGTGTGAATACCTTTCTAGATTTATATAACAGCTGACAGTTAAAGACTGTCAATGATTATAATGGTCATTGTAGATTTTAACTATTCTGTGAATAATCTAGTTCCTTTTTTCACACCTATCTCCACTGATGAATGTTTAATCCAGTACTCTTCACTACTTGCTCTTCATCATGACTCCTTGCTTGGCAGGGTTGTAGATGGGAAACACAGGTCCTACCGCTATGAAAGAGATCTGAGCTTATAATGCTTAAGCACATGAACTTTGAAGGCTCATTGTGCAGCAAATACCACACCTGTCAGCTCCCAGAGGCTCTTATATATCACACACCATGTTGTCTTCTGTGGCCAAAACTCTTCCAAATATGCGCTCCAGAATATCCATCTACAATAACTGCAAGCACTAAAAAGTTGTTGCAAGATGTTTCATTTAAATCATCCTAATTAGAAGGAGAGGAGTTTTTTAAACATGGTCTTAAAACATTGCAATCACTTGAAATAGCTAATACACCTAAGGGAAATATATAACCATCCTGGTAGCTGCTGGAAGGGCAGTGCAGGAGGACACAAGCTATTCATGTATTTATCTTGAGTGCACTGACAACTTCCCGACACAAATGATCAGGGAGCTGATGCAGGGAGGTGCTCTGTTGAACCTGTTACTTAGACACGAGGAAGAACAAGTCAGGGATGTGAAGGTCAAAGCCAGATTTGGCTGCAATGTTCGTGAGATGGTGGAGTTCACGGTCCTGAGATGGGGAGAGCAAGGCAAATATCACAACTGCAACCATAGACTTCAGAAGAATAGAGACTGGCCTCTTCAGCATTCTGCTTGGAAGAATCCCATGGGAGACTGTCCTGGAGTCCAGAAGAACTGGTTGATATTCAGGGATCACTTCCTCCATGCTCAAGAGCAGTCCATCCTAACAAAAGGGAAAATGTGGACTGCTGTTGAATGGGATGGGGCACCTGGTGGCAAAGGATGTGGAAAAGACTGAAGTAATCAGTGCCCTTTCTGCCTAATTCTTTGCTGGTAAGACCAGTTTTTAGGAATTCCAGGACCCTGAGAAGCCTGGGAAAGTCCAGTGCAAGGAAGGCTTGCTGGAAGAGAATCAAGTGAGGAAACTTTAAAATACACTGGACAGACACGGTTTCATGGGGTCTCAGGGGATGATGCATCCTGCAAGTGCTGTGGCAGCTGGCTGGTAGCATTGCAAGAACATTCTTTTGAAGGCTGTGGTAATCAGGGATGTGCATAGCTGCTTTTCCCAGGCAGAACAAGAGAGAGTAGTCCTTACAGACCTTGAGCAATGTAAGGAAGGGCTGTTGGGGCCCTTCTGTCCTCCATTTCCTGAGAATCTGCAAAATGACAGATGCTAAACTTAGACCAACAGGAGCCTCCATTTTCCCATTCCCTTCAAAGGTGTAGAAAGGGTGTGCAGAATATAGAGGGGGGAATTATTGGTGCTGTTACTAAGTGTCAGACCAGGACCTATATATGCAACTTAACAAAGGCGGGCCTTCTCATCAGACATGCTGTGACATACACACTAACACACAATGCTTTGGTTTTCCCCTTAGGTGCAACTATAAGTGTGATCATTGACATTAATGTCAATATTTCAGTCATTATTTCTGCCCTGATTGCCACAATGTACACGCTTGTGGGTGGGCTTTATTCTGTGGCCTACACCGACGTAGTTCAGCTTTTCTGCATCTTCCTGGGACTGGTAAGTTTGGCTTTTTTTGCCCTACTTTGTCAAGGATTTTACCCTGAACAGCCAGAAGGGCCAAGTGTGTCCTAGGATGTATCAGACACAGCATTGCCAACCAGTCAGACTCCACTCACAGAGCACTGACTTTGAAAGAGTCTGCATTTGCATCAATGTACAGCCCGTACTTTGGAAATAGTGCGTCCAAGAGGTCTGACTCTTTGGCTTTTTTCCAGCCAGTCTGGCAGTCCAAATACTCTTGCAATTTTCCTCCTGAGTATATATATCTAACTCAGAATAGGACTGGTGCTGATCTTTCCCTGTCCGTCTATAGGACGGTGGCTCAGGCACTGGAAGGAGGCATCAGATGTAGGAAGCTGTTGGTAAAGTAGTCCAGAAATGCTGGCACTGGACCTGCAGAGTTAGTACTCTACTGCTTCTCTTTTCTGTGGTTGTCACCTACTCACACAGCTTAGTTAACCTCCTGTTAACTTAGTTAACCTTCTTGGTTTTTCCCTTATTTCCCTCCACCATCCTCGGACACCATAATATAGGAAGTCTTACCAGATGTCTTGGCTGTTTTAGTGCTGTAGTGTGAATATCCCTCACCAGCTATCAGTGATACGCTAGTGGGTAGCCTTTTATTTACTGCTGTTCTTTAAGCCCCAAATTGAAAAACATCAGTGTGACAGGGTCCAGATCACAAGGGTGTTGTCAAAGAAGCTGCTGTCTTTGTTTGCCAGTGGCAGTAATAGACAGTCACAGGTGTGCAGAGAACTAAGATATGCTAAAATAAATGGAGTGGCTGAAGATGAAGGAACCAAATAGCACCTTGGGGGCCTGGCATTCATTCTCTGCTTTCACCAGAGTTCTTGTGCAGCTCTAGGGAAATTGCTTCAGCCAGTGCTTACACAGGTGGTCACTAACCAGCTCTCTGTGTGTCCTTACTCTGTGACATCTTACTGTGAGGGCTATGGCCTTTAACTGATTTAATGGAAATGGTGCTAAATAGCCTGAAAAAGCAAATCCAAGTTCCAACTGGCCACCTCAAATGAAAAGTTATTCCAGACCTTCTTCCCTCATATCTTTGTTCTTCATCTGAACAGTGGGGAAAATACTGTCTCTTTCCCAAATGTGAATGTTAGTATTTGTGAAACATTAAGTTTCTACAGATGGCCTGCATTACAGAAATTCCCAAAACTGGAGATAAATCAAAGTACAGAAATGCTCTTCCAGTGCAATCAACTCATGAACTGTTAGAGAGCCTGATCCCATGGGAATAACATTAAAATCAGCAAGAACCTAATGGGGGTGGAAAGCAAATGAAGGTTGTATGTAAGTCTTCCAAATGATTTGATCTATAGCTTTATAGTGTTTTGTTTTAATCCAGGTTGGTCTCTTTATGTAATTTCCCATTTGAAATAAACAGCAATAATGTAATGCAGAAGAACCCATATTCATGAGCTCAAGAGTGTCATCAGTGAGGCTGGAAGACTCAGTATCCAAATGGTCATGCTCTAGGGAGGCAGATTTAGATGAGATGGGACACTCTCACAATAGATGTCACAGCAGAAGATGGTACAGGTTCAGTTATCCCAGCTTCTCCTCCAGGCTCTGGAGCAGTTTTTATTCCCACCGTCACAGAGCTTTGCTGCTCCTTCCTCTAACGTCTAGTTTCTCTCCTGTTATTACCCAAGACAAAAGGCATGTTGTAATCACTCCTGTTCCTTCTTTCAGCCACAGCTTTTTCCTTAGGTTTCCATAACCTCTACCCCAGCCACTCCCATGTGCATCTTAGTTTTTCTCTTTACAATCTCATGTAGTGTCTCTCCTTCCTTCCTCACCTTCCTGTACCCATGCCTGCAACTCTGATCTCTTTGTATTTATCTTGCCTGGTGAGACTTTCCCTCAGCCTGCACTGTATCCCAACTATTTACAATCTCCTCTTCTGTATTATTAATTCCCCATTCTAAACTCTGTATTTTCCCAGATAATTCCCAGGAATAGTTCAGGGCTGTCATTTTTGGCAGGACAAGGAGTCTAAATATATAGATGTAAATGATGACATCCCAGTAAACTGCAGGGCCAAAGAAAGTGTCTTCTTTGGTTTTATTTACTAATGAAAAGCTAGTCCTTGAGACCACAAAGAGCTAGGTAACTGTGAGGAGCTGGTTTACAAAAGCTCATAATGAATTTGCAATACAGTACCTATTAAATTCTGTGCTGTGGCATGCAGACTCCAGATGGACTTTTAGATATTTACTCTACTAAAAATCTCAGCGGAATATGGCCAAGCTACATCTGTTCAGAAGCTCATCACTTGGACATGTTTGACATTTGAGATTCAGAAACAAGAATAAAAAAATATGTTTGACATCCTTGTTCCCCCTGAATTTCTCAGGAAGGAGAATATTAATATCCATTATTTTTGACAATATGTTTATTTTTCTCTCAAAATATCTTGGAGACAGTTGAAAAATTTTGGTGCTCTGTTGTGCTTTGACACTGGTCCAACGCCAGGCACCCACGAGAGCCGCTCGCTCACCCTCCCCTGCCACAGCTGGGCAGAGGAGGGAAAAGGAAAAAAGTTAACGAATGCTTCATGAGTGAGATAAGGACCGGGAGAAACACTTCAAGGGTGAAACAGGCTCAACTTAAGTTGTGAAGGGAATTTATTACTAACAGAATCAGAGGAGGATAATGAGAAGTAAAATAAGCCTTTAGAACACCTTCCACCCCCCAGCCCCTCCCTCCTTCCCACCGACAGCACAGGGAGACAGGGCACGGGGGTTTGGTCAGTTCATCACTGAGATTCTCTTCTGCTGCTCCGGGAGAGGAGTCTTCCCCTGTGAGGCCGTGGGGTCCCTCCCACGGGAGACAGTTCTCCATGAACTCCCCTGGCGTGGGTCCACCCTCATGAGCAGCAGCCACACCGCCCCTGCTGCAGCGTGAGCCCCTCCCTCGGGCACACAGCCCTCCCAAAACTGCTGCACCGTGGCTCTCTCTTCCACGGGGTGCAGTCCTCCAAGGACAGGCTGCTCCAGCCTGGAAGCAGGGCCTTCTCTCTCCACTGGGTCTCCCACTGGATCACAGCCTCCTCCAGGCATCCACCCACTCTGGCATGGGCACTTCCCCCACAGGCTGCGGGTGGATCTCTGCATCCTCCATGGATCCCCATGCGCTGCAGGAGGACAACCTGCTTCACCATGGTCGTCACCATGGCCTGCAGAGGAATCTCGGCTCCGGCGCCTGGAGCACCTCCTGCCCCTCCTTCTCCACTGACCTTGGTGTCGCCATGTTGTTTTCCCTTACATGTTCTCACCTCCTCCTCTTCTCTGACTAGAATCCAAAACCTCATGACTTTGTTTTGACTATCTTCTTAAATATGTCATCCCAGTGGCGTTACCAGCCTCTCTCATTGGCCCAGTTTTGGCCAGCAGCATGTCCATCTTCAGAGCCATCAGCCATTGGCTCTGCTGGACATGGTGGGAAGCTTCCAGCAGCTTCCTCACAGGAGCCATCTTTGTGGCCCCCCTGCTACCTAAAACCAGGCCGTGCCAAACCAATATATGCTCTTTCACAGAAAAGCTCAGGCAGAGAGTGTGAAGGGAATCTTTCTGCCCAACTGCTTAAACTGGCAAAGTTTAACTGAGAACAGAATTCTATGGTATGGGAAAAACTGCCTGTTTTGAATTGTTATTCACTTCGTTGGCAGTGCTGCAAAATATTCTTCATATATTGTTGCAATAATTGTGCAACAAAATAGAGAAAGATGTTTGACTTTTCCCCTCCTTGCTCCTGTTGCCCCTATATACTCAAATGTGATCAGTTGTGATTGTGGCATTCTGTGTGATTTTGAATATCACTGGATCCTAAGGATGCTGGGCTTGTGATGATCTAGTCCGTGTAGGGCAAAGCCTGGTTTTCACCTCAGTTGGAGCTGCTGAGTTTCTCCTCCACAGAAAGTCAGTGACTTACACGATTGCAAAATGACTTTGCAAGTAAATGTACATAAAGTCAGCTGAAGAAGGACTTGGACCTTCTGACAGAAGCCATCACTGGGAAGACTTTTTGATTTAGATATAAAACAAACAGACTGAAAATGGTCAAGAGACCCCTCAAAAACACCTGCGAGGCAGAAAAGTGCTGTAACACTGGGTTAACATGAGTTCTGGAGGAAGAGAAATGAGGCTGTACCAACAGCAATCCTGTCTTTTCACAGTCTTTCAGAACTTAGTTTAGTATTGAATTAAAAACAAATTCCCAAGCCTTCAGATGTGATGTCTCATACCTGTGTACTGCCAAGTCCTGATGCTATTACATGGAAATTTGTATGTACCTATTTCTCTACTGTGTGGTCCAGGAAAGACTGTAAACAATATATGAGGTGGTCAGGTGAAATAAAACAAAGATGTATAAATGTGTCTTTGCTGCTGATTTTGCAGTTTCCATTGATTAATTCTCTGCTCACACTCTCCAGGACAAATGTGAGCTATCCACTACCAAACTGTGGATTTCAGAGATGTTCCACCTGCACATAATCTGACTTTTTGCAAATCGTCTTGATAATTTGGTATTCAATCTGCAGCAAGCAAGAATAAGAAAACTAGATGAGTGTTAAAATTTCACAAATTTAGAATATCTTCTTTAGACCTGAGCACATTGTTTCTCTTTGGTTACAGTGGATCAGTGTCCCCTTTGCTATGTCCCATCCTGCAGTAACAGACATTGGGCTCACGGCTGTGCACCAGGTGTACCAAGCACCTTGGCTTGGATCTATCAACTCACTTGACATTTACACATGGTTGGACAATTTCTTTTTACTGGTAAGTGGTGATTTGTATGAAGGAATGAAGCATTTAAGCACTTACACTATGTTACTGTGACAGCTGAAAATAATAGAGTCTAGTTAAGAGTTTCTATCAAACTGAAAACTTTTACCCTTTTGACTCCTGCTTGGTATTTCTGCACATTTGAATGATTTCAGTGACATATCAGCCAGCATTGCCAGGAATGCAATTTAAATATCATCAGGCTGAAAGAGCTGACATGTTAAAATTAAATAAAAGTGTGCAGCTAATGCTTAACTGATGTCATTGTTGGCAAAGGAATTCATATCTTGCAGAAGGCAATAAATACATTACACAAATGATTAAATATGCCTTAGGTATAGGTGAAGAAAAAGCTATGCAGAGATGGATGGCAGGATGGATAAATTCATACATGCACACATGCCAGAATGAACCAAGGGCTTTCATTATTTCATACCTATATATTACACATGGGATCAGTGGTTATTAAGTACTTTCCATTAGAGGATCTAGAAACACATGCTAACATTTTCCATTCTCAGTGTCCCTATGCAAATCTACACTGGTTTTATCATCATGTTGTACTTTGGGATTACATTTTCTGACTTTTTTAAAATTCTCTCAGCCAAAAATCTTCAGGTTTTTCTTACAATTCGTCTATTAAAATGTGTTATTTTATTCAGCATTCTTTCGGAGATCCAAGGTATGACATTAGCTCAAGTGGCTGTATTCTCTCCTGTAAGCCTGAAGGGTTCATGTCTGCTGTTGACCAAAGGAAAGCTCTGATATTATGACACCTTTTCTTTTAATTTTGTCTGTTTCATTATAGCTCAAGACATTTCCACATTCTTGGAAAGCTTTGATAAAGGAACATTATTATTAAGGCAGCAAAGAGAAACAGTCATAAATAGCAAGTCAAAACCAGACTTGTCTGTGAAACATTAACTTAGTCCCTATGTGTGCATGAAGCTATATGAAACACCTGTATACACACTTTTTGGTCCAAATGCCTCCTGCCTTATTTAGTGTATAGAACTAGGCTATGCAATTTGCTTGGTTTTCTTTCCATGCTGTTTAGAGACAGACATTTAATTACTTAGTGGAGACTATTCAAATCCTGCTCTCAAGACAGAATTGTTAGCACTCAGGTTTTCAACCTTTGGTAATAGTCTTTTGTGTCATATTTTGCAGAAATAATTTTAATTCTAATCAGGATCTTCAGTAACATATCCAAATAAAAGAGAAAGGTTTCCACCACAAAACAAAACTTTTCTTTTCTTTTTCTTTGTCTTCCATTTCTATTGGTATTGTATTTGCTTAAGGCAGTTGGAGCATAATTTTTCAGATTCCTAAGTTCAATGTATACAGAATGTCTCGCCTTCCATGGATGACTACATGCATTCACAAAGGAAGATAAAATCTTGCTTTGACGTTGTATCAGAGTCTAATCTAATTTAAGTGGAGGAGGAGTATTGGAAGGCAAATTCTTCAAATATGAAATATGAAAATAGTACTTTTCATAAAGCTTTATCAAGTCAAAAGATTTGGGGATTATGGAGACTGTGAAAGTGCAAAGTGTTGATGCTAACTGTATAAAAAAAACAACTTGTCTAAAAGAATGGGATTTAAGTGGACTTACACAGGTTTGACACTGCTTGTGAGAATGAAAGTTGCAGTTATTACTGGCTGGCTGGTATTCAATAAATAAATGAAAAAGTAGCAGTATGGCTTTCAGCATTCAAGTGATCCTTCTCCATGTTCTCTATATGGTGATAGCAAAACGATTCAGTTACCCCCCAATCACAGCATGCTGTTGTGTTTGTAGACATTAGGAGGAATTCCATGGCAAGCGTATTTCCAGAGAGTTCTTTCCTCATCTTCTGCCACATATGCTCAAGTTCTGTCATTCCTGGCTGCTTTTGGCTGTCTTGTGATGGCTATTCCTGCAGTACTGATTGGTGCAATTGGAGCATCTACAGGTAAATGATTAAAAATCAATATTACAATAAATGTAAAATGAATAGTGCAATAAGTGGGTGAAAATTAATCTTATGTTAGATGTAGGTGACATATAGGTTAGATAGCCAGGTGGCATCATTAATCAACTCACAACTCCTTCAACAGGAGACCACACAGAGAAATAATGTTACAGAATAGTTCTCTCAAAGGAAATTGTTCCTACCCCAGTGGATGAAATTAAATAATTTTGTACCTTCTAGGTATCTACAGACATAGTATTTCTATTCAATATTTGAGTTAGATTCTGGTACTTTTATTTGGTGGTGACAGTAATAATTACGAGTGGCTGAGGGAGCTGGGGTTGTTTAGCCTGGAGAAAAAGAGCCTGAGGGAAGACCTTGTTGCTCTCTACGACTACCTGAAAGGAGGCTGTAGCGAGGTACTTTTCCCACATAACAAGCAACAGGACAAGAAGAAATGGCCTCAGTTGCAGCAGGGGAGGTTTAGAATGGATATTAGGAAAAATGTCTTCACCAAAAGGTTTGTCAAGCACTGCAACAGGCTGCCCAGGGAAGTGATGGATTCACCACCCTTGGAGCTATTTAAAAGATGTGTAGGTGTGGCTCTTGGGGATTTGGTTTATTAGTGGGCTTGGCAGTGCTGGGCTAATGGTTCTACTCAATGATCTTAAAGGTGTTTTCCAACCTAAATGATTCTTTGATTTATCAAAAATTTCTTACCTTGACCAATATATCCTTGCCAAGGTTTTTTTGTCATAGTGAGAGTGATCCCCATCACAGTGACAGTGTAGATAAACTGTTAAAAATATTCTGTTAGAAATGTTTACATGGCTTTGAGCCCCATTGGTAATCGAAGAGAGTAGTTAAACACATCACAAAGAAACATGGATCCTAGACTTGTTTTATTGACTAAAACTACATTTATGAGCAATTTAAAGCTTATTTTAGAGACCAGGAAAAATGCTGAGTAGAATTAAATCTGCCTAACAGAAACCAGTGTGACGCTGCCTCTCTGAAATGCCATCAGTCTGGCCCTAGTAACAGTCTGGTCATTGAATGTGCATGAAAATGTGGTAATATGAATAGCTTGCTACACATGAAGTCAAGAGGTGCTGACCACTAATGTTACTGATAACATACTGTCCATATTACAGCTTGGAACCAGACTGATTATGGTGTCCCTGACCCCAAGAGCAAAAAAGAAGCAGATATGATTTTACCCATCGTGCTGCAGTACCTTTGCCCAGTCTATATCTCGTTCTTTGGCCTCGGTGCTGTGTCTGCCGCCGTGATGTCCTCAGCTGACTCTTCAATTTTATCAGCAAGTTCTATGTTTGCTCGGAACATTTACCAGCTTTCCTTTCGGCAAAATGTGAGACAATGTTTTTGGTTTTACTTTTAGAGAAAATTTAGGTGAGACCTTAACTAGATACATAGATGTGTAATTTCTATGATACATAGACCGTAATTTCATAATAAAACACCACTTTCATGTTCCTGCCTATAACTAGAAAAATAATTTAGTTACTAACAGTATGTTGAACAAACTGAAAATCATAAAAATAATTATGGTTGTGATTGATAACAGAAGTGAAAAAGCTGGCTCGGGGAGGGCAGCTGTCAAGAGTTCTCTTGGCACTGCAATTTATCCAAACAGCTAATTACTGTTGCTACAGCCATAAGTTTTACTTAAATTGTTCGCAAAGTGAGACATTTTTCTAATCTTTCATTTATCAGGAAATCATTTGACAACAAAATGGTCTAGTGATTTGGAATTTTTCTTAGGAAACAGGGAAGAAGAAATTCTGATGCTGACAGGTTTTTCCTAGTTGAGCCATGTTGTGATTTTATTTAAAAGTTGTTTCTTACACTGCTGTTTTTTCTCTTTGACTCATCATCAAGCTTTTTGCTATGTTCGAAGAGTAATGACTTTGGCAATAGCAACCATAACCCTTAGGGTTTTTTCTCTGAGCTTGAGATGGAGATAGAGATATTAGTTTGTAATTATTATTGAATGAATCATGCAAAGCTTTCTTTTACAATTCAGTATTTTGTATTGACTGTATGTAAGTGTAAGCATACATGTACAGACTGAAAAAAACACCTAACACTGCCTTTTTTTGCAGGCTTCAGACAGGGAGATTGTGTGGGTCATGAGAATCACTGTTCTTCTGTTTGGAGCATCAGCAACAGCAATGGCACTGCTGGCTTCATCAGTGTACGGCCTCTGGTACCTCAGCTCTGACCTTGTTTATATCATCATATTCCCCCAGCTCCTGTGTGTGTTATTTATTAAAGGAACCAACACCTACGGTGCCATTGCAGGGTACCTGTTTGGCCTTGTTCTCAGAATAACCGGAGGAGAACCGTACCTCTACCTTCAGCCCTTGATCTTCTACCCTGGCTGGTATCAAGATGATAACAATCTCTACATCCAGCGATTCCCATTTAAAACACTTGCTATGCTCACCTCCTTCTTTACTAACGTTATAGTCTCCTACTTAGCCAAATACTTATTTGAAAGTGGGACTTTGCCACCAAAGCTGGACTTCCTTGATGCTGTTGTTGCCAGATACAGTAGAGAACACATGGACAAAGCGACTCTTGTAAAAAGTGACAATATTGTATTAAATGAACTTGCACCTGTGAATCCACGACACAGTCTAACTTTGAGCTCAACTTTCACAAACAAGGAAGCTTTCAACTACGTTGATTCGAGTCCAGAACTGTCCAACACTGAAGATAATTAAAAAATCTTGGAGCCACAGGCAAAACAAGGAGAAGCAGGATATACTACAGAGAATAGTAAGAAGCATTTTATCAGAAGAAAAGAAAAAATTGGGAATAAAATGCCACTGCACATTCTTTTGGTTGTTTCTAGGAGCAGGAGCATCTCATGGGAGGAACTCTTTTCTGCTATTATTTAATATGTTGGATTAGATCACAGAGCGTTTACTAAAGTATACACTCAATCCCATTCTTTCCATCCAGAACTATATACTGTATAAAAAAATTTGTAATTTAAAATATATGTAGCAGAAAATGTGCAACAGTTCTTAGCTAGGCTATCGTATGGAGAAATTATAATACCGTAAGTCTGAAATATTATCACTCAGCATTTTATTGGCATTAAGTGAAAATATAATGTCACAGCTATAAGTGATTTATTACTAAAGAGCTAGTTGCTTGAGCAAAGACAGATAGATAACTTCCCTGGGGTTTTGGTCTGGTGATTTTTTTCCTCATAAAGAAATTTAAATAATACAATCTAGTATATTTTATTATTTGTATGAGACAGCAAAATGCACAAATAGTAATAAATTCCTTATAGGAGTGCTAAACATAATATATTAATTTAAAAAAGTTAAAATTCAATCACCAGTTTAAAATTGTGCTATACCTGATGTAAGACAACATTAAGCAAAATATGTTAATATAGGTGTTGTCTTTCTTTTTCTGTGGTTAGTGGCTGTCACCAAAATTCTTAGAGCAATAACTGGAGTTGAAATTCAGCTTGTGAAAAATGGCTCTTATAGAAAAACTCATAAACAAAATAAAACTTTTCGGTGTTGGGAGAAGAAGCCTTACCTTGACTTATTATCAAAATGAACACAAGCAAAGCAGTCTGACACCAAGCAACTTCACCAATGGAATAAATATTGAAAAGTAAAGAGAATCAAGAAGGCTTGAAAAGAGAGATGAGAGGGTTTTCCTTGAAGAAAATTCCCAATTTTCACTTACTAAAAAAAGCTATTCTTAAAGATACCAAGAAGTCTTTTGGCTTGGTCTTGCTGGGATTACTCTGGAAAATCCAGATTTACCATAGAAAATAACATTTCCTCAAAAATTTCTCAAGAAAACAGGCTTGCTGGACAGCTTTCCACATCTCTAAGTGTTTGCCTCTGAAAGCAGCTTGGAGGGGAACTGAAAGGAATGCTGAACCCGCCAACATAGTGAGAGGCACGCTGGTGTCTTCCACTAAGTGCTGGACTCCTTCATTGGTCTCTGTCCTCCTGGCCACCATGGTGAGGCTGCAGAGCAGCAGCCGTGGCCAGGGGCAGACAACACTTCGCTCGCAAATGGCAGTGCTGGCCAGAAGCAGCAGAGTGGGGAGATGAGGCCTCTTCTGGCTTTGCCTGGGCCAGCAGGAACACGCAATGTTGTTTCCACTTGCCCACGGCCGAGATGCTTGTGTCTGTCCCCATTGGTATGTGCCTTTCTCAGTGGGAGCTCTAGTAGCTACATTTCTCTACAATTAAGAGTTACGCTCCAAATAATTGTTTTTAAAATCTGCGTATGACGCAAAACGTTCAGTTGAAATCCAGATGTGCTCCTGTTGCTGGTCACTGGCGAAATTTCTTTTTTTAACACTCACCGCACGAGGAGCTATACTGGAGGACAGCAGATGGAAGAATAGGTTTTGCTGCTAAAGGAAGAAGCCATCAACTTTTGCATTCACTGTTGACATAAGCTTTCACAAGGCTGAATCCTTAGATATGTTTTGCTCCTTTTGTGGAGTCTTAACAGCATACATATATTTAATATGTAGAGAAAATTAATTTTAGAGATGTTGATTTATTTTTTTTTCTCCACACACTGCATTTAAAAATAAAATTGCAACTCAGTTCTGAATATGCATTGTGACCTGCAGTGCTACTGTGCTTACCACTATGGAGTGTGCTCTGGGTGGAGGGAATCAAAACCAGGATCTGCACTAAAAGCTCAGAAGAGCCAACATAGCAAAGAAATGAAAAATTCCAGCGAGGTGAGTGAATAGGCCACCAATGGAATTCAGGGTGCTGAGTATCACAAACCAAACACGAGCCCAGAAGTATTAATTCCCCCATGAACCACAGAAGAGAGATGAGGAAATAGACTGTATAGAAGAAAGAGAGGAAGAACAGAGCCACTGCTGAATTATTCTCCATTTTCAGCCCAAATCCACTAGCCAAAATCCCTTCTAATGGGAAAACATCAAGTCACAGTTTTACCTCCTTACATAGCCAATGCCTTATGCTGCTGTTCCAAATTAAGTTAAAGGATCCCATTTTACAGTCACATGTAGGCCTTCCTAAAAACTTTTCTCTTACCTCAGTTTTGTCCAGAAATTGCTAGAATTTCACTATGAGATGGTGCATAGTGACCAGATGCTTTGGATACAGCAACATTTCTATATTATTTATTTCAAAATGCCCAGCTGTGGGGAAAAAAAAGGAAAGAGAAAGGGATTGAGCTGGAATAATTTAAGAAATTTTGATTGAAAAAAAGTCTTTTTCTTTTGTATTCCCTTGTTGCCATAAAAATGTAAATGCTTTTAAAATGCTCAAAAAAAAAGGTAGGTGAAAAAAATAAGTGTTAGTCCAAAAATTTCAAACCAGATGCTTTCAACATTATCAGAATATTTTATACTTTCTATCCTATAGAAATTTTTTTTAATTGATGTGATTTTATGCAGTATTCATGCTTAGATGGACTACAAAAGCCAAACTAAGCAGCCCCATGCAAAGTCTGTTTACAGGTTTTATTGCCTTAGCTTAGCTGTCCTGCCATTGAATTTGTACAGAGCTGTTCATATAACCAAAGGCCATATCTGTGATTGATAGGTGTGGGGATTAAAAAAAAAACAAAAACAAAATAAAACCAAACAAACAAACAAAAAAACCCTCTGTTACTTCCTCAAGCAAAATGCCAACAGGATGTGATTCTTTAAGCAGATTTTATTTTCAGAGGAATCATCAGTCTTTCTCCCCTTTTGCAATTTGTGGACAGTAGTACTGTGCAGTAAATTGGACTTATAATCAGTGAAGCAAACAGCTCATTTTCAGACACTGAGGTTATTGTTTCTGAGCCTACAATTTTAAGATTAAATATTCATAACACAATCATACATTTTACTTTCACATTCTTAACATTTGTGAATAACATTTATTTGACAGGGATTTTTTACCTCCTTTGCATGAGATGTATTCATTAAATCAAGGTTGATAACATAGCCAACATGTCAAAAAAGTTATTTCATCTCTACTTGTCCAAATGGGATGGTATACGTATTATAAACAAACCATACTTTTGTGAACCTGAACTGAATGTAAACATTAAGTGGATCAAATAAAGTCAGATTTAGTCTTTTATTTTCATATAGTACGAGAATTTAGGATTTCAAATAGAAGTATCATAGGAAAAAACTGTTACTCATTTTTCCTTCTGCCCTTCAAGTGTATTGGTCAAGTTTCATGTGCAGTTAGTAAGTTATTGTAAGTCTGCTATTAATCAGGGCAGTATTTGTGGATGTAGTTAAAAAAAAAGTATATTTTTGTCTGTGTCAGAAATGTTATATTAAGACTATATTCAACAAAGCAGATAGGAAGCATAATACAGATATATATGTTTTAACTTCATTTGTATTGTATCCAATAGTGTCCATGCATTTTAGGAAAATACTGTCTGGTTTTGGGTCTGTTTTGTCCATCTATTAAAAATAAAGATGTTTATTTTATTATCACTCAGCATCACCTGACGTTCTGTCTCACAAGCACAGCCCCACAGAGATGAGGTGGTCCTGGCAAAGTGGGATCTGGCCCTCACCCGGGCAGTCAGCGTGGTCTCAATGTCTCCAGCCCTACCCCAAAACCTGGGTCCCATGTTGGAAATAGAGCTCTCCTTTCAGTTATCTCCTCCTTGTCCTCACAGTCACAAAGAAGAGGAGAAGCCCCTGAGCTCCAAGATAACTTAAACCCAGTGGGATTCCCTCCTTGCCAAGGACCTTTTTCTTGGGGGTGTCATACTGGGACAAGGGCTGTGAGTTTGACAACGAGCACAAAATACACTATGGGAGCAGGAACTCCCACACCTAGGGATTGCAGCTGTTATCCAACTTCTGTGTGAGCCCACTGGAGCAAGGGTCTGATGATGCCTTTTCCCTTCGTAGAGGGACATGAAGTCATCCTGGGCATTTAATGTGTTATAAATATAATTATTTAGAAATACAAAAATTAGGGGATTGAAAACTAAATCTGTGCTTTTGTACTCCTGTTAAGAGCTTGATCATCACAGGAAAGATACAAATGGGAGGCTTTCCAAATGCTAATGGCATTGCCAAATAATGGCACATGCCAAATATGCAGAGTACTTATCCCCCAAATGCTTTGAAAAAATACAGGAACAATACTGTCTGCTCGTGGATGGGGGAAATAAGGCACACTGGTTTGTTTTCCAGGGCACTGAGGTGTTTCCTAATGGAATAAGCACAGTCTGAGGTTTTCAGAGTGTCGAATAGTGTAGACATTTCCCCGAGGCCGTAACGCTCTGGTCTCTTTTGCAATTAGTAGTTTGATTCCCTCCTGCATCTTTGAAACACTGAAGCATGCTTTAAGACAAGACACCTTATATCTTGTAGTTTGTAACTCATAAAAAAAAAGCAAGTCCATAATCCTACAGATTCAAAAAAAGAAGAAAAAGCAGTAAGTAATGTTGCCCAGATGATTGCAGTGGGAGCATTAATGAACAGTCTCGCCACATCACATGATAGATAAAATGCCATGTGCAGGCCAGCTCTGGTCAAAAACACAGCAAAACTCTGCCTAGAAAACTCTACTTAGGGACTTTGGGGCTTTTAACCTTTAGGAAGCGTTCCCAGAAAGAGCGTAATTCCCAGGGGTGAGTTTGCACCTGACTGTCTGGAGCACTGACCTTCAGCAACCAAGACTAGAAAAACAGATTAAGAAAAACATCCATCTAGGTTGCAAGGGACATGTTGTGACTGAGAGAGACATACCCTATCTGCACAACTGGTGTTAACAGATAAAAGGTAAAGTCAATGTAAATGAGGCTGTAGTCAGATATAAGGCTATGCTAGAGAATAAAGTAGTGGATGGCATGGGAAAAAAAAGAAATTCCACTACTGTGGGTGGAAGAATTGATCAGGTTGGCTATACTCAATTGACTTAGGAAACACTGTGAGGTCAAAAGGAAACAATGAAGTTGTTTGTGGACTAGTGCAGGAAACGTGGGTAATGAGATGGAAAAACAAGAACTGGAAGCAAAATGTGGAAACCTCTCATGCAGAGCAGAGGAATGGCGATAGAATGGCTCTCAAGATGGAAAAGGATTTGAAAAGACCATTTTCTGAGGTTATATAGGCCTACAGAATTTAACATGAATGTGGAAAAACACACATTAGTATTTTTAGTGAAAGAAATCCTACTTCAAGCTGTGTGATCCTGTAAACATTTGAAATCTGAGAGAAACTGGGAAAGAAAGACTCTTGCAGTGCCCAAAAATTAGTGGTTTTAGTCCTGTGGGTAATAGATTTCTGCCTCAAACAGTCAAAGCACAGAAAAACAGTGGTGGTATTTCACCTTTGTACTTAGTGCATAAATACATCATTGAAAAATATCTGGTGGTAGAAAATCACTTTGTATTGGAAGCTAAGAGTGATAAGATTATCTTTATATACAAAGAGCAATGAGAGGACATATTTAAGATGGAAATCTATTAAGAGACAATATTAATTATTAGAAACATATTAATTAAAAGACATATGAGTATACAATACCATAGAATAGATTTACAATGGGAATTAAAATCAAATTCCTTATCATATGATAGAATTTCTGAAATAATTGGGATGTTGCAGACACAAGGCAGAAGTAGTGTTAAAATAGATCCTGCAGATGAAACAGGAATGATGGTCAGGTCCTGCATATCACAGACCTACATCTCATGTTGTTCCTGGTCCTAATGTGCATCATTCTAGGAGTCTAAGCACACTTGAAATAAGTTTGAGTGGCATCCTTCAGTGTGTAATGGCACTTAGCCACTCGTTAATTCTTCCAAGTAAGAGTTTTCTGCAGTTAAAATTCACTTACTTATTTTGAAATGGAAAAGGTCATTTTTTTTTGCCAAGCTAATGAATTTCACTGCAAGCAAGAGGAATTGAATATATCCTGCCAATTTGCTAATGGAATATAATTGTTATCCATGTATTAATAACAGAGATTAGAATGCTGAACTGCACTTTGTTTTATTCAGCAGTTCACATCCATCAAAACATTGGACACAGTTTTCAAAAAGACTGAAAGGGAAAGATGCTCCCAAAACTTATGTGTCACTGAGGGCATGCCATTCAAGGTGTGGGGCAGCTCCAGTTATCTGGCTTCTTGTGGTTTCAGCATGATTAGACAAAACACAGATTATCTTTGATCAATGCTATTTTGACAACAGAGATACCCCGTTTATGCTATGCCATTAACCACTGCAGAGCCATGACTGTATAAGGCTTGTCCTCCTGTGAGGCTGGGCAGGAGCATGGCCGTGGTGAGAGGAATGAAGAGGTGCCTGCTGCCCACCAGCCTCTAGGCCTTTTCACTCTCTCTCCGTCCTTTGGTAATTGCGTTGTTCTGGTCTGTGGTCAAGCACAGTGAGTAAATCTGTCCTCAGCACCACATGAGTTGTCTGGGTATGAACTTGCATATAGCCTACCAACAGTCAGTCAAAAATGGGAGAGAGCCATCTTTAAAAACCACATCACCCCACAGAATCACACACAAAAAATATCATCAATGAAGTTCTGCTGGGTTCGATTTCATGTTAAGCTGAGCACTTCTGCTTTGCTTGTGGAACTGTCCAGCATAACATGCAATTGCTCCTTTAGTAATGTTAAGGTCTCCTTCTTTTACTTTTCTATATACCAGCATCTTTGAAGTCCAGAGTATCTTTTGACTTCCTCCACAGTGTGTTCTTCCCACTCCGGTAATGAACAACAGCTACTTTTGCCAGCACACAAAGTGCAAGCCTAGTTGCTCAGCATGGAAGAGGAATGTAAGTAGTTAGCAATAAAAAAAGATTTCCAGCCTCTACAGATTTTTTCATACCCACAAAGATGAGGTGGAAGAAATATGACAGCAAAGTTAACTGAACACCAGATGCAATGCAGTTTCTCAGGGCTTGTGTATCAGAGAGCTATGTAAACTTTATTATTGTGTGTGACTGTTAGAAAATAACATGATCCAAGAAAGCAATGAACTAATAACTTCTGCTTCATTTTTGTTTCCTGCCCAACAAGAAAGTAATATTTGAAGACATGATGTTCTTTTACATCAATTATCTGTTCTGCTGGATATTGTTAAATGTACATTTTAATTATTATACACTTAAACCCATATCTAATTGCAGATTAGTGATAAACTTCAATAACTAAATGTAAGACAGCCATCCTAAAAAGGACAACTCTATTCCTTAAGTTTTAAGGTAGGCTATTAAAATTAATTATTTCATCTGTAAAAAACTACACAGAACACCAGGCTCTGGTTTATGAAGATGGAAAAGAAAAATAACTATGGTTCCTAGTTAAAATGGGAGATTGTTTTACTCAAAATAATGCCAAGACAACTGACGATAAAAATGCAAATGTCTGGAAAGTCATCTTATACAGCCCCTGAATTGTAGCCATTGGACAGTAATGACACTTTCCTGATATCACACATGGGAACATGCTGTTGGAGCAGGATCAGCTGTGTGGAGGCAAAAGGTGTAGAAACACCTATCACAGAAGACAAGGAAAGGAAGATTTGGATTCAATGAGTTAAAACTCTAATTATCCAGCGATAGTTTAGTGGCTGCTGACAGAGACTGATTGGTCTTCTACTGCGTGAGCTAATACGATATTTGCATAGTGTCTGATATTTGTGTATGCACTCATTACAGCAGCTATGCACATAAGGTGTCCATGTTGAGGAACAAGCACAGTTACCAAATTTTAGGACTAAAAATCAAATTTATATTTTCCGTCAGTTTAAATCCAATTTTCTACTTCTGGTGAAGTGTTCTCAAGGAATTCATGTAATCAAAACAGCTTATAATATAATGGAAATGTCATTTTAGCAGCATAACATAATATTTGAATAAGAAAATAAACAAGTTATATTTTCATAAGGAGCTTATTTCCCTTCTTAAAAAAGGAAAGATGAAGCCCTCATTCCTGAACAGGACCTCTCACAGGATTTCCATGCTAATGTTTTAAGGGGACCTCATTTTTAAAAAGAGTTGAATGTTTGCTCCTTGAATACTAAATCAGCTTAAACTACCTCAAAGTGAAAATACAAACTTAAGAAAACCTGTATTGTACAAACAGTTCAGTCTCATGCCTGATGAACTGACTACAATATATGTTTACCTTATCTTGCATGAATGCTTGCATCAAAATTTGGGATACTTGACACTGCCTTTTTATAACTAATTTTCATTCACAAGCAGTTTCTATTCAGATTTACTATGAGAAAAATACATGCACCAAACCAAGGCAAAACCAGAAATGAGTTGTCTTGTAGCTCATATGTTCAGAAAGAAAGGCTGTGTCTGAGGGATTTCTTATGTCATTCCCTTTTACTTAACCTAGTAAAGCATTTACAGCTGCACTGCTCATCCATTTCCCTCTCAACATCTCCTGTAGATTTATGTCTCTTTCCAACAACCTAAGGAACACTGCAAAGGTTTTTAATGAGTCTAGAGAAACTGTCGGCAAAAAGATTTATTTAACAACATGTTTCTAATTTAAAAATAGGGACATAAAAATGCAGAGGTCTCACAGCAATTACAGTATCTATAGTCATGAGAAGAAATGTCAGAGAAAATAGGCATTTGGCAATATGACACTGAATAGCAACACCAGGAAAATGTAGAGCATTTCCATTACTCAGTTTGATAATGAAGGCTAATGGTCCTGTCTCTGCTGTCATTGTATGCCAGAGTAATCCTGGAAACAAACAGTGGGGATGCAACTGAAGAGTTACAAACTATAATTGAATATTCAAAAGTAAAAGTCACAGTAGCAATAGATTCTTGTTAATCACACAATGAGCCATTGTGACAGGTGTTATCAGTGCGGAAATTCTTGTTTACAAACCCACTTGAAATGCATGGTCTGGGATGGTTTTCAGTCACACAGAACACTGTAGTGTAACAAAGGCCTGTACCAAGACCAAACAAAAAATATGGTGCTTTACTAAACAATTTATGTATGGAGACAAATCAGGTTTGGAATAATGATAGCTACTGATACCAAACTAACTTTTGCTTCTAAATCAAGGCGCTTCCAACAAATTAAGATGGGAATGGATAGATTAGATGTATTTGTCCTGCACCTCATTGCACCTATGCTGTAACCAGCGATGGCTGTGTACAAATATTTTGTAAGGAGAGGTACTAAACTTCTAGGTAAGTAGCAGAGTCTTTGTAATTGACAATCATTAAGGCACCAAGAAATTGCTTTTCTAATTGCAGGAGCACCACATAATATGTATGCAGCTGGAGCTAAGGGTTTGTGACAAAGAGGACAAGAATAGGAGTCACATAGGTGGTATTTGGATTTCACTAGAAAATGCATTAGAGGAGGCTGAAGCAGGCCTTGGAATCATATGACCTCTTCAAAGTCTTCATACTTCTTCTGTCCCATCTTTTTCTTCCCAAGCTGTCACTAAGGGCATGAGATAATGAAAAGGTTTGGATCTGTTTGTTGGATTTATTTGTTCTACCATAACGAAGGTTTGCATCAGACTATTCTTCTGGGATTGTCTAATTTCTCATTATATAATTTCTCCTTATGAATTTATGTTGGTTTTTCAATTATTGCAAAGGTCAAATGGCTGCAGTTTCACTACACTGAAGAAAAACACAAATATATAGGGAGAAAATCTATGTTCTGGAGAGTTATTCCCATACAGCCAAAGAAGTGAATATATGTAAAGCTACCAGGGATTAAATGACAGGACAAGGGCAAACATTCATACAAACTAGCTAGGCACACAACTCCTGAGGTTCAGCTTATAGTTTTGCTATAAAAAGTAAAATAATAAATGCCAAATTAGGCTACATGGCTCTTAAGTGTCCTGTCTTATAACCTAACATGAGTGGTGGGATCAGGAAGGGAATGTCATTGTCTGTAGAACCAGGGAATCGGAAGGGTGGCAGATCCATCCAAAACGTCTTCTTGGATGTCTCAAACCATCTTGTACACTTTCACAAAATGGGTATTTGATGCTACTGTTCTAGTTCAGGCCAGCTGGGCAAGCAGCAGAGCAGAGCTGCTGAAGATAGAGTGTCCTCCTATCTCTCACATGTTGCCTCGTCAGAAGTCACCACACCTCAAGTCACTGCACCTCTTTGATTTTGCTTTTCCTCAACTTGTTTATTTTGTTTTGCTTTAAGGTCTCTAAGGCAACATCTCTTCCTATGTGTCTGCAATGTGCCAAGAAGGCTTAAAGTGGTCCAGAATACCTATATGCTGTTAGAAAATAAATAATGATACAAATAATAAATACATCCCTAGCCTTCTGCTTGGACAGCCATTCCCCCAGTACAATACTATTAGCAAAATTAATTCAAAAGCTGGCTGTTCTTTGACTATCATTTGTTCTGAGTAATGTCTGGCAGGTTTTCTATGACCTTGTGCATGCAATATGGTGTCAACAATTTGACTGCAGAACCATTTCCTGTAGTAGACGATTTATAAAACTGTTGTGTTGCTGTGCAAAGACACCCTCTTCCAGTCAAATACTGTATTTGGCACAGTATTTACTGCTAAATTAGCAATTGCTAATTGGTTACGATAATATTATTGTTAAAAGAGGCATTTCATTTCATTTCATTTCACATGAGCTGCCTACCCATTTCCAACATTCCTGTAGTTGATAGGAAAATTAGAAACACCTTAGAGGCTTATAAATTCAGTGTTCTGTCTCAATGCCTGAAATGATCCCCTCTTTAATGAAATGTGAATCCTGCAGGATTAAGAGGTAATGAACTTTGTAGTTGCTCATTCCTCCAGCCTGTTTTTAAGGTCTGCACTACGGCTTTATAATTTATTTGTGCTTTTATTATCTAAGACTCAAGGTTTTACTATGTACATGTGATCTAGATATTTGAGTTCCATTGCTGGCACTTTCAGAATAAACAACTGTCTGCTCTTTCAAATGCTGAAACATCTCTTTGAAGCCAATTATTAAAGAAATCCTTGAGTAATAGCACATGCCCTAGACAGCCTGTCAAACACATACTGCCAATACAATATATTTATACTAATCCTGTGTTAGAAAACAACCATTCCTTGGATTTCATAGCACATAACTTTAATGTTAAATGAAGTTTTCATCTCTATGTAGGTAATTTTCTGAAGGGCTTTAAACTATAAGCTCTTTAAGCCAAGACTTATGTACACACTTGACTCTTGTTCCTGACCAAATATTTTTAAAAGACCCCAAACCCCTAACACAATACCATTTTTTGCATGGTTGACAGATTAGTTATCCAACTAGCTAAGATTTACTGTCTCCTCTTGGTAGACTTTGCTTGAGTTTTGCAGATGGATGGCAAAATAATATCTAAAACATGAAGTAATTTTAAGAAAAGTACAGAGAGAGTGGTAAATTATCTGTATACATACATGTAAGTTTGCAAGTACATATACAGGGAAAGGATTTAATTAGAACAAGTAGACCATATATATATTAAGTCATATTTAAGAGACCTGAAGCATAGAATCTTTGAAATACATAGACTTGCAATAACAAAGCAAAAATATTTCATTCACAGTCCTTTCATGCCATAGTTCCATTTCTTGTAGATTTTTTAAATTACCTAAAGAGCAGTGTAAGTGTACGTGAAAATTCAGAGGGACCTTCACAACAACTGTCAGGAATTCCATAGTAAATGTGCTGTGTTCAAATATACACAGAATTAAAACATTTTATTTCATTGTTGCAGTATCCTCTTCCTCCAAACTGATATGGATCATATGCAGATATTCTTTTTAAAGCAAAAGCTCTTAAATTAAAAGGTTAGAGCAAAAAGAGTAATTATTTGTCTTCACTCTCCAAAGCCCAGCTGAAGTAGAAATACTTTGCAAGTCAATCATTTTGTGCAGACACCAAAGTGAAATCAAGAACTAGAGTGAAGTGTAAATCACCACCATCAATTCTGATCTTGTTGCAGTCAAAGCCCCCAGTGCAAGGTCGTTACTGGGGGAAATGAAAAACTTTAGATGCTGAAGGTCTTGCTTCCAATAAATAAAATTCCCAGATGCATATTGGTCCCTTTCCACTTTTACATGTAATGACTGGCATATTAGATGGCTGCCACCAACAGTCCATGAAGGATTTTGAGGGATGGTTTCGTTTCTGTGGTGCTTTTTTCTGACCATGCTGATATTAACCAGCTCTGCCAAACCCTAGCATCTTGGGCAGGTAAAGTTAAGCCATTTCTGAAAAAAAAATCAAAATCATTCTGAGCAAAACAGTGGCCATTGAAATGGCCACTGAAGTAAGGAGGGGTGTCAGCAGAAAGGCTACCTGTGACTTGCAGAGGAAAAATTTGGCCTGCTTAAGATGCTGGTTGAGAGAGTCTCTACCTTGAAGAAGCAGCAGACAACTCAGGAGGATTGCAAGGATGGCATGAAGTTATGCAGGGGGAAAATTAGAAGGGCCAAAGCCCAATTAGAATTTAGTCTGGCTACTTCCAGAAAAGATGACAAAAATGTGTCTATAAATACATCAACAACAAAAGGAGGGCTAAGGAGAATCTTCATCCATTATTGGAACCATAGTGACAAAGGATTAGGAAAAGGATGAGGTGCATAATGCCTTCATTACCTCAGTCTTTAATAGTTGTCCAGGTACCCAGCACCCTGTTCTGGAAAAAAGTGATGGGGAGTAGAATGAAGCTCCCATAATCCAAGGTGAAAGGTCAGAGACCTGATACATCACTTAGACACACCCATAAGCTTATGGGGCCAGATGGGAGCCACACATGGATACTTAGGGAGCTGGTAGAAATTCTCACCGAGACACTTTGCCTCATATATCAGCTGTCCTGGCTAACCGGGGAGATCCCAGGTGTTTGGACGTTGGCAAATACGTTGTCCATCTACGAGAAGGGCTGGAAGGAGGATCTGGGTAACTACAGGACTGTCAGCCTGACCTCAGTGCTGGGGAAGGTCATGGAGCAGATCATTTTGAGTGCTGTCATGCAGCAAGCACAGGACAGCCAGGGGATCAGGCCCAGACAGCACAAACATGGGTTTGTCAAAGGCAGGTCCTGCTTGACCAACCTGATCTCCTATGATAAAGGCACCTGCTAAGTGATGCAGAGCTGTAGGCTGGGGGCAGAGTGGCTGGAAAGCTGCCTGCTGGAAAACGACCTGGGGGTGCTGGTCAACAGCAGCTGAACATGAGCCAGGGTGTGCCCAGGTGGCCAAGAAGGTCAGTGGCATCCTGGCCTGGATCAGCAATGGTGTGGCCAGCAGGACCAGGGCAGGGATTGTCCCCCTGTACTCAGCACTGGTGAGGCCACACCTCAAATCCTGTGTTCAGTTCTGGGCCCTCACTACAAGAAGGACGGTGAGGGGCTGGAGATTGTCCAGGGAAGGACAGCAAAGCTGCTGAAGAGTCTAGAGTACAAATCTTATGAGGAACAGCTGTGGGAGCTGGGGTTGTTTAGCCTGGAGAAAAGGAGGCTCAGGAAGGGACATTAACACTCTCTAAAAGGAGGCTGTAGTCAGGTGAGAGTCAGTCTCCTCTCAAAAGTGACGCATGACAGGATGAGAGGAAACAGTTTCCAATTGCACCAGGGGAGGTTTAGATTGGACTTTGGGAAAAACTGCTTCACTGAAAGTGTGGCTAAGCATTGGAACAGGGTCCCCAGGGAAGTGGTGAAGGATACCATCCCTGAAGGCATTTAACAGACATGTAGCTATGTCACCTGGGGACATGGTTTAGTAGTGGACTTCACACTGCCATGTTAACAGTTGGACTCTACAACCTTATCGGTCTTTTCCAAGCTTAATGATTCTATGACTCTGTGAAATAGACCAGAAGGAACTTAAAACAATACAGCAATCTGATATTTAATGAAGATGGGATTGTATGTTTGAATAAAGCATTGAGGAAAGGTGAAGCTGTGTTACAGCTCTGGAGCTGCCCTGTGCTGAATGGGTAAAGAGAATGAAGGCTCTCAAGGTCAAGGGCTGCCTTGGCACAGGTGTCATATTGCCCTGTACCTTTTTTGGTCCTAGACTATAAAAGTACTGTGATGTCAGAATTTATGTAGGACAGCAAAACAGATATAAGATCACATCACATTCATATAGCTAAGTAATAATAAATCAGAAGAGAAAAAAACAGAGTTGTCATAGCCACTTCAGTTTTTCCCAGTCCAAAGCTGCCAGTATATTTTAAAGGGTTTTTTTGTTTGTTTTAACAAGAGAAAACTCACTCAATGCTGCTAAAATTTTGCCATTTGGCAGGCTGGCTGATCCAAGATACACTCAGCTATGACAGCTTCTCAGCAGACAACACAAATGACTTGTTAGCTGAAGCTGGAAGGATATTTAATATCCAGGTTTTTTTAAAGCACTAACAAGACCCTGAGACAGTGCGCAGATATCAGTACACAGCATAAATAAAGCAATGTATAGGTCCATCCTTCTTTGCATACTCTGATATTTAGATAGCTTGCACAGAGTTTAATCACAATCTGAAAAACAGCTTCTGAGTGAGCCTAAATTTAAACATAGAACAATATGAACAGTAAAGCTCAATTTCAAAAGAATTATTTGTTATGAAGAATGTAACAGAATGATTCATCAGCTCACCACAGACAGAGCTGCAAAAGTGAGCTGTTGGAATGCTCAGTGAAGGAGACACTCTGAAACACAACTGCAGAACCACAAAATCCGGTATGGAGAATGTGTGGTATCAGGAATTCAGTTATTAGATGAGGGTCATCATGTTACATTAAAAAAAAAAAAGTTATTATTTGTAGCATGCATTTACTGCAGCTTAATTTTCCCTATCAGTGAATGGCACTAGAGGTAGCTTCCTACAGTCCTGTAGGGACCAAAGGCGAGCTGCCTAAAACTTTGACATTGCCAGTTTAACGTTAGTTAGATGCTTCACTCACATTCAGGATAGTTGCACTCTCACAGCCTTCTTTAATACTGGTCCCTGCATTGGTGTCTTCTGGAGCTCTACAAGCCTGGATATATTGCTCACTTTAAACAGCTGCTCTGCTCCAAGTCTGTGGCAGGATGCTTTCAAATCCTTTTTTTTTGTGCTTTTAAATCCCTTAACATAAAAAAGACCTGGACACATACTCTACTATTAATAAAAGGAAGATGGATTGCTTCGTGTATAAAGTTATCTTTTTTCCTTTTTCAAGTTAGCTTTTTGTCTGTGTTTCTTAGGAAAATGTGTATTCTCTGGATGAAAATATCACCTGATACAGGAGACTGCCCTAATTAGGCAGTTTAACTATTAGAATGCAATATCATGACACAATATACTTGGCATTTATAATGCCTTGTGCAACAGCTTAAAATGATGGCAGACTTGTGTCCAGAACTTCTATTGCAGCCAAAAGTTATTTTGATTTTCTCCTAAAAAGCGTCTTGCCAAATACTTGTGTTGCTGGCATTTTCCAATGTGGTTTCTGATTTTGGTTATTTTATCCTCATGAGTCCAATTTTCTAAGCCACTCTCCATCTGTCCTTGCAACTTCTCCTCATGGGTGATCTGCACATGCAAACATTGGCCTCGACATGCCATTAGCTTGCAAGAAAATTTCACAAGTGGACCCCTGAAAGTGCGAGTATGTTAAAGCAAATAAACTGTCATGCAACCAAAAGTGGTTATATTGTTAAAAGTTCTGGAACTATTTGTTTGGTTTCCAAAGCTGATTGGCTAACTGACATTAACCATCCTTGGGAAGATACTTGTGTTATAATTCCAAGGCATTGATACTATGCTGATAGCTGAGTGAAGACATTGCAATAAATTTTTTGCAGGTACAGACTTTAAATACAGAATGGCAAACAGACAAATGTCCCTGAGGGGCTCTTAAGAAGCAGAAATCTTAATGAGATCATCACTTACAAAAACGGAATACCTGCCTGGGGACAGACAATGTGAATGGTAGAGGAATCGTGGTTATGTTTCTCTTCAAGCTTAGCATCCAGCTAAGCTCGTCTTGTGTCTGCTCTTGCACAATGCAACGTGCACTGAAGCAAGACTGACCTATATGGGTTATATTAACCCAAGGTGATATTTGTTTTCTAGTCATTCTTGTAAAGGATGAGAATGAACCCTCCTCAAACAAAACTAGTTTTCTTCTTTTGCAGTTGTTTATCCTATTTAGTCTTTAACTGCAAATATGGCTTTTGGAAATCTTAAGTGCTTCTGCAGGAGCTAAGCAAGTGGGTAGTGTTTGCTTTGTAACATTTAATCATGCCTGGTCAGAAATACAACATCCACTAAAACACTGACTTTTATCACCTCTCAAAACCTATAAATGCAGAATACTGTCATTTTGGAGTTTGATTCTTCATCAAAATCAGATTATTCTTTTCTTAGTGGCTTCTGGGTAGTATTTATAAGCCCTTACACATATAAAACTAAAACTATGCATGTGTGTCTCTCCGTTAAACAACTTACTAAATGTCTGTGACAAAAATTGTTTTAATATGGAATATTTCAGGTGTCCTCCAGTCTTCCTAACAAATCCATTTGTCCTCACAAATGGGATATGTTTCATAGCTTTTTCTGTGAGCATCGAGCTAAGTCTTTCAAGGACTTGGATAGAAGTTCCTCCAAGGGCCAGTTTGGCCTGCATGATGTGAATTGTTTTTGTTTTCCTTCCTTTTTAATTTCTGCTCTGCTATCCAGGGACTCAATAAGTCACTTTCTCCATGAGATGTTCAGGATGGTGCAGTCAAAACTGAGATGTGAGGGAAGGAATCTTTTTTTCCTAGCAAATAGACTCAGGAAAGGGAAGGCTGATTCCTATAGGAAGCACGTGATGGTCTTATGATTTCAATGCAAAATCCCAGCTGTGTTCAGCCTCTAAGCCAGGCCAAAAAAAGGGGATTCACCCTTGTCCAAGCTGCTGTGCATTAAGGAAAGAAATGTGACCGCACAGAACACATCTTGGAGAAACCTCTTCTGGCTAGCAGCATGGTAAAATTTCAGCCTAAGTGTATGCCCGGCTCTTTTCCTTCTCCAGCATCACTTACCTGTGGGTAACAGCAAAACCAGGACAGACCCTCAGCTCAGGATTCAGAAACCAGAATCCTTTTCATTTTCATGCTGCACATTCTCCTGCTGTCTACTGGTCTCTTATCACAGTAAAGCCCTAGTTAGGCATCTCACCACTGCTCAGCCTCCTGGTGTGATACCTACTCTCCCTGGGGGCTGACATCAGCCAAAAAACCAGGTGTCTCATCTCCTGGTTAAATCACCATACAGTCAGCATCCTACAGACACTTCAGGCATCTAGGAGCAAACAGATGGCCACTGGCTCCCCAGCTACGTGCTGGGTGCTGCAGGAGCACTCTAGGCATGGCTAGGCTAGAGCTCATAACTATGGTCCAGTGTCTTGCAGACACATAAACAGTCTGGGGCTTTCACAACGTTGCTGTATGGTTATATGGTATAATTTTAAATTGGACTCTGCCTACAAAAAGAGCCACATCTGCTGATCAAAAAAGAGAGAACAGAAAAAGATACACGGGGCAGAGCAATCTACCAAATGGGCACATGAACACCACTGTAGGCGCAAATATGCAGTTCAGAGGAAAAAAAACAGAAACAAGAGAATACAAGCATTGTTTTATAGTAGTGCTGTGGTCTGTTTCTCCAGCTGCTTTCTTTGTGACTCCTTGGATTTACAGCAACGTTGCATGTAGCCTTTTTTTTATTTTTTTACCCTCCATCTTTCCTATTCTCTTAGCCTTCAAACTCCTTTTACAGTTTCAATTACGTGCTCCAGCTGGAGACCTGAACTATCAATGACTAACAACCATGGGAGCTGATTTCACATAAACTAGGCAGAAGTCCAGCATGCGACTCAGCAGCAGACATTCTGCCAGAGTTCATGACCTGCAGGAGCTCACTGTGGCTCCATTACTTGTACCTACAGCACTCCAGTTGTTATGGGGCTGAAGGCTGTTCTCCAGGATAGGACAAATCAGCTGAAGCTTGTCTCCCTTCATCCTACTTAGAGCTAAATGGAATAAACCAGCAGAGCCGGAGTAAATGAGCCATGGCAAAACTGATCTTAACCTCCACCCCCCTGATTTGGCAGCCAGGCACTAGGGCAGGAGACAAGATAATTCCAGTCAGCTCCAGCGGGCTCTGTAATGCAATTTGACAAATCAAATAGATAGCTTTTATTAAGGTAACTAAATGAATTATTGCAAGTGGGAGATGTGGACATTGATCTGTCTTCATATATGCATTCTGCTTTGGGGGAGGGGAGATTGCCTTTAAATTCAAGCTGCTGCTGCCTGAGGTAGGAAGTCGCTGTAATGAATCTGTTCTGCAGTTTCTGTATCCCCAAACTGCCCGTTTAACACCAATACCAATAAAGACAAAAGGGAAATACAGAGGAGTACTATGCACACAGAGCAATCAATGTTCATAATTGGACATACAAGTGACTATTCAGGGCCAGATTTTCCTAAATATGAATGTCTGCTTTGATTTTATGGTGATGGAATGGGACTAACAAGGCTTGTTGAAGACTATGATACCAATGAAAGACAAGGATACCCTGACTACATTCCTTAATAGTAACTCTTCCTACAAAAACTGCTTAAATAATGCATTTCACAGCACACATGGTGCAAATACACAGATAACTTCCTCAATGAAATCATCCAAGTCCAGGTCTGTCGAATCAGGAGAATAAATTTAGAACCTAAAGAAACATTAATATTCCTGCCCTATTATCAGGGCTGTGATGCAAGAACATCCATGGGAAAAACCTGGACATTTGATTTGAAACAGTTGATCTGAACTTTCTTATATCTTCGCATCTCAAAAGTTAGCTCTGAGAAAGCTAGAGGGTGATTTGTGTTCTTCCTTTCCTCTCTTGTCTGTACCCAGAGCTAAAATCCCACTGTGCAGATGCCAAGCATACCTATGCTGGCTGAAGCATAGCATGGAAGACCGCCCAGTACTGGAAAAAAAAGCAAAATAGTATAAGCAGAGTAAAGACTGATTTAGCATGCAGTAGAGGAAGTTTTCTTGGAACCATTTAATATGATGAACTTCTGGGAAAGAAGGTTAAGCAGCTCTTGGCTTCATATAGATATCACTTTCAAGACAGCAACATTTTTGTTGAGCCACTGAGCTGAACATGCCAGATTCTCTCAAGTGGTTCAGCTCGAATGGTTCAGCTTTCTATATACTGCAAACTGGGGATGTATTTCCTTTTGTCACCATCCACTAAAACACTCTCCCTATTCAGGTGTGCAAAAATATTTGGGTTTGGGTTTTTTGGAGTTTTTTTATTCTTACCAAAACAGAGAGTTGATTTGGTTTGATTTTATTAAGTTAATTTGGCTAACAGTGAGTAGTTGATTTAAAGTACTTCTGGAAATTTCTATCATATTTATTCAAGGTGTTTTTAAAACCATTCTCCTAACATCATAGTGAAAGAGTGTTAATGCAAACTAAAAGTATGTCATGTAAAACAAAATCCATGTCTCACAAGTATTAGGGGAAAAGTGTGGCTGAGATTGCAATAATAGCTTAGATTTCTTTTACTAAAGGTGTTTGATTTGAAGGCATCTAATGCATCAGCTCATTGTCACAAGGAATACTATCTATACACCAGAACAGAAATCCACATTTCCACCAGTTTTTGAAGTTCTGGACAACAAGGGTGCACCTAGAAGTCTTCCACCTTTTTACCAATGCCAGTGCCTCTCTTTTAAAGACAGAAATCCTGGCTGCAAGGGCAGGGAACATCACAGCTATCACAAAAGCAAATCCTCCCCCAAAGAGACCCTTGGTACTACGAAGTCTCCATCAGCCTGCAGGTTTCAGATGATTTCAGTAGGAAGTTGTACAAGAAGCATAAGTAGCAGGTAAGTCTCTGAGAAGAAAGCATTAGTTTCCTTCTCTCTTTTTCTGCCTTTCACTGGAAGGGTATTACAACAAGCACTAAAATACAGACTTTTCGGGATAATAGTGGGAGAGAAATCACAGCTCTCAAAGTGGGTCTGTGAAACAAAGCTGAGGGTTGTCCTTCTTCCCCTGTTTTGCATTTCTGATACAGGGATAACTGTTCTGTCACCTAGGCAAAGGTACACTCTCCCAATTTTCCAAGATACGTGAGCATTACTTTGCAATTGCAGTTGGTTTTTTCCAGAATGAGTTCTTGATATCTGTTTGCTGATCCAATATACCATGATATAATACACCAGAGACCTTGGATTATTTCTGACTTCATCTCTGCTTTATGTTCTATAAAGATGCCTGCTCCCTCAACAGCCAGTGCTTACAGACCTTCCTAAAATATTGCTGGGCAAATTGCACAGCCTCCAAAATTTAATTAACTGTTCAAGTCAGCATGTCTCAAATTAGTTTCTAAAAGGGACCTGGGGCAAACACTGAAGCAGATGAATGGAAGTGTTGCTTACTGCAGTAGGTCATCAGTGTGTTCAGCTCAGATGATCCCAGCTCAGGCTGATGCTACAGTACAAATTCACTATTTCTAGGAAGGGTATGAAGGAAAAATAAGAAAAAGAATGTGATACTCAAGCACTATTACTGTTTGTTGTGGAAATACGAATAAAATTATGGATCCATCCTCTTCCATCATGCTTTCGTTTTGGAGAGCTGCCATTTTAGGCACAGAGGCTCTTGGGGTATCTTCATGTCCCAGAAATATGCTAAGCAGCCATTAAGCAAGATCACAGAAAGAGGGGTCCCAGCAGCACTTATTCTAAAACGTAAGAGATGGAATTTACTAGAGCTGGCTTTGACTAAGAAATCCAAGAGAACACTAACAGTGTATAGATCTTTTGTATTCCCAAGTGCTGAAAGATCAAGCAAGCAGTAAGGCTTTGTCTGAATTGGCAATTGCATCTGAGTAAAGAGAATTAGGTGCTGTCTGCTTTGAGCTTTGTCTAATACAAGAGCATGAAAGAGTGAAAGCATAGGTAAACTGGATCTGCAAGACTTTAGATGCCTCTCTGATCTGTGGTGACAGAAGATTATTTCCTAGAACATTTACAGTGTTTTATGGCAGTGAATCATTTGTTTTTCCTTGTGTTACTGAGTTTAATAATAATTTTATTTTTAAATAAAATTATTTAATAATAGCATAATCCTGTGCTGCGTGATGCGGATGGATATTTTTTTTCCCCTCACAGCAAAAATATTACTTCACCAATAAATTGCATGGAAGACAGTAGTTTTGATGACCTGTTTACTTGGAAAAATGCAAAAAGTAACACTTAATGCCAGTCAGACTGAAAGAGCGAAAGGAATTGCTTTGGCTTTATTAGCAATCTTCATTGCTTAAAGCATGAGAAACTGGGAGAGGACAGAAGCAATAATCTGTATTTTCATTGGTTTACAAGTTCCCTTGGGATGAAAGCATGCATGTGTATTTTCGGTGAAAATCCAGAGCTGAGCCCACTGCTGCGCCTAGGGAGGCAGCATCTGGATAGCTTTATTCCACAGTGTTCTTTCCTCTTGCTCACTTTTTCCCTCTGTAAATAGCACTTACCGTAAAAGTTTTCAACTTGCATTTGTCTTTTTGTTTTATTTTTTACTATATATCAGTAATAGTTTAATAAGACATTAAAGCATATTACTCTTAATATTTAAGCCTCTGGTCCTGTCTTACCTGATGGGCTTGGGAACTCTTCCAAGTATCTGTACTCTGCTGCCCATGCCCTCATTGACTTCTGAATATCTGTAAAAGCAAGGCTCAGGCACACAACCTTCCTGCCCTCCACTGTGCACAGTTTCCACAGACAGAAAAGCAAATTGCTCAGGATAGACAAGTGCCATGACATACCCTTGTCCTGGTAGTCCCACTCCAGATGGCTGAGGACCCGCTCTCTGGGATGTACTTCAGCACATATCCACCACTCAGTCATGGTGAGAAAAAGGATGTGTACATTGGCTGTAATGCAAACAGCACATCCTTAAACAATCTGTCCTTTGAAGTGTGGGGGGTTTGTTTTCCTTAAGAACCTGTAGCCATTTTACATCCACCCAAAGCTTTTGGAGGGTCAGCTGGTGATGTGCCAGGCCTTCCATTTGCTTTGAATCATTTCTTCTTACTCAGCTGCAAGTGCCAAGTATGTCTAGGACCTCTCCGACTCTCAGATCTTAGCAAAACCACTCTGAGCAAACTAAAGGATAAAAGAGCATTGCACTTGTTTGGCTTGTCCCCCTGCCAGCTGTGGCTCCTTGACCATCGTAACCACAAGTTTCACTCCATGCCAGAACTACCTTGTAGCTTTCCAACCAGTCAAGCAGTGTGGTGAGCAGCAAAGCTTTGGTGTATTGCTGTCCAAACTAGTGGGATCCAGCTGGAGTCCAAGGTTACCAGTACAAAATCTGTTTTCTACCACAAAAAGAAAAAAAAGGCCTAATACATTCTAATATGTGTTCACTAATTGGTTTAAGAGTTTGTCTGTGAGTTTCACACAGAAATATAAAAAACCTCTCACATCTGCTGGGCAAATATCCTTCTAGATATCTGGAAGTCTGCCCACTTACAAGTACTTTCATGGAAATTTGCAGATGTGATTTGGGCCTAGTGATCCTGAGGGGCTCTGGTTTCTGTTAGGCACATCAAACCTGACAGGGACAGTATTTTACCACAGCGCAGAACCTGTCAGCAGAAGATGACAGTGTCTCTATGAGCTGTCATGTACAATTTTTGCAATTAAATAGGCTCAAGTCTATTTAGAAGTATAAAGGGCTCTTCAAAGAATACAAGTCTCTTGTCCCCGTTGGTTGTCCTACAGAAGAGAAAGCACCTGAGGGGAAAGAGTGGTCTGAGGTTTGGGTCTCTGTGGCACAGAGTTCCAGAGAGACTCTGTATAGATGAAGAGAGCAGCTTAGAAAAGCTGTTATTTTCCATTGTGAAGCAGAAAAAAGCAACTCAGAGATTGTTTCAATGTGAGAGAAATCAGCATAGCTTCTGTACTGTCAGAATCTGAATGCTGCCCTGGGAGACTTCGAGTCACATTGAAGCAGAGCCAGCAGAGAGGAGCACCCCGGTAACTCACCCTAGATAACCATGAAAATTATGGATGCTGCACTGACCACAACATGTCTCCAAAGAATAGCAGTGTGACTACAGCAGGCACTTGTTTTGCCTCAACTATCAAAGAGCAACACAATTAGCTCCAAGGAAAGCAGTCACCCCTTAGTGCAGATACACTGGGTGAAATACCTGGAAAAAATGAGCAACTGAAGTGTTGCTCTTCTCTTTACTTACATTTCTATGCCTAGATTTATGTTTGTCAGATAGTCACAAGCTAAGAGAGCCTTAAAATGCTTTAGTGTTTGTACCATATAAATAAACAGAATGATATTCTTGGGCAAAATTTTTCCACTCATGTACCTTCCAAACTGTTGGCATTACTCCCAAGGAGGAGTCTAGACATAGGTCTGGAAATAGCCCGTCATTTGTACTATATTGCTGCAAATATGAGGTCATCTTCATGTATTCAGAGCTCTAACAAAGCTTCACAAACTTTGAATAAGCCTATTTTGAACGATGTGATGGTATGTAGAGATGTTTCAGGTAGTCTAAACAAACAGGTATGACAACAGAAGCAATGCAGATGCACCTTCACAGTCATAGCCTAAGCTAACTAAAGCTGTTGCTGGGGTAAGGTTGCTTTCAGCAGTCTTGCTACCTCTAAATCAAACATCCCTGTGTTATCCCTAGTGCTGTTACCCAAGAAGCAAGACTAGGCAGGGGACGAGGACCCACAGAAGAAACAGTGGGATGGAGCAGCCCAGATGGTCGAGTGGAGCAGTAGGCCTTGCACACATGCAGCAGACAGAAATAAATCTCATGAGAGCTCCAAGTGTTTCTCTGCAATACTGAGACGTAAGATGTAGGCATACCAGTCAGGTCGTAACACCACGGAATCATAGAATGGTTTGGGTTGGCAGGGACATTTAAAGGCCATCTAATCCAAACCCCTGCAATAAGCAGGGACATCTTCAATTCAATCAGGTTGCTGAAAGCCTCATCCAGTCTGACCGTGAACGTTGCCAGGAATGGAGCAACCACCACCTCTGTAGGTAACCAGTTCAAGAGTTTCACCATCCCTCATCATAAAAAATTTCTTCCTTATATCTAGTTCCTTGATTTCTTTCAAATCCAGTTGAGGAAGAGGCTGTTTAAACAAGTTGAGGGTTAACCTCAACTCACTAAAGCTCATCTCGCAAAGGCTGGACTTCTAGATGTTTTTGTCTCTCTGATTCATTCTGTTGGACACAATAATCACTCATTACACTGACATAGTGCAACCACCTCAGCATCATCAGCTCAGAGTAAAAACCCTGAAGGGTGGAAACATTAAAGTATAAAAAGCAGCCCTTATAAAGAGAACATTATGGTGAAACTCAATGTTTAAAGTAGAGCAAATGTATTTGAGAACATAGAAAGATTCAACTACAATCAGTCAGTGAGTGGGAATATTTATACTGGGACAAGGGCACTTTGATGGACTATGGCTGCTACCACACTCACATGGTATCTGCAGTTCATCACACTAAATTCATTTATGGACCTAATGGACAGCACCATTGCTATGGACACACACAGCTGAGTGAAAGGAATACAAATCTGAGAGGGTCCAATGTGCTTCAAGCAGATACTCTTCTGAAACACAGCAAATAGGGCACAACAAGAGTCTAAGTAATCTTAGATTTGTCGCTCCTTGGACTAATTTCCTGTTACTGGGTCCGCTCTTGAATGTATGAGAGGATGAATGAAAGGAAAAGGGATTCGTTTATAAAGACCATGTTAGTAACTCGTTTCCAGACTCCTTAATATAATGAGGTGCCAACTATCAGGCTTTCACATCATCCTATCTTGCTACCCCCCGGGCTTAAATTTCTGAACCATTCAGTAGCCTGCATTCATTTCAACCACTCACTTCAAAACAAGCAGGTATTTCACAACTCCTTATGGCATGTGTGCTTCTCAGAATGCTAGGATTAACATCAATGCCAGTGTACAAAAGCCAGATGCTTTTCCAAAAGTCTATATGAGCCACCTTTACTGAAACAGCATATATGTGCATCCCATAGCTCGGTCAGGTTGAGCAGAAGGGATTAGATACACTCATTTGGTAACATCCATCCAGCCAATATAATAATGCCATCTATAATGCTCTAGTACAAAGCTCCCGAATTACTTCAGAGTACACAGTCACAACTCACAAGGGAAAAATGCATAAAAGTATTTTACTTTTAGCTCTTGCAGTCTGCTTTCCATTTGCTTTACACTAAGGTTTATACCCTTGTTTATAGACAACTATGAACATGTATCTTTGCAATAAATAGTCCAACACACTACACCAACATACAACACTATCATAATGTGGAGAATACAATATTTTTCAAGTTTATCCTGCTAAAATTCAGGTTTCTATGCAGTCATAATGGTGAAATTATTTAATAAACAAATATGTGTCTCCCAAATATTCATGAGGCAATCTTTCATCCTTAGTATCAAACACACGTCAGAGATACAGCTGGGATTTTCCTTGAACATAAAGATGTCTAAGGTTTCTTGCATTCATCTTACAGGGCTATTTTTCATATTTAGTGATTTACCCCATTTCCAACTAGCAATTTGTCTCTCATGCCAGCTTATCTGAAGGTCGAACATTAAAAATAAAACTAATATTTAATCTGGATACCATTTAAATATTTGCAGATAATTATTACATTTCTCCAGGTCCCAGCATTATTTTCCAAGCTACCAATGTTTAACTCTCTGGCTTTGCCTCAAAATCAGAACTTCTTGTCCACAGCTAGAACTTCAATTCTGCTAAAATACTACTCTCAGCATTTCAATCCATTCATACCATTTCAATGATAATGTTATCACTAGTTATAGAAATAAGGAATTTATTCATATTCCATTTATAATCAAAACACAATTTCATATTATATCATATTATCACTTGTCATAAAACCATGGGACTTCACCAACTCATATCTAGCAAGGACCACTATAGTTGCTCTATTTCATTGTTAAAAGAAATGTGGCAACTCTCGCATATTCCAGATTGCAAGAAGGACAATACAGTTCTGGTTTTTGTGTCTAGTATGATTAACATGGATAAATCTGATCATATGCAGAAAACAAATTATTAAAGTTTATTTCTCAACAGTAAAAAAAATCAATTATGTGGTTTCATATATAGTTTTATATATATATATATGTGCACACACATATATGTATGCCCTGTAATTTTCCTCTGTGTGAATAATTCACTCCACACTGATCAGCAGGCTTTTGTGCTCCAGTAGCAACAGCTCCTGTCATTAAGATTTAGGTTTCATGGGGCACTTGTAATGGAATTATAAAGTCTATTTCTAAAAGAATGATTGATTCAATTCATTACCAGCTTTCAGTATACAATAAAAACTTTCTGAACCTTAGAAAAAAAAGTCATGAGGCAAATCCAAGTGATAATAAATCACCTGTATAAATGTTAACAAAATGGACTCAAGACATGAAATGCACTGTGCATGGCCACAGTGAATGCTGTATAAATAAAACATATTTTCTTTTCACTAACAATTCAAGGAGTTAAAATAATTCAGTGTAGTAGAAAATGGGTAAAAGCTGGCTGTAGTAGAGTGCACAGTAAAGATCCTTATTGACTGATTAGCAATTTGTTTCTACAAACACTGCACAGCAGTTGCCCTACTTTGCAGCAGGCTATTAGAGCCTAATGAAAAATGTGCATTTTCGCTAGGGTTAATAGTCTTGAACAGAAGCCCTGTGCTTCTACGAGGCTTTATTCTGTACTTAAATTATGGATTCATGCCTGTCATTACAGCTATTGTCCCTAGTTTGTACAATATATGTACATTACACAGTTGTGTATTAACAGTGTGACTCCAGTGAACATGAGGAACAAAACCTGTCACTCTCAGATGGAGAAGGCACTGTCCTGTGAGAACAAGCAGCAAGACTCTGTCAGCAGATGGGCTGGTGCCTGAAGAGCAAACTTAGCCGGGTGTTTCCTGCTTTTGAGATTTCAGGCTCTCACTTAAAAACTTCAGCACGGGGAGTGGTCTGCTGTACATGGCAGCTGAAGTTACAAGGAATAGAACTGTAGATGAAGTTCTGGATTAATTAGAGATCAGGGAACTGGCTGGGGATTCCACCGCCTGGGAGAGCACAGAGCTGTGCAAGGTGCAGGCACCACAGCAGGGAGAACAGGGCAGTGTCACAGGGCAACCTCTCTGCTATCACCGGGCATGGAGTGCAGGGTGCCAGCACAGCCAACAGCCAGCCCTGTTGTACAAATCCACAGCAGCAAAAAGCTAAGGATAATACAAATGGGCAAGCAAAATAAAAGAGGTACTATTTTACTTTTTAACAGATGACGACAGGAGCTTTCCCCTTCCCACTCCAGGGATAGAGTTGAGAATAGGAGCCACAAAAAGGTTAAAATCATGGGTTGAGATAAAAACAATTTACTGGAAACAGCAATGAGATTAGAAAAATGAGCAGAAACAGCAACAGTATTAATAAAAAAAGGTATAAGACAAAGAAATTATTTACATGGAAAGTAAAACAGTACTGGACCATTTCACCCACCACATTTTTTCCTCCAACTGGAAAGGAGAGTCCCTTACTCTCATTCCTGGCTCCCTTACTCCTGGCCCTGACAAGTGACATGACATGGTATTGAATAAAATTAGCACCTGACCATGGTCCCCTCCAGCTCTATATAAAATTAACTCTCTCCTGGCCAAAACTATGACAATCAGTCATTGCCTATTTCTAGTTATGCCTTAGGAAAAATACACTGGGCTGATTATTTTTTTGTGGAGCTGCATGTTTTACCTCATGTTATCTCATATCTATTTTGAGGCTATGTGGCTCCAGACTAAACTTTGTGTTTCCATGAGTGTGTGGACACATATACATTTTGTGTACACATGTTATATGGTTTGTGATTACAGCCAGTTATTTACCTGATCTGATTTCGTGTGCATTGGAGACAGTGTTCACAGACATCTTTAGTCTACATACATGTATTTATGGCTGGCTATGAGATTTGCTTTTATTTTCCTTCTGCTTTCTTTCCTGCAATATCTAGTTCTTATCCAGTTCTGGTTCATAGTTAAAGTGGAATTCCCAGAAACTATTATCTTAAATAATAATAGAACTGTTTGTTTTCCTCCATTTCTTCTTTTTGATCATCCTTAGGGATGATTTTGGGACTGCTCTTTATTTTCTTGTCCTCTGTTTATTCATTTTGCTATCCACTTCTTCAGCTGAAACAGGGCTTGTCATGATAATGACGGTAACAACAGCAGAATTGAATGTGGTGATTTTTTTTGTGCTCTTAAGATTTTGCTTCCTGCAAAAAATTGCTATTGATTGTTCATCAAGTTGTCTGCTGCAACCCATTATTTATATCCACTCCAGCTCAGACTTTTGGGAGAGAATTATGTGGCTGATGATGTGAACAAGTGCTCTGTATATGGAATGTTATTTTTTGATTGCTAAGCTTCCTATAAGAAAATCTGTTATTAACTTCTTAATTCTTGTGGGTTTTGCTAAGAATCAAAAATTTATAAAGTTATTCTCAATTAAATAAATATTTGTTTTCTTAAAATAAAAGACATATAAAAGGAAAAGCATGTTCTCACCCTGTCTGAACACACTGAGCACCTCTAACAGTTTCATGACAACCATCACATAGATATAAGCCCATAAACACAGTCCATGTACTCTAAGTTTGCGCATTACAGATCAAACATCAACATCTGTTGATATCACGTCTCCTTTAGCCCTTGAATGTGTGGAAACATCCAAAACATCCATTTAACCTAAAATTTTCTCAAGCCTCCTGAAAGTGATGAACAGTGGTGGCTAAACTGTGGTCAGATTGTTGGTAGTCCAAGGACTACTAGCAAGGCGTACTGAGTAGTGTGGTGTAGCAACTTGTCAGCTCTCCCTCAGCGAGCCACAAGTGTTTTGCAGGGTTTATAATGACTTGTTGGCCTGGGAACTTGTGCTTCAGGGTGACGTCATTCGTACTAAACACAAAAAACCCTGGGCCAAACCAGGAGGTTACTGCTTTTTTTCCAATTTTTATGCACTATTCATAATAAACAAAATACAGCAATTTTTCCTCTGAAGCTAGGATCCCTAAAAGTCTCAAATCTTCAGTCTTCTCATCCTGCTGCTCAGCATGTTCCCAGTGCTTCAGATTCCACTCACGGCAATAATGGCTGGATATTGTTTTCAGCAAGAGCCTATGCAAATATGTCTTAAAAACACACTGCAGGCAGTTCACAGACAATCACATTAACTGATAATATAAATTACATTGAGAGAACTGATTTGTCTATTCTGATTGCCTAAGTATCACCTAGCACGGTGCTTCCTAATCTCTTTTAATCTCTTTTAATTAGAAGGACGACAGATCTTTATGAAAATTGCATAGGCTAGTTTATTCTATGCTGTCTCTGTAGTTTTTATTTACAACCAAATGGAAATCAGATTTACATTTTAAAGGTCACAGGTTACCTACAGGTGCTAGCTTACTTGCAGATAACAGTCCATGTATGGAAACATGTAGACCATTTTATTGGTTCAGTCATGTTGCAGACCGCCTGACAATGTCTTATACAGTTTATTAAATACGAACCCATGGTCTTCAAAGGCATGAAAAAAAATTAGTTACTAGTTCAAATTAGCTGTGATAAGAACACAGGCACAGAGGTCTGGCACATACCAGCAAGACTACAAGAAAGAACACATTGTTGGAATATAAAGCATGTATATAGGCACAAGCATGAGTCAACATTTAATTTGGGGATGGCAGGAATTAGGACATGATGAAGGCATGTCAGTTGTCCCTGACTTTGGAATCAGCTGTGAAGGTTCCTGGTCAAATGCACACTTTTCTTGCCCACTCCCATCTCATCAGGTTGAATCTAGTCCCACCATTGCAAAAGGGGTCCTTTGGGTTGGTTGGGGAAATGCTTTGGTTTTACTCAAAAAAACCCACATGAAAATTCTGGGTTTTTACTTACTCGCTTTGGGGATAAAGGGAGTAGATCTCTTCCAGGTAATACTATTCAGGGTTAGAAACATATCTAAAGCCCTAGAGGGAAATTAGGTGTTCTTCTTCTTTGCCAGCTCTCTCTTTAATGCCTGTTCAGTTACTTCTAAAGCTTCGCCCAAGCCACAAGGTTTAACCTTCTATGCCTAGGGAATTCTGTATTTCAATAAGTTTTGTGACTTAAAAAGTATTACTAGAGGCCTTTTTATTTTTCTGCCTAGTAATTCCCTCAAGAGAACTTGTACATCTGAAAACTTTGCGTTATCTTGAACTCAGTGTCATTTTTGTGCTTCTTGGAGGAGAATCTCTTCAGCTCTACAATACCTATCCTTTCAGGGACACCTTTTCCTCCACACTGATGGCACATTAAATTTATTGGAAGCTGCACATCTCAGAGAAAACTGACATGATAAATCTGACTGTGCTGCTGCCTTTTCTGAGAATCTAGATTTTTTTTGCTTATAAGCTCTATTATTTTATAAAAAGTGAGAGGAAGAAAAGGCTATTACTGTATTTTAACCCATTACATTTCCAGAAACTGAAATCTGGTTTCATGCTTTCCTGAAAGAGTCATGGAATAATCTTCCCAGCTGGGCTGGCTTTCAACAATGAACTTGGCTGACCTCAGAAGAACAACAAAATTGCATTATGCCAGACAGAGTCCAGATGCCCTGCCTTTTTCCACAACAGCTTTTGTGTATAGGAGCTAAAGGACATGAGGCTGTTAAAGGAAATTCTTATGACATATGACATATGATCCTAGGTAAAACCTTAAAATACAGAGGAGGAATGAAGCCACTGCAATTTTTTTTCACAAGCATATCTTCTGCTCGGTTGATATTGCTATAGTTCATCTTAAATTGCTGCCATTAATTTAGTGAATTAGTCATCAACTATTTACAGCTAGGCTCAGAAGCATTTGTCATAAACATCAGAAGAAGAGAAGAAAAATAGCTTTTCCTAATACTATTGTGTGTTTAATTTTGCCATATAATATGTCTGAAGTCATTAGTCACTGATGTATTTCTTTCTGGAAAGGGCAAAAGATCAGTTACAGAGTTGCCCAACAAAATTATAAAGTATACATATTTTCTGCTGCAAGACACAAGCTGAGAGTCACAACAGGAGATGCTGTCTCACATCCTGAATCTGTAAATTTTATCAGAAGACCAGAAAAGTCTGCTTCCTCTAATGTGGTCCTTTTCCCTCTCTTCTGCCTTGTCTTCTTCAAGATTAATGTTCCCAGGTGTCTCAGTCTCTCATCATAGAAATGATGCTCCAATCCTTTAAACCTCTTTTTGACTCTTTGATGGACTAAGAGTATGTTCATGTCTCTGTCATACTGAGACACAGCACTCCAGGTGTGCTCAGACTGGTGCTAAGGATGCTCTCCCTCACCTACTGGACATGCTCTTCCTAAAGCAGCCCAGGGTGCCATTGACTTTCTTTGCCACAAGGGCACATTCCTGGATCACAACCAACTTCTCTGCCCTGCAGGACTTCCAGGTCCTTCTCTGCAAAGCGGGTATTTTAGGCTGTCTACTGTGCACTTTTTTCCTCCACACATACATGGAAGCCAACATAGAAACAAGAGAAAAATTGCCATGGGAAGCATTGGATTCTTATAATATTCACAAATCTAGTAGGTGCTTTAAGTCACACACAGTTTTTATTCCCTTCACTGTGGAAAAAAACCCAAATAAGTGGTTTCTCATGTATACATTGTTGGGACCCAAGCTCAGCACCTGTGAGTAGAGCTGGATGGGGCTCTTTCGTCTCTCAGTAAGTAATTTACAATGACACATGAGTAGTAATTTGCTATCTTAAATAAACATATAGGTGAGTGATGACTGTGGAAACAGGGTATGCAAGTTACAGTTTGCCTGGAGGGATTTAATTTCTCCACTGAACATTCTCATTCAGCATCTGAGCTCTGCAGCCTGGTGATTAATCTTCCTGAACACCAGACTGCTTGTAACAGGTTCTGGAGGTTCCTATCTGGAGTGTGCAGCACTGCTAATTAGCAAATCCACGGAACATCTGACATGTGTGGTCCTAAATGACCCTGACTTATTAAGTATATTTATTAATGCCTCTTGCAGTCAGATACACAGAAATATTATGGGTAAAGCTATTGGATGCACCTAGGAAGAATAATTAATCTTGTAAACAAGCCAGCGGAGAGTGGGATATAAATCAAAGCATCTGCTACCTTATGTCACCTTAAGTGTAAAGGAAATTTTTGTTGTCTTTGGTTGAATGCTGTGTGATACCTTAGCAAAGCTCATCAGCATGTTCGCAGCAATGTCCAAATACTGTACAACAAAGAAGGAATTAATACCCCTGTATATGAAGAAGTTAGAGTTGCAGTGATCAGATGACTGTTTTTTACAGACAGATATCAAGAAAAATAGTGTATTCTATCATAATGTAGCACTAAACTATTGTCTAAGTGTATGATGGATGTTCTGTCTGTGGCACGTAGTATCTGGCCGTTGATGGACTGGATTTACCCCTGCTTTTAATCCAAAGAACTACATAAGGACTTGTCTATGCTAAAGGGTATGAGAATAATGCCTCTGACTGCAAAAAAAAAGTAGACATGAATAAGAACATGGTTTGATGTCAGACCATTAACATATTGTGAACAGATTAGGTAGATAAATATAATGATAAAAGTGTACAGAACATGAAGGACACAACTCTGAGTGTCTCCCTTATTGCACTGATGAAATTCAAGCAGGAACCAAGGAGACACTTTGGATTTCTTCCTATACAAGCTTCCCAGAATACACCCCTGATGAACCTTGAATTAGGTTCTGGTCAAGTTCCAAGGCATGATCTGATTCTGATGGAAGGCAAAGTATTTCAGCTTTCCTGTTGAGACAAAACCAGCTGGCATCTGTTGGCTAGTTGAGGCCATAAAGGACTAAGCTACCTGTCACCAGTGCAAGATGGCTGTCAATGACAGTGTTCGTATTCAAGCTGTATAAAAAACCCCACTGTGATGCTTTTCAGAAACACTCTGAAAAGTCCCTGAATTCTCACTGTCAGTGCGACTGTCAGCTTTGATTTGAATGGCAAACAGCATTTGCTGTCTGCTGAAAGCTGAGAAGGATGTGGCTTTCAAGCACAGAGGCTGCCAGTGCCACTCCTGCCCCTTGCAAGGAGACCACACAGCCCATACCATTTTGAAAAAGACACTTGTTTACTTTGGCTGCTTTAAACCAGTAAGCTTTCCTTGCACCCTGAGTGGGTACAGAGTCCAAGGAGACCACATACAGCTCTGTGCTTCTTCTCATAGCTGCATAACTCAAGCTGTGTTCTTAAGCAGCTCATATCATAATCTTACAAGCTTTATTATCTCTGGCACAGCTATAGAAGAATAGGACAATCTTCAGGAAAAATTCTAAGCCCTCTCCACCTCCAGTCAAATCCATTAGGACTAAACTGCACTAACCTCTAGGCTGGTATTAAGAGTGGATGAGAATTTCAAGTGTGATTTAGGTATTGCTTTCTGGGAACTTTTTCTTTATTCTTACTATCTGTCAAACCTCATATAATTCATGGGGTTTTTTTAATATAGTGAGCTGAAATGGATGTTATGCATTAATATTTTATCTTGAAAACAAGACAGTAACTGTTTATTATTAAGGTCATGACATAGACTAAAAGCATTAAATAGTATCTGTGAAGTTATTTTAAATTTTTGAAACAATTCTTCACAGAGTTAAAGCATTATAAGAATTGTTAGAATCTGCAGGCTTTGGAAGAGAGAAATGATTGTTAAGCCAACTCAGCAGATGATTTCTAGAACTTTACAGTGGCAGGATGTACTTTCTCCTTCACAGTCTGGGCCACAGCTTCTTAGTGAAATACGATGACAATTAATCTCTGCTCAGTATTCCCACAGCACACTGTGTACATCGTCCACTACATCTCCCATTTGTAACTAAACAGCATCTGTAGTACCCCCTGTAAATGCATTGTTTGGTAAATGCAAATTTTTTAGTGATCTCTATATAGAAATGACGGCACCAAGCCACTCACCTTCTTCCTTTTAAAGCACAAAAACTCCTTCAGAAAACACTAAGTGACAGAAACACCAGCCAGGACTGCTGCAAACAATTTTGAGTAGACTGCATTTCCTTTCCATTATCCTGGACCAACACCCCCAGCTCAGATATAAAGCCTTTCTCATCTAGGCCACTCCTATGTCCAGCTCCAGCAAATCATCCTGTCATATCAACAGCTTTCTGCTTGACCACCCACTGGAGTCTCCCAGCACAGATGAGCAGTCTTAGGGAAGTTCAATATGCCAAGCTCCTCTCAGCAGGGATAGGGGCTACAGAAGCCTGAGAGGCAGCAAAAATCTTGTCCCAGTAGCGCCACGCAATGAGAAGTTTCCAGAAGTGCCCCCTCTTTGAGAGGTGGATTGCCCTGTGTCTCCAAACTTTGCTCTCTGCAATATCAGTATTTCATTTTCTATACTCTTCAGCTACTCTACATTTTGTTGATGCCATGTCAATCTGAACAAGAATTTCTTGAAGTGAGGACATAACACACAAAGTTCACTGTAGGACTTGCCTTGAACTCAGCCTAATTTATGTTTGATTCTAAAAGCTGGCTTTCTACATTTTTAACAAACCCTGTGATATAAGTTGAAGGTTAGATCCACAGTACAAGTTTAAGCACTTCTAACTGGCGCAGTGCAACTCAGAAGAACAAGGTCAGACATCCTGGCATCCTCAGATAAATAATGGAGAGAATTAGGCACAATTCCAAAGGGCAATACAGAAATATCACATGCCCAATACAGAAAGCAGCCAAGAAATTTTAGTTAATTAAAAGTTTCACCTCCATCCTAGAGATTAGACACAGTCCTTTGGCAGTCCTGAAGGAGGTACCCTCTCCTAGCAGAAAGTACCTTGAGATGCTTTCAGGAAGAAGAAGATTTAAATCAGTCCTGAACTGTTTTAAAAATACATGTTTCTCAGGAGTAGGTCCTCCCCATATATCTATACAATGTTCTGAATAAGAAAAACACCCATGAATTCTCTGCAGCTCAGCAGCCAAGATCAGAGCTTTCAAGGCTGAGAAGAGAAATGTAAATATCCCACTTTGTAGCCTGCAGATTATAACATTAACCTGAAGGATGGAAGGCTTGGGCTCTGGTTTACAGGGTGAGTAATTCCTAGTGGTCGTGCCAAGTAATCTCAGAGTGTCTGGACTATACACGTCTTGTAGGGGAGAGTAAAATAAAAAGAAGTGTTCTGTGGATCTTCTCAACACCAGCAGGAAAGTTTTCTGCAACTCTAAGCAACACCTGATGCTCTGAAAATACTTTAGAATTCAATGATATCCCACTGTGGAAAAGTAAACTTCATCATTATAGTGCAAATATTATGGTGGGTTGCTAAGGCTGCATAAAAATACTACCTCTACATCTCTTTTCCAAAGCAGTGCTGAAATAGTCTTTACAAACTGAAATACTTGCTTGAAATACGACATAAAAAATTAAATATCTATATTACTCTCATACTTATCACATGTAGGGAGAAAGATGGATATTTGGACAGTGGCAATTTATTATACTGCCAGTAAGAAAACCTAAAATTAGAAAGCAATAACTGGTTTTCACAGTAACTCCAGAACTCTTGAGTTAAATTTGTCCTTGATTAAGTCTGTTACATTCTTTTGGTAAGCAGGATTGCAGGATTGTTCTGCTTAAATTAGAACCTCCTCATTTTATAAGCTTTCAGCCAAAGCACTTAAAAAAATTAAAAACAAAAAAAAACCCGAACCAACCAACCAAACAAACAAAAAAAAAAAAGCGCAATACTGTTGAAAGAGCTGATGTTCTCTTTGTTTGCAAGCGCAGTGAATAACTACCTCATGTGTAGGCTGTAGAACATGTTTTAAATTACCTCTACAGAGGTAAGTAAAGCAGCATTTTTTAGAATAAGTAAATTTGCATTAATTCAAAAGCACAAAAATAATGATGCCTATTGCTTTCCTTTTCTCTGCAACCACCATTGATTTTTGATGTGTATATTAGCAGCATCATGCAGGACACTCTTTTATCTTTTTCTGTCTGGCTTTGCAAAAGCATCTGCACTCCTTAGATCTCTTCATTCCAGTGCACTCTTCTCTAAGGCAAAAAAATGGCCTATAAAATGTTTTGAAAGTTAATTTTGAACCAGTACCAGAATGGCTCTTAAAAGCAATCCTTTACTATAAAATCCTGCTTCCAGCTACAATTTGCTGAGGTCTAATGGCCATCTGACAATTAGACACTCTGTACCCACATATGAAAGAAAGCAGATATACAAAGAACTCTCAGTATTTCTATATCCCAGCTAGCAAAAGCTACAATTCAAAATGTAGCTCTCCAAGCATATGCCAAAGAATGGAGAGGACAGGTCAGAGGGCCAGTTGTTTGCGTCACCATAGGTTTCACTAGACAGAATGCATTAAGAATATTTATGAGTTGGACAAGCAGAGTTGCCCGTAATGCAATTGCAGCTCATTTAATTGAAAAAAGGGAATGAAAAATGCTTACCTCAACATGTCTGCTTAAGCCGTCATCTGATTTACTCCATTTGTATCAATACAGGAAGTCAAAGAGGCAAATTGAATTTATGGACCAGTGGAAGATAAACCAATTTTCTCTGGAGAAACCCAAGTATCATAGCTCATACCTAAGTCTCCTCTTCTGTTTTCACATCACTCATTGTACACAGCACTTTTACGCAGCAGTAAACCAATTTAAATGATCCATACATGCCAGCTATTGTACTGCTCACACACCGTCCCTCCGGTGCAACTTTGCTCTCTGTGGGGCGCCTGAAGCAGCACAAATCACCATGCAGCCCCCCTGACAAGGGTGAGGGTCCTGGCACAGACATCCCCACTCCTCTCAGGTCTTGGCAGCCTCAGAAGGGAAGTGCCAAGATGCCGGACCCTCCTGCTCCCCTCGTCTCATGTAAGTCTGTTCACTTGCACCGCGGTGTCCAGCTGTCAGGACTCAAAAGTGCTCCCATTATACTGCTTAGTACCAATTTAATGACAGTCTTGCCCCCCCACCAGCCCAAGTCCTTTTGTTACGGTTGACATAAACACATGTGCCTTTCAAGGCTACTTGTTTTAAGCAGCTTTTTCAAATATTGCAGTTAATTCCAACTGAAAAGCAACAGTGTGTCAAAGACAAAGCTTTAATGTAAATAGGCATGGATTTGAAAATACAGCTGACACGGCAGATGTTTTTCTAGACTCGGCATTTCTCTAACAGAAAATGCCAGACTTATCAGAACTGAAATGTTCTAGGGAATATGTTGACAAAACATCCAACTGACTCAAGGATGTTCCCACAGAAATCTGCCTTGTCGCTGGCCCATGTGACCTCATCTCTTTTGTCCCCTCATGTCTCCAATGACCAACATGGTGGGGAGTCAGGGAGCCAGGAATGAATCAGGAAGCACCTCCACAGTAAAGGAATTCTATTTCTAGGGAGCCTATGAAGTGGATTTTGCTTTTTGAAAGACAGTATTTCACAGTGGTCCATGATGGGAACCTAACCCAGGACCTTCATACCTGCAGAAGCTTCCTTCCTTTTGAGCCAGATGCAGGGAACTTTGGGATGCTCAGCTTCTACTACATTTACTGAAAACATGATCGTCTCTGGTGCATCTTCCCACGCTCCTCATGTCGCTGTTTTCCCCATGGATGAGTAGAGAAACGACACGAAGTCCAGGCTCAGGGATAGATGGAAGCGCTTTAATGATCTTTCAGAAGGCTTTTATATGTTAGTTCTCAAAAGCGTATTAAATGGCATAAGGTAATTGGTTTTTTGCCATCCACCCCTTAAAGGGATTGGTCAAGTTCTAAGACACCCATCTCTGAATGTTTTTTTAGTTAGAACCATACCAATTCTGCAAAACAACCTGCAGCTGCAAGAAGTTTACAAAACTGTAACATCGTTTTGAGTTACTTGCATGGGAAAGACAGAACTCTCACAAAAATGCTGCAGAGAGCTGAAGAAATTCTCTGCTGAAGCTTTTTCAGCATCCATACTCCTCAGTATAAATTGCCTCATAGTGGGCTTTTGGCTGAAATTCCCCACTATTTGAAATAAATGGACCCAGAAAACGAGCACCTCCTTTGAAGTAAGTATTTTGTGAGCAGGGAAGGTTGTCTTGATGACAAGGTCATCAAACAGCCATCTGTTGTAACCAAAACAAAAGTAATCATGAAGTTGCCTCAGGGACTGGAAAACTTACAAGATCCAGGCTATTTCCTCTTGTTTTGGCCTCTCTTCCCTAGGAAGGGAAATAGTGCAGGGATGAAGAGCAGCAGAGTGCACCGCAACTCATGTTAGTAGGAAGGACATCTGTGAATCTGGGCCAGTCCCTTGTGTTTTCACTCTTGGAAAGAGTTGCTAAAGCAGAGTGTGGGCCAAGTTCCCTAAGAGGTGCTCGGAGAGTTAGAAAAGCCTAATTTGACAAGGTCACCACAAAGCAGACTGACCTAAGCTACTTTGCAGATGTAGTGTAGACTTTCTAACTGGGGTTCAGCTGACCTTCGGCTGCCAGATGACATCCTGGTTCAGGATGCAGATCCCTATGCTGCCTGTGTCTGAAGTTAGACACAGTGCATCCCACCCACAGTGCTGAGCACTTCAGTATGCATTTTCAAACACATTAAAAGTGAGTTTTCTCCACATGAACATAAAATCGTTCTGTCCTTGGTATGTAGTGGAGGAGTTCCACCAAAATCATTATAGAGATATGATTACATGCAATTCTCACTGCTCGTTCTCTGTTTTTTTCTTAGTCAAGATCAGGTATGCAGGATAGTTATTTTCCTGTTTGACAAACTGCTTTCAGATCACTCTGGGAGGAGATCTAGATGCCATCTCCTTGTCCTTAGGACATTGTGCCTGCCTTCCCCACTCCATAATGATACACAGGAATCTTGAGCAGTTCTAGTCTGGTCAACAATGGCCACAGATTGGAAAATGTGTATTTGTGAACTCAATTCTAATCCTTTAAGCACAAACCAGCAAATTGCAAAGGGCACACGATTATTTTTTATGCTCACAGCTTAGTTCCAGGATAAATTACTAAATCACTGAATTTTACCACCATCAAAACATACGCTTACAAATGGCAGAAAGTGCTAATACACATGGCTTTCTGGAGTTCATGATTAATGTTGAAGCAGAAAAGCTCCAGGCTGATTTAAATTGGTCCTCGTCTTGACAGACATTAACAAAGAAGGGGCTTTCTTTTCTGATTTTTTTTGAGGGGGTGGTAGTATAATTATATAAAGTTTTAATTCAATAACTAGAACTGCCAAACTCAGCAGGAGAAATAACACATGACAAGTAGAAGTGAGAGGAGAATGATGTAAAAACCATCAAGGCTGTAGCTGTATCTTTTATAAGGACAACACAGCCTGGAGAAAGACTGTGTACGTTTTAATACAGTGACCCCAGAAAGCAGACTTACATAGAATTAACAAAGAAGCAAATATAATCTATTGTTTATGACAGGTAACAAATAGACAACCTTGACAACAGGGTTATTTATCCGTGGACCATAGATAGCATGGAAAACACCACCAGCAATAAACCATTTCCCACTTCAAACAGAGCTGTCCACAACCCTAATGTGAAAGGATCACATTTGAAAACAGATAACATGACTCTGTCTCTATGGCCCTTCTTTCCTGGACACTTACCAATTGATGATCAATCTTACTAATTCAAAGTTATAGTCTCTCCACTCATTCTCCATTGCCATCAAAGTCCAAATCTGGGCTTAAGTGATCTTGTTCTTCTGTCCTTAAGCTCACCACTAAATGTTTGGATTAATCATTTGGGAAATTCAAAATTGGCAGGGAAAATACCAACACAGCTTCTGTATCATAAGCAGTGATACATATACTCCTCTTCTTCTGTGATGGTCATCTTCTTTCAGTAGATCCCATAGCTGTCCCGTCTTTGAGGTCTCCTTTGCTTAGAGCTGCCATTGTAGTAGATGAGCCAAACTTCATCCTTCCCACACCCTTCTTTATGACATTCTTCATGAAACTGGTGTCTTTTATCTGCTATTTAACAGCTCCACAGACACTTTTCATGTACGTCTTTGTAAGAAGTCCTGATCCTGGCCAGGTGATAGCTGGGGGGCTCTGTATCAGGAAAACAGAGAGACAGTAGATCTGTAAAGAGTTATTTTGTTCAATAAAACAACCCTTGAGAAAAAAAAATAGTTAATTGCTGCTCTGTTCCCACACCTCCCCCAGTGTATCCCAAACATGCCAAAATAAGTGAGAAACACATGTTGCTCTCATTCTGCAGAGCAATCAAGGTAGGGCTCTTGAACTTCTGAGAGGACACAGTTACAGAGCAGATGCACATAGAAACATGAAAATTTCTAACCAAGTTAAACTAACTCCAGCAAGTTCTCAGTTTCCCTTATGCTTCCTTCAAAGTAGGTTCAGCCACTACAGGAAACTTTAGTCACATGAACTGATAGATGGCAAATTAAATCAAAACCAGACCACCTTTCGCAAATGCCACCCTTAACTTGTTACCACTCCAAAGTGCTCCCAATGATAACAACTTCTCATTTTTTAATAGAGTCTTGCTTTTGTTCATTTTTGGGTCGCATTTGCAAGCAGTCTCAATATTTCTGAACAACTGCCAGTCCAAAATTTTGTTTTCCTTTCTATTTTGGTTGTGTAAGAGTATTTCATATGTTTGGCTCGTTAACTTTATGCTCTCTTGGAAGTGAAGGCAAAAGCTCTGCTTCAAGGCATAATTTGCATGTAGCTGACAGCAGCAATTCATCAGGTTCTTGGACCTTAACATATATATAAGAATCTGGGCTTCAGCTTAATTTCTAAATCAAGTAAATCTTCAAAGCCTTTTCAGACAGCATTTTCTAAAAAAAAAAATCTTATTAGTTAAAATGCTATAATTGTCAAGGTATCACTGCATTATGTAGGCTATAAACAGGGCTATATCCATTTAAAATCATAAAAGCTTCATTGCCGTAAGGTAACCCATGGCAGAATAATATGTATAGTTTCATACACACATACGCACCATTTGATATCAGACCTCAAGGTCTACCTGGGGGAAAGTCTGGGATTTCTCATTTGTAAGATATTTCTAAGAAGACAATTTAAAAAGTCTATACTTTATGAACATTTAAAATTACATGTGTTGGTTTATGAAACTTATACTATTACTTTGTATTTTATTTAGGCAATCTTTCTTTTCCAAGAGGTTGAAATCACCTCAAAGAGAATTAAACTTTCTAGATAGAACATTAAACATACCAAAAAACCCAAACACCTGAATCGTTCTCTCAGATGAAGTTAGTGGAGGGGTTACTCTTAATTTTGATTCAGGTACATTTTACCTGTTTAGAGCCAAATGCAGCCCAGAGCTGAAGTAAGAGGAATATGGACAACAGAGAACATCACCATCTAGAAAAGCAGTCCAGAGACCTCTGTTTGACAGTGCTAGAAACTCTTTAACTGTGCAGCTGTCACAACTGCATTTGTGCTTTTGTCCTGTACCAAAGAAGTGCTGATTTCCAAAGTCTTGGTTCAGGCTTAATCCCATTTTGGCAGATTGATCCCGATCTCAGATTGAGGTCCCTCCACAGCTCACCTCTGAAGCACTCCCACACCTCCATCCTGTCAGCCCACCAGTTCAAAACCACTGGTAGGTTCAAATTTTCCCTGAGGTCAGTGGAGTCAAGGCCGCTTTTTGTCCAAGAGTGGTCCTGGTTTCTCCAAAACTCAAAAATTTTACTTTGCTTGATTGTTTATTTTTTTTAAATACAGTTTATGCACTGAAGCCTAAGACTTGTGGGACCTGCATTCTTTATTTACCTGAAGTGGTTCAAAATCACCTCAGCTATCAGTGAAGGTGTTGTGTTGAAGCTGTGCCTCTATGCTGTGGCCAGACTCTGACTCCGCACTAGCCAGGGCTGTCCTAGGACACTTGACCAGAAAGGGGGCAATCCTGAGCACCAGTCACAGCAGCCAGTATCTGTCTATTAAAATACACAAACTGTGTCTGGAGCAAGGACTGGAGTCAGCTTTTCACTCCTGCCTGCAGCAGTTGCCACCACATTACAGAGTGTTTTGTTCCTCCTAACCTTATTCTCCTTTCAGCTCATTATTAAAGTACACACAGGCTCTTCTCCAGAGAGCGACTTGAGAACATCTCCACACAAAACAGCCTCCTAGCTGTGGACATGGCACTTCTGGAAAGTTTTAACTTGCTACCAGCTCAGCATAGGCTCAGCTGTGTTTGTGGGCAAGGGCTTTGGTCCTGGCCCACATCTTGCAGTTGCAACAGGCCCCACAACATTTCTGTGATTTCACCACATACCAAGGATTATCATGGCAAATGACAATTATGCTGGTTAGCTGAGGTTCAGGCTTGTGGTCTGAGATGCACAGTGTACATGGCCATGCCTGGATTGATTATGCTAAGTTTTAGGAAAACTGTAATTCAAGTGTCATTGTCAATCAAACTTTCCCTTTAAAAACATCAAAACAGGACAACTCAATGGTGTAATCAATACACATTGACAATACAGTGTTTTATCAATTATCTGCTTGACTGACAGATGCAAAAAGAAAAATTAGGCTGTCTGCTAGTTAATTCAATCCTTGACTAAGTTTTTTGTTGGTTTTTTTTCCCTTTGTGTGGACATAAACACTGGATTTGGAATGGCCAGTTACGAATCCCATTGTTAAAATTATTAATACTCTCATGTTTCACCTGTTGCTTTATTTTTTCTAAAGAAAACAATATAAATAACAAATAAGGTACTAATAAATTTCAGTTTGAAAGAAGCTGAAACTATTATTTGTAGAAATTTATGTTCTGTAAGGCCTTTTTACTAAGCAATTAGAAAGCCTGAAACCACTGATCTACAGATATTCTTTTCATCAAACATACATTTAGAAAATGTTTGCATCTTTCTTATATATTTATTTATGTTATGAAATCTAGAACAGGAATTTATCTGATCTTGCCGTTTATTCTTTACTTCAGTCTATAATCTGAAATTACATTCATCTTCTTTGGTAATTTGCTTAAAAGGAAACAAACTGAACTTTCAGGAACCAGTATCACAGCTCTTTGGGAGGACAAAAGTAAAAAGAGATGGATATGCAGCTTAAGGCACCACAATTAGTTGCTGTTATGAAATTAATTAACATCTGGCTGGCATTGGCAACTACTGACATTATTGTGGTGTCATGTTACATGATAAGTAAGAGGAGAAGAAAATTTCTAGAAGAATGAAAATCTATTTTTCTGGGCCTGTTCCTACCAACTAGAAACATAGGAAGAAAACCACACAATGTATCTGTTGTCCAGCTTATAAATGTTTCTATGTTGGATGATATCTACCTTTTTTCCCTTACTGTTTTTCTGAGACTACAAAAACTCCTAAATTAAGCCAAATTTACTCTGTAGTCATGTTTTTGTTTGTACTATATGTTCCTATGCACATCCAATAACAACAGTGCAATTAAAGTTTTACTTGCTGCTCAAATCAGCAGTCATTGGATGTGTTTTCCCTGCTAGTTCATACAGTAACCTTTCAGAAATCTAGACTCAGCAAAGAAAACAAAAGAAGGAGAAAGCTAACCTGATGGAAGGAATCTGTTTATCACAGAAGCACACGTTTTTCTGTTTTACTGATTCAAATCAGTCCTTAAAGCCATCCAGATGTTACAGTTTCAGAGGAGCACTAAAGTAGAAAACACTCCAGAGCATTTAAAGTCCAAGAGTAATTAAATGTAAAGAAGGTGGAGCATTTATCAGTAGAATTAGTGCAGTTTTTTTAAACATGAATAGGTCAAACTCTGAACCATACTAAGCTGTGCTTGTGTATTCCTGTTTTTCCCTTAAGTAGCTGCACTATGATTATAAATTCATTCTAATTATGCTTTCTGCTTGGTAGCATGCCAAAAGGTCTCTTCTTCATCTGCTCTGAAATGTTCCTGTTTCCTTCTGTTCTGCCTCAGTAGCTTCAGAACCTGCCACCTAGGTACATACACAACAGCAGATGCATATAACTACACCCTTTACAGAAAAACTTCTGTCTCCAAGGCAAAAATAGAACAGATTGATGGGATCAGTATTAAACTGGTTCCCTCTAATGGGTTAAAGACTCCCATACTAATGGGAGTTAGTTCCCATTATGTAGTTCCATATACTAATGTGGTTGAAGTCTGCAAGGAGAAAAAAAGATCAATACAAACTTATGGGCTCTTCATAAGCATTAAATTAACAGCAGAAAAATGCAGGGTTATGTGAAAGGAATGCTCATGATCCTCCACTGAGGCTTATAAAGCTAACTGAGCACAAAATTATGTAATTATGGTGTTAAATAAGACTTCGAGGGTAAAGTACCTAGAGGATTTAAAAAAAAAAAAAGATGCTTGCTACAGCTTTGACAATTAAAAAAGCCTTTTCAAATGGAAGTCTGCACCATCCGTCTATCTGTTTACTATCAGCTACCCCCTCACTCCCTTTCTGCTTTTCCAGTTTATCATTTTAATCTTCAGCATTTCCAACTCCCCCATCTAATTCCCTGCCCCTGTGTAATTCCCCAGATCTTTACTTCATCAAGGTATAATTTTTTGGTACACAGAGTCAAAGGTTTGTTACTTTTCCCCTTTGGACTTTTGACCTCTTTCAAAGACGCTTTTAAAGTCCTAATGATTTACTGTCTCCTCCAGCTGTTAAGTCAGACAGTTCCTTCCAAACTGCAAAGTACAAATGGTAGGTATCGAGTCTATTGACATGTAAAAAAAATATCAAACAGACAAACTAAAAAAGGCTTCAGTTCCTGCTGAAGCCAACCAAAATACAGGAAAGCAGTCATGCTGGCCCAGATCCCCCCCAAAATTCAAGTGCTCATTCTTTGCTGTTTCATCCAAGCCTAAGAGCTCTCTACCCAATCTGGTGGTTGTCCTAGACACAGCCTCTTTCTCTTCATCCAGTGGATCTTGCAGAGGGTTTTTAGTGAAGTGACCTGTTTCCAATAGGTGAAGAGTCAATGATGCCATGACCTAGCCTAATATTTTAATCAGAGCTTCTCCTAGGGGATCGGATACATAGGTCTGAACCTTCTCTGGCTTGAAGGGGAGGTGCTCAAAAGGCAGAAATCCTCCCATTTGTTAGCAAATGCTTCAATCACTGGCAATTTAATTAAAAAGGAACGCCATACCTACTTCTTGTATGTTATAAAAAGAAAAAATTGTAGTCATGGCTGCATTTTAAAAAATGTCTGGGAAAACATGCTATGAATTTAATAAAAAGGCTTATGAAATCAAGCCCTTTGGAGGAATACAGGCAGAAAAAGACCCTTTTCCATCTTCCCAATGGTCACCTGTGAAATCTCTTTCCTGCTGAGGCCAGGCAGTAATATAGATGTGAAGAATTGTCAGTCAGCACAGGAGCCATGGCAGATCATTAGGTAGGGGAACAGGATTTTCTGGATCTAAATGCCTTCTCAATCTCCCTCTACTCAACAAAAAGAAAAGGTTGCTGTACTGCAATAGCCTTTCTTGGTAATGAGTCAGAAGTATTTTTATGAATATAGCTTCAAGTACTGTTCCTAGATGTCAGGGGCATAAATAGAATTTTATATCTTAATTAGAAAGTTTTCAAGAGTCAGTATTTTCCTTGTTTTTACAGAACTATACAATTCTCAACAAAAAGGACTACTTTCCATGTGCAGCCACAGCAACAAACGTAGACAAAAAACATTGCTTTTTGGAGATCATGTAAGTTTAGAGACGGGCTTTATTTTCTGTTTCTTAGTAAGTTGCTGATCAATAGTGCTAGCCTTTACTGTAGTCTAGTTAGCTTTGACACTGAAGAGTAACATACAGATTAAAATCAACACTGAGAGTAAGCATCAACTGTGCATCTACAACTTGGAAGTTAAGGAAGGCAGCTTCTCTAAATTAGAAACAAAGCAGTGCTTAGTTGTCATTGTTTGAAATTTGGTCAATTTTTAAAGTTGGTTCTGCCTACAGAGGTGGCAGAATGGCTGTGGCTTGATCTGTAACAAGACCTTTTTTAGGTTTGGGGCTTTTCAAGCGAATCCATTTCTTTTCTCCTTATCTGCTTTGCAAGAAAGTACTAGGGACACTTATCTATGCTTCCAGGTTTTCAGATTGCAGAAAAAAAAAATTATATGTACAGCTCCAGTGAGATCCCCACTAACAATCTGTGTTACCTGTGGAGAAGTTAGAGTAGGAATTCAGAGAGGGTGGAATAAGTAAAACAAAACCTATAAGGTCATCAGAAAAACACTGCTGAAAAGCCTTAGTGTTCAGAAGTCTTTCATCCTTTCAGATGCTCGACATGGCTGAGGTTCAGTCTGGCTAAGAATCACCGTTACTTGTATAAGAAGAACTTTATCAGCATTTCCCAGGTGCACACTAATACCCTATGGTTATAAGCAGTCTAATGTTTTCTGCTGCTAAGAGACAATGAGTGAGTGAATGAGTCCTGGTGAGCAGAGGGAAGAGTGGAAAGTTTCCCCATGCTGTTTTGAGCCATTACATGTGTCAGTATTCCTACTGTGAGTAAGGACTCAGAGCCAAAGCGGATAAGTGCAAAACGTATCATCAAAATCAAATTACAAGGTGAACATAATTTGTTTCTGGGTACGGACATAATTCCTACGTTCTGGTTTACTGGGAAGCTCTTTGAATCAAGACATTCAGACTCTGTATTGAGATGTATTTACAACTCTGAGTTGATGTTTAGAGATCTCTGACCAAGTACAGAAAAGTTTGTCCATGTGTTTAATTAACTCTATAAAGTACAGAAAAGTTTGTCCATGTGTTTAATTAACTCTATAAAACTTAGGGAACTATTGTCACTCTCCTTGCAACCATTGCACATCAGTTCTGACCAAGCTGTTCCCATACCTGAGATCCTAGGTCCCTGTCCCTGTTCAGGTCTTCTCAGCTGGGCCAAGATCTGAGCTAAGACCTTGAGTCAGGTTAGCAGGCTGCACACCACCCCAGCAGAGAAGCTCTGAGTGCTGCATCCAAGCAGGGTCTTCCTGAAAGCACCACAACTCATTCCAACCTCATTTAAAGGTCTTCCTCCTTCCAGACTGTTTCATATGCATGCATCTTCCTTCATGCCCTGTTGATGTTTAGGAATGTTCCAACTCCTTTTGTTAGGTCTTGTAACCCCATTACAATTACTGAATAATAACAGAGTTATGAGATGCTGAACAAGCTGGTTTGCATACAAGCTCCAGGAGTGCTGCACAGACTAGCCCAGGCCTTGGCTACCTGGTTCTCCTGTGCCTTCCCCTGTGCTTCCTCCCCATTACCCCTCACCAGAGCTGGACTAAGCCCTCTGTACAGTCTTTTCACTACAGTTTTTTTCTTTTCCCCTTCCCAGCCTCAAGTGGCAGCAATCTTCCTTTTCCTCATGAAGCCATCAGAGCAGAGCTGGTGAACAAGCAGGGTCATATGGGAATGGGTGGGTGGGTGAGAGGGACAGCCAATGCAGATGCAGCACTTCCCATGCTTCAGGGAAGGTGGACAAACTCCTGCTGTCATTCTGCTCCACCATGGGGCAAAGCTTCTATCAGGAAATGTCTACCGCCCCTCTTGCCATCCAAATGAGATAGAGGAGTGACAGAGACCCAAAAAAGGGGAGAGGTTCATGTCCCAAGTCACATATCTGAAAATGTTCAGATTCCTTGACTAAAAGGTCTAATAATATTGAAATACTAACTAGTGTGTGATGATACCATTCTCAGCACAGTCAATGATGCTGACAGTATCCCTCTTCACTAAAACAGGACATCTTTAAACATCTCATCAATCCTTGATTCAGAAGGAACCATTGATCTTTTAGTCTCAACCCTGGAACTAGAATTTCACCTATGGTACTCTGTATTATCCCTGAACTTTGGCTGAATCTGAATCAAGTATTTCAGAAATATGTCTAGCCAAGTTTCTTAAAATTCTAGCAGTGGGAATACACCACATCTACCTTGAATTGCTCCAGGAGATAGGCATATTCACCATTTAAAATATCTGCAACTTGTTTAAAATTTTTATTTGCTTAGCAAAGATCCCAGTCCTGAGATTTCTGTTGTTGCATTAAAGAGCTGTTGTTTTTCTGAAGCTTTTCCTACATGTAGGTATCTGTAGGCAATGAGGAAATCACATCTGCAACTTGAATAATTTAAGGTAATTTGTTCAGGTTTCTACCTATTCTCCAGACTACAGCTTAGACTCTTTCAAAACTTTTTCAGCTTTTCAGAAGAATTCTCAAAATTAGGACTTCAGAGCTGAAGTGTTCCAGTGATGGCCTTGCCATGACACAGAAGCCCTGCCTCTCCTCCTACCTGTGCCTTTGCAGATACCTCCCAGGTCAGATTAGCTCTTTGGCTAGCTACCTCAATGGAAATGCCTATCCTGCTAGTTCTACCTTACTCTTAAGACCTTGTCAATGTCAGCATAGCAGTGTCCTATCTCAAAAGCAGGACCTACATTCTTTGTTTCAAAATCCAGTCTACAGTTGTCTTCAAAGGCCCACAACTCAGATCAACCCACTTACAGAATAATCCAACTCATTCCATATGACTCGCTTGTCCGTCTCTCAATTTACTTACCCAGTAGCTTGAGGTCACCTGCAAATTTTGCAAGTGATAATTTTCTATTTTCTCCCAGTTGATTGATACAGGTATTAAGAATTCCTTTAATTTACTCACAAGGTACATGTTTGATAAGAAAAAGTATATTTACAGGGAATATTAGCAGGAAGAAAGACTGACATCTGCCATCCAGACAAGCATTTTGATGTTTAGTGCACAAGAGAGAGGACCAACACAGAATAAAGACAGCAAAACATTTTAAATTCCCAGTCCCTCCACCCACCACACATAATTCCTCTACATCAGTTCCTCATTCAGAAATAGCCTTTTGTCTTCACAAGCTACATATTCTTACTCTTTTTTTGAGACAATGCCAGTTTCAAAGCAGCAGCTCAATTGCATCTTCTTTAAACACAATGGAAACTTTCCAGATAGTGCATTAGATTGAGGATGAGATTCATGAGGTCCTTTACTCTTTATTGTAATTTTCCAAATGTATATTTATAAAGTGTGTAATAAATTTCAAAGTTGATTGTTTAAGCAGGACAATTTTGATATCTCTGGTCCCAGACAGAGGTCCTGAGACTTTCAAAAATTTAAAGCAGGAAATATATACAGGCAAATTCAAAGGAAGCTAATCTGTCTTTGTAAGTTTTACTGTTGTGTTCAGCTAGTACACAGAAAGCTTGAAAAGCAGTTGTTCAGATCAAACAGATCAGCCCTGGAAGCAACAGGTAATTGCCACTGCCCCAGACACACAGCTAACCAGGCTGACCATTGAAAGGCAGCCCAAAAGTGATCGGCCCTTGAAAAAAATCATCTTTCAGTCTTCCACCCTCCACATTTGTCCATGGGGCAAGCCAGCCTCTATGAGATTATCCTGAAAGTAAAAAAAAAACGGGGCAATGATTCAGGGATGCTGATGCAGAAACACATGGTTCATCCCTGAAGGGAGAAATCAGACTCCAAGCTTATAAAACAAGCAAGCTGCTTCTCTCATGGGCTTGCAAAAAGAGAAACAGGGGGGATCAAAAGAAACCTCAGCAGATGTTCAGTGCCACTAAGGGACAATTCATGAGACTTTAGGAGTATATTCTGCTAGGAGAATATACTCTACACTACACAGCAGAATCACAGTACGCTATTATTCACATGGAAAGAAATCAGCTAGTCAATCAAAAGCCAGCATGGTTATGCATTTTGTTCCCCTTTCCTGAGCTGGAAGTATTCAAAACACTTTCTTTCCCCTGTTTGAGTTTTGCATCAATATTCTCAAATGACCTGAGGAAAAATACAAAAAGTTATAGAAATGTTTTAAGTAAATAAAATAGTGAAACAAATCCTTGCAGTGAGTGGCAGGGAAGTTAGAATGAATACGGAATGCAAAAATTACTAGAATACTGGCAAACAGAAGGAAAAAATTATGATCAAGCAGTGAAAAAGATTCCTGGTAGCACACATAGTAATAAAACCGTTTACAGATTACTAAGAAAACATTCCCTGGCCATAACTGAGGGCATCTATCATTTTGTGGGTGCAAAATTTGGAATATCTGCATCAAAACCTTAAGGGGGCAGAGTTCAATCTCTTTCTAGTTGAATGCGGTCTCAAAGTACCACATGTTCCTGTTATAAGCTGCTGGGAAAGCAAAAAACACACTGCAAGCTTTCTCTTCTCCAAGAGAATGTTTCATTCATGGTTGGTAGCTCTCTATTTTGAAATTCTATATTTAAAGTAAATAATTAATTTACATTGTCTTATATTTCTGCTCTCCTGGCATTTATTATAGATTTGTATTTGGAGTGAAAAGTGGGGGTTGGGTTTGCATATTTTTATGCTTGTTACTTTACACAGGCTTCTCTCTGTGATACATGATAGCTCTGGTCCTCAGTAGTCTTATGTTGCTATCACACCTGTGCCCAGAAGTGCTAGAGAATTGCCATGTTGTGTGTGAGAAAGATGGTTAGATCTACTCATTGCCCTACAGAGCAGGAGATATAATTTATCATCTGGAGTACAGTTGAGTTGCTAGGATCACTGTCTGTAATAAACATAAAGCACATAGCTTCACCCTTGGCACGCATTCCTCCATTTCTCCTAGAGAGAATGTTTTTTTAAAAATCAGAGTGGGAATGGTGGGAACTCCATTTTTATATCAAGCATAGGATTCAGCCAGCCAACCTCATCTCCCTTGCTCAACTTTGAGAAGTCACCAGTGAGTAAGAACCGTTTTTGCACAGAGATGTGGGAGCAGCTGTTTACAATCTCACTCTGAAGCAACTCAGTTTCCAGCCTGAGTTTCTTTCTCAAAGGCATTATAGAAATTGCAAGTGTCAGAGGTTTGAACTGGCACAGAAAAAAAAAATCCTTAAGTAATTTTTTCATTTATTATTCTGTCGTAGATGAGAATAGCAGTAACACATTTGTTGCATAGTATATAGTTGAGATACTCTTCTCCCAGCTGTTTTACTACAAACAGCTTGAAAGCAAGGTGAAGAAAGAAATGCATACTAACAGAGAAATGCTTTAATCAGAGATTGCAAAACAAAACAGAATGCCAGATGAACCAGGTCTTGTTCGTCTCTAAGGGCTGCAGTTATGCCATTAGCTTTACCTCACTAGAATTTGTTCAGGGCAATGGGGAGTTTCATGTGAAAAATCAATGGTTCAATCTTGCCCTATAAACATCAGGTAGCGTAGCTGTCTACAGCCTTCTGGCAGATTCAGGACGAGATGGATGAGACTCTTTCTTTGAAGTTTTCTCTCTGAAAGCAGAAAAATGACCAGAGGGTGGCATATTAAAAACAGCACAGTCTTAAATAAAAAAAAAATGTCTAGAACAATTAGAAAAGTCAAGTACATTGTTTACTTTTTCCTAATGCAAACTGATAGCCACTCCCCAGTGTAATTCGTATCATCCAAGCTCAAAGAATTATCAAGTAAAGCAGCAACAAACACGACCTCCAGCAGAGATGAGCTGCCTCATAATAACACACCACTAAGGCAGCTCTTTGCAAGCATCAACCCTCTGGCTTCCAAGGCAAAGGAGGTAACCCTGGCCCTTCCTAAGGAACTGGGGCAGATCATCACATGAGCAGGTATAGACTGCTGGGTAGAAAGAGAGACGGTGGCATTGATTTGAGTGTTCAAGCACTGACTATCCAAAAGGTGGAAACCCCTGAAGAAGTCACTGACTGCTCTAGGGGCACTGTGAGAGCTTTGGACATCACATTGCCTCACAGGTTCCCTGCATGTGACATCCTTTGATACTAGTAACAAGGTGCAGGAAGTGTTAAGTCTCAGTTAAACTCACATGTAGGTGGAAGAGAGGGTGATGACCCCAGCTCTAGCCATAGTCAAGCAGATGAAGTGTTCAGTACCGTGATTGACTTATCAAATCTTCTCAAAGAGATATCCTTTTGAAACTGTGACCCTTCCCTTGCAGCATAAAGATGATAGGTGGTTGTCTGCCTGTTACAACCTCATTGTCTAAGATGTGCTATATAATTACTTCAGATTGATTTATATACAGATAATGGATTACAACTCCGTAGCCACTCTTCCCCTTCTATTTCTATTTAATGCCTAAACATTTCATACCATATGTTTCCAATTTAATTGGGAAAAAAAGGCAGGAAGAAAGTTACTGTTGCTCAAACTTTATAGTACATTACTGCATAATTTAGATGCAAACTGGAGATTTATTCATAAATGGCAGGCACAACAGCACCTTTCTTCAGTCTATACAAAACTACAAGGTATGACTCACGATTAAGTCATGGCTCATAGACATAAGAGAAATGCTTAAATGCCTTATCTTGTGCTCAGAAATGTGCTACAGTCATTGTGTGCAATGCACCAGCAAGGTCATATACTTTGCAGCCAAACAAGAGTATTGCAGACGGCCTGAAACAGCGTCTGTACCCTCTTCTCACACTGGGAAATGGAAAGGGAGTCTTCCAAAATAGCATTGCCCTCCAGGCTGTTGTATGCAGAGGTCAATACAAAATAATGAACTTAAAGACATCGCATCTTTTAATTTGGCCATTGAATACTTCATAAAGATATTGCCCAAAATGTGTTGTGTCTCAAAACCATATGTGGTTTAGATGCCCATGGGAATTCTGTGTAGGGGATAAATAAGAAATGGAGATTTGACCCTTTATGGAGTAACAGAGTGTAGTGGAGATGAGTCAGCCTGTAAGGAACTGATACAACTCTGCCTTCAAGGTCGCCAAAATGAAATTACAGAGTACATTTGAAAGTAATCAGAAGGCCACTCCAATGTTCATTTGGCACAAGATACTCTCTTATCAAAAGAATCAAACTTTGAGAGCCCTAAATAGACTTCTCACATTTCTGTGCAGCCTCGGTTTAATACTCTAAATTGCTCGTGCTTGCCCCACAATGGCAATGTAATCAAATAAATAAAGCTTATTCTCTAATGCAATTTACCAAAAAACAAGTTCCAGAAGAGCTTCTGCACTACAAGAGTATCCAAGTACATGGAGCATCTTCTGAGCCTGCATGTGACTTTGAGTCACTGTCTTGATGTCAAAAATGGAAAAAGGAAATTCATACTGACCTGTAAATTAGAGTAGAAATAGTACCAAAAGCATAATGCCTGCGTATCTATAGAAGCCTTTTGCCAAACCATATTAATATACATGTAAGTGTATAGGGGCAGAAAACACACATGGCTGGGAATTTTTTTACAAAGAGGCAATTCAGTACTAGGTAACTTAAACCTGCTAAGTTTCTTTATTTCTCATAGTGCAAACATAGGAATTGTCATACCACTGATAACTATAGACCCATTTAGCACACAGATTTTAAGTTCAGCCTAAGGAGTTTAGATTACTTTCCAACCGACTGCTGATATGCTGTATGCTTTCAAGGCACCATCCACACCAGACTACACATACACAACATATTCAGCACAAGCAGTTGAACTTATTTCTTATGCTTCACATCCTGCCTAAACAAGTGGCAAGTGACTTTTCAAGTAATCTGAAGACAGCCTTATGGCCAGTGTGACCCAGTTCCACAAGACCCTGATACGATAAAAATTAAATGCTCTCTCTAGTAGGGACTAAGAAACTGTTCCAGGTTTCTCCCCTGCACCTCAGTACCACCAGCATCAATATCGATATCTAAGCTGCTCTCCTCTCACATTCAGCGGAAAGAGACAGAAGCTCAGGACTCATCTCTTCTTAAAGACATCTCCTCAGGCTTTTCTGAGGTGAGCAGTGCTCAGTAAGAGGTTGGACTAGTTGACTTCCACAAGTGCCTACCAACCCAACTTTTTCTACTACCCCACCTAAAACCCAGATGCCTATTTTTCATCACAAAAGCATTTTGTTCCAGAAATACACAGTGATATACTGCAGCTCCTCAGCCAACATGAATGAAAGATGCGATGTCCTGATAAGAAAATGACATAAAACCTCTTTTTCCTGCTAGTAGGAGGCAGTGAATCAGAAGCCATTAAGTCTTTCACAGTAGTAAAGAGATGAATTACTCCATAACTTACAAGAATATCTAGTTCTACGAAAGGATATCCATACTGTGTCAATGCTCTTCTAGTCTGGACATTTCATGAGTAATCAGGTGAGGAACATAGAAGTTACATGCACATGCTGGTTATTGTCCTAAGCATTCCATGTGGCACTTTCTTTGGAAGGCCCAATCCCTTTTCATCCATAGGAGTTGTAATAATTAAGCCTGTAGATTTGAACTAGAACTGCATAAGGTAAACATCTGCCTGTTTCTTCTTAAATCTAAGATAGATTATTTATTTCAACTAAACCTTAACTATGTAAGTCTATGTGAGTTGTCCTCAGCTCCTTATGCTTAAAGTAACAAGAGAGACACAAGGCAATGGTGGCTTACTGCACATAAACCAGCAAAGCAGAACAAGGAATTTATCCACCACTTCCCATGAGCAGGCAGGTGTTCAGCCATCTCCAAGAAAGCCTGGCTCCATCACATGTAACAGTGACTTGGGAAGCAAACACCATTACTCCAAATGTTCTACCCTTCCTTCTTCTTCTCCCAGCTTTATACACAGAGCACAACATCATATGGTACGGAATGTCCCTCTGGTCACTTGGGGTCAGCCGTCCTGGCTGTGTCTCCTCCCAACTCCTTGTGTGCCCCCAGCCCCTGCACTGATGGGATGAGAGGCAGAAAAGGCCTTGACACTGTGAAACCCTGCTCAGCCATAGCTAAAACATCCTTTCTGTTATCAACACTGTTTCCAGCAGGAATCCAAAACACAGCCCCTTCGTAGCTACTGTGAAGAAAATTAACTCTGCCCCAAGGAAAACAAACACACGCCTAGTTTGGAAAGGAATCTTCTCTACAGATTTTTGTTTCTTTCCATTTACAGGAGTCAGAGCTTCCTTGGGTAGTGAAGAGATAAAGCTGTACATCTAAATAGAGTACAAAGGAACACCAGCTGATGAGCCTGGAGGTGTCCTGCACGCAATAACTGACATAGCAGGGGCAGTCACTATAAAAGTTCCTTCCTTGTGAAGGCTGTTACTGAAAAAGCAAATTTCCTCTTCAAGGGAATATAAATTCAGTAATGTCTGAGTTCTGGTTTAGGTGGGAGTTCTGTGTGCAGATGTGGAAAGAATAAGATTACTGTTACTTTAAAAAGCCGTAATTTTTACTAAAGGCTAGGTAGTTTTAAGATGCATTTAAGCCTCAATTTAGCATTGCGTATCAAGTTGTTTCCCAGAACATGTTTACATAAAGAAGTGGAGTTTTCAGGGTTTTTTTTTTAATGCATTAGTGCTGCTTTGACTTTCTATGTGCCATGTTGGCACTTTATTTCATAAAATGACACTTAATTTTCACTGATGTCTTTTTGCAAGGAAGGCAATAAAACAAACCATTTGGTGTTGGACTTGAGTCACAAATGTGTATTATGTCTCAAATACACCCTTGTAACTTTCTTGTCTGGAGAAGAGAAGTCCTGGGGGGAACCTAATAGCAATTTTCCAATAGTTAAGAGAAGATGAGAGAGAGTGAAGCTCTTTAATGAGGGAATGTAGGAGAACAACTGACAGTAGTCACAAATTGAAACAGAGGAAGATCTAAATGGATATAAGGGAAAAAATAATACAATGACATTTCAAGCTTTCAGTCACTACACAGAATACCATTTTTGAATGCCCTAATGACAAAGAGGCCTTGAAATTCCCACATTGGAGGAGTTGTTTTCTGGCTCACCAGTACTTGAAAACCATGTATTCCCTTTCTCCATCTGTGGAATTTCTCTTAGAAGGTTCAAAATGCATCACAAAAATTTATTATTATATTTTGCATTGTGCCTTTTTTCTACTAAGAAGAAGAAAACTACTGTTTCCACAGTAAAATTATTCCTCTTTGAAAGGGAAAATCCCATATAAAATAAAGTCTGTTCTGTAATCCAGGTAACTTGATGATAAAGACGCCTTCACTCCATGAGTAAACGTCTAAAGGAGAGCAGCAGATTTTCTTCTGCTTTTATTGATTTTGGGATTTGCTGTGCACCGTCTAGTTGTACACAGAGTCAGCTTTTCACTTTATCTTTTCTCTGTGCTAATCTAGTGGAAGACATTGTACAAATTAGAATTGAGATCCTTAAGATTAAGATTCATAGTTATGGGCTTTGTCAGTGTCTTTAAGTAATTTAATAAAGCAGTGTATCTGTCAGATTGATGGACGTTGTCCAGATAAGTTCAGCTTTTGAAGATACACCAGACTAATTTCTCCAAGTGAAGACCACATGCTGCACAGAAGAAGAAGAAAAAAAGAAAGTAATATTCATAAATATTTCAGGAAGGCAAAAATTTGACTGTGAGAGGACATTACAGTGAGGGAAATTTATTTTCTCTTCCATATCTTTAAAAAGTCCTCATAATTGAAAGATAGATTTCCTTTTTTTCTTTCTTGGTTTCTTTTTTTTTTTCCTAATATATCTCTTCCACTTACCTGAAAGCACACAATATTTCTTTTGTATTGCTTTACTGGCAGCAGAGAGTAAAGGAGGACAGATGGAGCACTCAGCTCTATCCCTCAGCACAGTTCATGGGAAGCTTTGCTACACCAAGACTGGCCCAAGAGAAGAATCATAACTTGGAGGTCCAGCATTCCAATAGTAGGACTTTGACCTTTCACATCTTCCACCCCTTTGGTAAGGAACAATACAGAAAAAATTGTCAAAAGTGTATGGAAAGGTCCCTTATCACATGCACAGCTGAAGATTCTGCTTTCCTTATGGCAACCCCATTGGTTCAGAAAATTAAACACTTACTCTAAGAAACATTCATACTAACAGTTATTATGAGCACTGCAAAGAAAGGATTTAAGTCAAAATAGGGGTTGAAAATAAAATTAACCATAGCTTGTGGTCAAAGGCATTTGTGGGTAAATGCATCAGTAATCATTTAACCACTCACTCATTTCAGTGTGTTCAGATGGCTGCAGCATTCAAAGCAATCAAAAGTTTTCACTGATTAGACTGTTTATCCACAGGTATCCAAAGCATTTTGTAAAGTCATGAAGTAAAGAAACAAATGACCCTGTGTTAGACAACTGTCTCCTTGCATTTTTGGGGCCAAGTGGTGAAGTTTCCAAATATTTTATACTTGTGTATTGCTTCACACATTGTTTTGAACAACCATGCCCATGACTCTCCACCTAGGGAGCCATAAAAGCTCATGGCTAAGAGTGTGGGAATTATCAGTCTTTCACCTTGGTGGCTCCAGTTTTCTGCTTTATAAATCAGAAATAACAATACCACCACTTTTTTTCTGAAACATTTTAAATATTATGGGCCTTATCTACAGGCAACTAATTCTACAAGCCATATATTGTAGCCTGGCCCCACTGAGGTCCATGGGAAAGTGCCTGTCTATTTCAGAAAGGACAGATTTTTCACTCACTGACTTGAACAACAGATCAGGCCTTATTGCTAAGACAGAATTTAACCATTATTAGTATTTTTAACTCTATTGGTATTTAATAGAAGCACAAAACAACTTGCCATGTCAATTCTATCTCAGCAGTGGATAAGCATAGGCTTAACACCTACAGTTGTTGGCAGAGTGTCATGTTCCAGGTGGGTCTGTAGGTGAGTGTCTGTTGGAGCAGCATATCAATCACACATCCTAGAATAGATGTAATAGGCAGCAGACAGTGTGTTCTTGAACTGACATATTAAAGTTGTGTGCATGCAGTTGCTGCTTACATTAAACCCTCAGAAAACATCTCTTCTAGAAGGTTTTGCCAATGTTTTAATATCTTTTTAGACTGCGGTATAGTTTCAGCACCAGCATGTGGGAAAACTCTTTCAGCAATTAAAAAGATCTTGCACGATCACTGAACAGGTATTATTAGATTCCTGTATATCCAGTGAGGCTTCATAAAGTTCTGTGTCGTGTCACACAGCTTCATTTTAGATGACTGGAAGTAGCCCATTCTGACATTAACACCGTATGGCTTCTAGCAACTTATCATAAATGAAGATGAGTTGGCCTCTGTCAGGCGAGAGCAAATATAAAGACTGACATTGCTCACTGTTCATCACCATGAGAAATATTATACTTGATACAAACTATTTTGATAATGATTCATTGCATTAATTTAATAATTATTCCCTCTTCCTTTCACAAGGAGAAAATTTCAGCTTTCTGGCAATGAACAGAGAAATAATAAATTGGGGCGATAATTCAAATAAGAAGAACACACTAAAATCTTGACCAGCATATCTAAGTCCAGATACCTGCAATTGGATAAAGTTGTATCCAACACCTCTGCAGAGATACAGTTAGAACTTGCACTTCCTCTTTACTCCATTGGCTTTTGGTAACAAATCATCATGCTTGAAAATTAGGCCTTTTGTCATGCAAGTATCATCTCAGATATAAATGACTGATTTTAAGAATATGGTTATAGCATATTTCTTCTCATTTCACTGGAAGACAAGATTTAAACGAAGAAATAGGTTAGAATTTGGCACAGTACATAAATGTATTTTGAGTGCCAAAGAAGATTAAAGTGGGAGCAATAATGGTTGAACCAGTTCAGGGAAGATTAATCCACTGGGAGATTTTAAATACAAACAGCCTTCAGACCAAGAAGTCCCACTACTACCTATGCTCAGAATGTGAAAGAGATACTACAAGAATCATAGAATCCTAGAATAGTCTGAGCTGGAAGGGACCCACAAGGATCATTGAGTCCAACTCCTGGGCAGCCCCAGAAGTCACACCATGTGTCTGGGAGCATTGTTCAAATGCTTCTTGAACTCTGTCAGGCTGGTGCTGTGACCACTTCCCTGGGCAGCCTATTCCAGTGCCCAAACACCGTGTGGTGAAGCAACTTTTCCTGATATCCAACCAAAACCTCCCCTGACTCAGCTTCATGCCTTTTCCTTGGGTCCTATCAATGGTCACCACAGAGAAGACATCAGTGTCTTCCCCTGCACTTTCCCTCATGAGGATATTGAAGACTGCGGTGAGGTCTCCCCTCAGTCTTCTCTTCTCCAGGCTGAACAGACCAAGTGACTTCAGCTGGTCCTCACACGGCTTCCCCTCAAGCCCTTCACCAGCTTTATTCCCTCCTTTGGACACTCTCTAATAGTTCAGTATCTTTTTTATATTGTGGCACCCAGAACTGCCCCCAGCACTCGAGGTGAGGCCGCCCCAGTGCAGAGCAGAGCAGGACAATCCCTCCCTTGCCCGGCTGGCAATGCTGTGCCTGATGCCCCCAGGACAGGGTTGGCCCTCCTGGCTGCCAGGGCACTGCTGACTCATGTTCAACTTGACATTGACCAAGAAAGCATGCTGCTCACCATCATATTTTCCTGATCGTTTTTGACTAAATATAATGGTGGCGATTTAATAATGGGATATTTAGTCTGACCCAATTCTTTCACTCAATCTTGAGATCAAGAGAGTAAAAAAAGGAAAAATGGCTAAACAAATGGAAGTGCCAGTAGTTGCAGCCTTCAGTGGTCAGTGACCTCCTCATGGCCCTGAACTTTGTCCTGATTTGTATGCGCTATTTTTTCATCTGAAATTTTGCTAAATGTTTCAGAATTAAATTTAATTACTTTAAAAGGATCAATAATGTTGTAAGACATCTCAGAGCGAAGACTGTGACTGAAATAAATTCTTAACTTCTTTTTTGGAGGGAAAGATATTTGGAATACGCTTGCATGTATGTTCAAAAAATATTAAAGACGTCCCTGAATCAGATTAAGTGCTAGCTCTTTGGGTCCTAATATCTTGGCATGCTGCCAGACAGCAATCTTAGTGATTGAGTCATTTTGTATAGGGAGACGTTCTTCAGATAATGCCCGAGTGAGTCATGAGATCTAATTCCATTAAAAAGAGTCGAGGCCCACAATCTTAATTACATTTATGCTACTAAGCAGAGGAATGCTTAATGGAAAAGGATAAGAATAACTCATTTTGAGTCCCTTCCAATGGAATCAGAATAGAAGGAGCATTGCCCATACCTGAAATACGAATTTCTGCATTCTTCCAGCTGTGAGCTCCACAAGACCTGGAATGGTGACAATACCATTAGTGAGATTAGAAATGTGGGGTGTGGGGTGGAAGATGCTAGAAGTGATGGTCTGGTACTTTCCAGAGATTGTAACCTCTGCCTATCTCACTCTGAATGAAATTCTCTTGGAAAAGTTCACGTGACAAAATAAAACAATTTAATGACTGCTAAGTCTAGATAAACATAGACTCAGGCACCCCTTCCTTTACTCATACAGGCAGAATCCACATTTTACTGTGCTAATCAAAGAGTAGCCTTGTTTTCTGTGTCAGCTGGATATAATACAGATGGGGTTTTACTCAGACAACATAAGAAAGGAAAGAATTGTATTTTACACTGTGTTAAAAAGCAATTATTTAGATCTGTCTCATATTTTCATGGTTTCTTCAAGACTTGACAAAAGAGCTATTCAGAGATTGGCATTTTTTGAAGTCAAAATAAAAATAAATTCCCAAATAATTTTGCTATATTTTCTACTATCCAAAAGGCCCAAAAAGGAGGATAATTAATCTGCATATTTTTTAATAATCCAGTTTTTATACTGGGGTTCTTGAGTTTCATATAGGACATGGAGATTTCATTCTGCATCCTTCCTTTTTACTTTCATTTGTGAATACCCCAAAGGAAGCATAAAAAATGCCACCAGGACAGTGTACACCACATGAGGGTGAAACCACAGTAACCCGCCTGACTTGTAGTAAGCCAAGCCACCCGTCACACGTGGCAGGAGCTCTGCTCCATCTGCACCAGCAAGCAGCAGAGCACCAGGGCTGTAGAGAGGTTGCTGAGGAGCCCCTGCCCACACCCTTTGTGTGTCAGGGCGTTGTTTTGGGCTGCTGCAGCTCCAGGACCCAAAAGCCCATGAGCAGCCAGAGCTCACTGGGTGTGCCCCTGCAGCACAGCTTTCAGAGACAGGCCAGCAAAAGGACTGCAACATTCATAGATCCTTGAAAATTAGTGACATAGGGGACAAAGGTTCAGATAGCACTCCCATTAGTCATGAAGTGAATATTTTAATCTCTGAACTCCTCAACTACAATGTTTAATGTAATTACTTTACTGCATGTTTCTGCAACTAATTAAAAATAGTCATCATTAAAATCTGGTGAAACAAACTTAATTTACTACTTCATACCTGGTCTTGACTGAAAGGTGGTTTAATGCCTTGACATAACTAAATTGGTTGTAAGTTCCAGACTGCTGAAGCAAGCCTCATATAACAAGATGATCTGTCTTCAAGTCATTTTTGTCTTGACAGTCGCAGACAATGATTTCATCAAGTCTAGCACCAAAATGCCCTATTTTCTTCTCAAACAAATCCTAATCTTGTAATCCCAGAGGAAAATAATAAAGTGTGAAAAGGTAGCACTTCAATCAGTGATTTTAAAAAGGCTTCAACATACAGTGTTTATTTTGTGTCAAAGCAATTAAGTTGTAAAAAATCATAGCAAAAAATGAAAGAGATTGCTACTTTAGTCACTGATGTCATCTGAAAAATCATCTTTAGTACCTTTAGTTTCTTCAAATCAGATTTAATTTCTTCATACCACTCTGGAAAGTATGCACAGATTCATATTTTATTTTCATTGTGCCTCCTGATATTGAGAAGACAATGGCACTGAGCCACAGGCATCTCGGGTTGAGACTATGAACAGAGAGGGACAGGAGGAATGAGTCTTCAACCTGTTTGGTGTCCCAAAGGATATCTATTCTAGGGGATATATCTTGCGAGAGCCATGCAGGATGATTTGCCCACCTTGCCGAAGACAGCCTGCAGTAGAGCCAAGTATGGAGCCCGTTTCTCTCAGTCTCACTCCAGGGTTTTAATACCATCCTTCTGATCCAGTTTTTGCACAATCACAATTTGCTATTTGTGAAAAAATTATGGGATGTAGATGCAAAACCAAATTAAATCACAGGTTATACTAATACCAACAGAGATGTCTGCCTTTGTTCCAGCAATGGGTTATAACCCCTTCTTGCTATCCAAAAACTTGTATCCATTATGCTAACAGAAATGAGAGCAACAGAAAAGCAAATAGTAATTCAAACTACTGATGTCAAGAGGCGTCTCCTTTTATTGACACTTGATCACTTGATACTTATTTGTACAGCTGACTGAAACATAAACCTTTCCTAAGAATACCCAAATATATCCCTTACCTCATGTAATTAATTACAGTGGTTTGAAAAATTACTCACAGAAATAATTAGGAACATTTACACACTATGGTATTTCTTAAATTCTTGGACTAGAATTTTAGTTCTGTCTTTTCAGATAGACATTCTAGTGGAACAGAGAGGTCAGAAAGTCCTGCAAGAAAACAATAGTAAATACAATCTAAAAACCATAAGAAGAGTCCACCAATTCCACCCTCACTTACATGCCACGGAGCTCCTGCCAAAACGGTGAGCTCTGTCACACTCCTCCACTATGACCTTTGCAGGACATCAGAACAGTGACAGGAACCTGGCACAAACACAGCCACAATGTGCTTAAAAAGCAAAGTAGAGGCAGCAGTTGAAAATTTGTGAAAGCATCCTACAAAAACACAATCCTAAAGCTGCAGTGCTGTTTTGTTCTCCCCTCCAACACAATCTTTGCTGAACAGTAACTCGTCCTAATGAATCCATAAGACAAATGGTCATTGGTCAATCAAAGAACAACCCAATCCTTCATGGCAATTCACAGGAAAAATGTAACAAGAGTGTGAAGGGCTTAAAGATTAATAACAATAAAAAAATTAATTAAAATGCTTGTAAGAAAAATCTCTCTCAGCAATCTTCAGTTTGGTCTGCTCCAGCAAATTCACATTTAAAACTAGCTATTAAAATATAAACTGCCCTGTGAAATATTTTCATCATCTCCTCACAGCCCCTTCCTGAATTTGTTCCAGCAGAGCTATTAGCAGTGATTGAAGGTGAGACAGACAAGACGAAATTCTCCAGAGAACAAGGCAAGAGACACCTTTCTGCCCTCAACCCATCAACTACAATGAATGATAGGCACAGTGCATGACAGGGACTGAAATAGGAGACTGTGACAAAGACAGGCTTCAGAGTACTTCAGAATAATTCATTCAGTTGCATTTGGCAGCAGAAGATCATAATATTTTTTGTGTAGCTACACCAGCAATGCAAAAAAATAAAAACACGGGATGGCATTTGCATGCGGATTCTGTTACAGTCAGAAAGAAAGGAATAGTGAGTTAATCAAATGTTTTGTTTACGTTCTCCCTCCTGTTTCCTGCTGCCCATAAGCACACGGAGCAGTATGAGACAGACACGAGGCTGACTGGGGAGCAAGGTCTAATTCGCAATGTGTTGATTACAGCTACTTCTCCTCTCTCCCTCACAAGACGATCCATGCTAGAAAAACCCACACATTTATTCATCAGCTGTGCTTGGAGTCTGTAATCGTCCCTTTGCTGAAAGAAGAGTTGGAAACATGACATCGCTCTTCAAGAGAGGAAAGGGAGCAGGGAGAAAGCCAGAGAGAGATCCAGACCTGATTTGGAAATCAGACTTCAAGAAGACAAATTGCAGCCCAGCCACCAGCCCACAGCTGCTATCACATCACATCACAGTGGCTCTGTCTGTGCTTTACCTGCCGAAATCCATGCCCCCCCGACCCCAGTGTCTCTCTGGCCACACAGGCTCACAGGGAGCAGCTTGTCACAGCCAGGCAGAGCTCCATTGAAGCAGCATGTAGCCCAGTCTGAATTCAAGAAAGCCGTGTCCCATGCTTGGTAGAGGATTTCTGCAAGGCGCTGCCACAGGGGGTGGTGAGGGCAGACAGTATTGTGTGTTTGAAAGAAATGAGATCCAAAAATGGACCCTGAGAGCAGAGGTACTCTCTAACATCCTTAACATAGGCCATTCTGGACAGCCAGGAGCCTGAGGAGATGGAAATATAACAGACCAAGCTCCCAGCCCAAGCCCTGGGCCACATGACTCCTATCACATCCAGCAGGGCATTTCCTGTGCTCAGGTTCTTCTCCATCTCTGATGGGCTTGAGCTAAAAGGAATACATCAAAACCACCAATTTCATGACACCCAGTGCAGAAGTGACACAAATTCCTTTCAGTCTTAGTAACCAAAGCATTCATCTAGAATATAGAAAAATAAATATAATCATTTTTTCAATGACTTAAGCAGGTTCAAACTTTCATTCCCCATTCCTTGCTCATCAATAACAGAAAAGCCATTCCAGAAGACAGACAATTTTATCACTTCTCGTTGGAAAAACCAGCACAGAGAAAAGAAGCAAGCATTATGCTAAACAGAGCACTCACCCTCCTCTGAGGCTTGTTTAGGCACATCTTGGTATTATAATGAACAGTATTTATATGAGAGGTACAAAATGTTTTTTATGGCAGGGTCTGGTACAGCCAATGGGCTATGCGGGGACTTTCCTTAAAAATGGAAGATGTGGTTTTGAATTCCCATCAGACAGGAGAGGGGACTGAAATTCCGTCTATCACATCACAGATGACTGCCCCAAACACTGAGCTTATTGCTAGGGAGGAGGAAAGATGCTTCCTCTGGTGGCATTATAAAACCATGATCCCCTGCTGTACTTAGAATAAAAATGAGCACGGCAGTTACTTTCATGAGTTTTGCTCAAGGAGTCCCCAGTGGAGAAAGGCACTTTTCTGAGGCAGAGGACAGACTGGCTCAGCAGGCTGCTTGCCAGGCTCCTCCATGTGGGGTTATTCAGTATCCCCATCCTCTGCACAGAGGTGGTCACTGTTCTAACTGAGGGCTGATGACCATTTTAGGAGCTCAGCAGCTAATGCTCCCCTAGGACATCCTTCTCAGTCCAATCTGTGACCCCCTGATGGAGATGGCTAACCATAAATCCTTCCTTCTGCACACTAACACACAGACTGGGACAATCTGCAACCCCTTTCCTTCAATCTAAGCAAAAAGATAAATGATGATGGACCACAACAGGTAATTTATGAGCTTTTTCAGCATGTTTGGTTCTGTCTAGCAATTTGAATTGTATTTCCCACGCAGTTTGCTACCACAAAGCACTAATGAATTTAAGCTAATAGAACACAATCTCCTGAATATGAAAATACAGCAAGTATGGCTTCACAATGCATGCACAAAAAAAGATTTGGATATTTGCTAGGCAAAAATATCCCCAAAACAGCGATAAATATGCTTCAACAAAGCTAATTTCAGTATGTTAAATGCTTTTACTGAAAATTAAAAAAACCCTCAGCATGCCAGTGAAATACCTTTGGCTTTCAATGACCCTACATGGGATGAAACAGAGACCTTCTAACAAATGCACATTTATCAGTAAGTGCCACTGTTTGCCTGTCCACTACAGTTACCAAATCTCACCACTGTCTTTCATTGGAGACACAGTATAATTGTCAGTAGGAGCTGGAGCTGAAGTGCATCTGTAAAAACTGAGTATCTCTCGTCTTAATTGTTTCGTATAATTGGCCAAGGAAAACTTTTTAAATGGTACAACAAAAACGTTGCTGCTGTTGGCCATTTAGTTTGGAAATGCTGTACAGAGCATAATTCCTACTCAAACATGGGGATACTGCAGGGGGTTTGACTCAGGGTCTCGATGTGGATGGGAAAGTTCAGCATGTGCTTTCCCCACACTGAAAGTAATGAATGACGAAAGATGAGTGGTCACTCGATGTTATGTAATGAGTATTTGGAATTTCCAAAGCTACTTCAACCACAAATTCCTTAGGTTCACTCACTAGTAAGAAAAAGCATTCTTCAGTTTTTCCTATTACCAGAAATTTGACACTTTATACACACTCAAAAAGGGAATTTGAAATCTCCATAGGGATCCAATTGGAGCAGCGGATCCCATACAAGTTCAGGGCGGACTGGGAGTTTATCATTGCCACAGACACAGTCCTCCAGTTCAGGGCCCTGCAATCTCCTTAGCTCATCATCCGTGTGGAAGACAGAGACAAAGAAAGCATTAAACACCTCCGCCTTGTCTACGTCCCTGTTTATTAGGTGACCATCCTCATTCTGTAATGGGCTGATTTTATTTCTGCACTACCTTTTGCTGTTAACATACACATTTAGATTTATATATATGTGTATGTGTGTATATTTAAATATATTAAATACAACTACATTTTATGAAGTTGCAATCCAATGCCTTTTAAACTGTTACCTTTGAATCAAATTATAGGTTTTCAGTAAACTAATAAACCAATTAATTTTATGTCATTCTGTTCTCGAGCTTCTGTTCAACATAGATTCCCTTAAACCAGGCATGAGTGCTTTACTTGAAAAGGTCATCCTGTGCCTGCTTATGAAACTCATTTGAACCCATGCATAAACTCAAAACCAGAAGAGTCCCTCCCTTGGCTGGGAACAAGTGGCACAGGCTGCCTGGGCTCACAGCGGCTCCTAATCAAAAAGCAGGGTGGGTAGAAAATGAGTGTGTGGAAATGCTTAATAAATATTTACCTTTCTGCAGCAACTACTGCTCGTTCTAGTGAGCCAAAATCCCTCACACAGGTGGTACTTCCCAGGAAACAGATAACAAACTTTTCTGGACCTAGAAGAGTATCTCCTCCTGCAAGAGTTTTACTGATTTCAGGGGAAATATTTGCAGAGGAGGGAGCTGCCTAGCATTAGGAAGAAAGTCATGTTATCCTGAGCAAAATGGAGACAGACGTTTCCGAGCATGTTTGTAACACAGTGAAGCGAGATACAGCACCTGCTGTGACTGGCTACCCAAAGAGCTTGGCCAATTTAGCTTACCTGGAGCCAGACTAGGGGTAGAGTTCATTTCAAGATGCAAGCACTTAAATTTAAGTATTTGCATTTAAATGTATTCATATGAGCAAGGACTTGAAGCAGGTATTCTTTGAGTAGGTGGAGACCTTGAACTTAATTCAGCTGCCCAAACACCATGCCTGTTACAAAGCCTTGCTGTTGAGATCTCCCTGGGAGGGCTGGCAAATACAGCAGGCACAGGACCTGCCAGAGGCCCATGCCCCTCCAGGGCAGCCACCAGAGGCCAGCAGAATAACTAGGGCATCTCACCAACACTTAGACAACAGAACCATGCCCTTGGTTCACATGGAAAACTGCTTGCCTGTACCTAAATGTAGGTGTTTTAGTCTGGAGCTGATTAAGACTCATGAGGATCTACCCATCGTACCTCTGCACTGGAGGTGCACTCCTGCCCTGCCTTTTTCTGTGTCCATATGGGATCCAAAACACGCAAAGCAAAACTGTTCCTGTGTCCACAGGTGCTGATATCTGTGCATGCAGTATGACACATCTCTGCCACTATTTTAGCATTCACAGGAATACTAACTTTGCGCGGAAGACAAAACAGTCCTAATTCAAGAAACCTAACAATAATGACAGTCTCTTCCATGTACACATCATTCTTTTTTCCCAGAAAATACATTTACAGGTATCCACAACATGTATGCAAGCTACTCATCTCCCTATGGAACAGTTCCTTTTATTTTTCAATACCTAGCATTTTAAAAGGTTTGACCAGTCTAACAGCATTTTTACAGGCAGAAAAAATACAAAACTTTTTAATATACAAAACTGAAACAAGCATCTCGTTTTGTGTATTGATTCCTCTCAGAACACTTTGAGGCCCGCAGAGAGCTTGAATAAGAAATTCTGATGAATGCTTTTTCTCATTTCCCTCTCAGAAACTAAAGAGCATAAATAAAATAAATAGCAAAGCAGTCTCTCTTCTGCATGACACACAAGCAAAAATGGCATAAATCATCTTTAATATTTCCACAGGCAAAGTTTGCTCAGAGCTGTTTGCCTATCACTTTACAAATGAGAGTTTAATCTTTTACATGTCAAAGGTAACAAATAGGAAAAGGGAGAGGTTTATTAAAAGTCATTATTAGTTTGCTTCAGATCTGAACAGAACCTGCTTCTTGGAAACCTGTGGAATGAATACCCAGCTGTTCATTTCAGCCGTAAATGGAGTGACCCTGAACACAGCCTAATTGGCTCCTCCATTTACACTCAATGCATTTGCATCTTGCTGTTGCAGCAGGGCAGAGCCAACATTCCCGGGCTTACCACACCCAGATGTTTTTTATTTATAAACCGAAGTCTGAATTTTATCTGTGTCTAATACTCAATTTCAAGACTATTACACGATCTAATGTCTTTTTTTTCGCCTAAATTACTGCTCGGCATCCTCAACCTTAACTGCATGCTGATATGATTTGTATATTGTCAACTGTCAGAGACTGAATTTTTATTGCGGGTGCAATGATTGCAATGAATGTGTGACTCATCACCACATCTTTTATTGATGGGGCTGGGGGTTACACTGCAGGACATTAGCAGAGAAAGAAAGATAATTTGCAAATTAAACTCTGTGGAAAGAACAGCATCTTGCAGGAGACTATGGCCAGAAATTAGGTGCCTCCTAGAGGGGTTGATCTTTTACAATCATAGTCTCATTGGTTTAGCATTTTTCAGCCTTTGGTCTGATTTTATTTCTTAGTCACAGTCAGTTCTCTTTCTCTTTGCCCAGCCATGTTGTCATTGCTTTACATCAAAATAAAACAACTTAAATACCAAACACACAGTGACAGGCAATCCACTATTTGTCTCTACTTGAAAGACTTTTCACACACAGTTAATCAATGCAGAAGTAAATCACTGCTCCTGAATCTCTCTTCTCCAAACACCTAGGTACCCTGATTTTCTCACCTATTTTGTTTTTGTTCCCCAGCTTTCTAAACCAAACCAACATCCATGCACTACCTGTGGCCATACTCTCACAGAATATATACTAATTCCTTTCTGTAAAATAGCAATAAACAAACCCAGAGTCTGATGAAGACCAAGTGTTTGACAAAGACCGTGCATTTCTCGTGAAGTAACAAGATCTTTCTCAGCTCCCCATAAGAACACTCTCCCCTAAACTTCCACAGGCCAAACAGCAATGAATTAACAGAGCCATGTAGACCTACAATTATCTCAGATGAGGCAGACTCTCTAAGAGGAGAAAGGGCTGCAGGTAATTGTAAAATATTCATGCCCCCTCCCAGTGACAAGCTGGTTCAGGAACAGTGGGATACTTAGGAGTCAAATAGAGAAGTTGGTGTTTTGGCCTTTGGCTAAAAAGACTTATTCATGAGAGGTTTTGCCAGGAGCTGTTTTAGCAGTGTGTGAGAGATAGAAAGTGAATTGGAGAGGATCAAGGATGGGACAGAATCATAGAATCAATGAGGCTGGAAACGATCTCTGAGATCATTGACTGCAGCCCATGACTGAACACCACCATGCCAACAAGACCATGGCACTGAGTGCAACGTCCAGGCTTCTCTTAAACACCTCCAGGGACGGTGACTGCACCACCTCCCTGGGCAGCCAATTCCAATGTCTAACCACCCTTTCTGTGAAGAACTTCTTCCTAAAGTCCAACCTAAACCTCTCCTGGTGCAGCTTAAGTCTACATCCTCTTGTCCTGTCGCTGGTTGCCTGGGAGAAGAGGCCAGGTTTGGATAGTTGGGGAATACAGGGGTGGCTTCTGTAAGAAGCTTTTAGAAGCTTCCTCCATGTCCAGTGGAGCCAGTGCCAGCCGGCTCCAGGACAGACCCACCGCTGGCCAAGGCCGAGCCAATCAGCGGCAGCGACACCTCTGGGATAGCAGATTTTAAGAAGGATGAAAGTTACAGCACAACACCAACTGCAGACAGAGAGAGGAGTGAGTGTATGTGGGAGCAGTAGCCCTGCAGACACCAAGGTCAGTGAGGAAGGAAGGGGAGGAGGCGCTCCAGGAACCAGAGCAGAGGTTCCCCTGCAGCCCGTGGTGCAGCCCATGGTGAGGCAGCCGTGCCCCTGCAGCCCATGGAGGTCCATGGTGGAGCAGAGATCCACGTGCAACCCCTGGAGGACCCCATGATGGTAACTGGTGAGTGATCGCTCCCTGTTCCTTATCTCGACCCACAAGTCTTTAGTTATATTTTCTTTCGTCTGCCCAGCTGAGGAGGGGAGTGATAGAGGGGCTTTAGTGGGCACCTGGCATCCAGCCAGGGTCAAAACACCACAGAAGAAAGTAATACTAAATTTGTGGTAAATTACTTGGGACTGAAACATGATATAAATCTACTTAATTCTTCTGGCCATTTAAATTAGACACTAAATAATAAATTTCAATGTGATGAGTATTCTGAGACCAGATAAGAATCCAGAGATCAAATAGGCAAAAAAAGCTCACGTAGTGCCCAAGGCAATTGTTGGGACTCTTTGGTGCCATAACGTATGCTAACTGCTTTGGAAAGACCAGACACAACTTGACCTTAACTAGGAAGCCTTCTTTCACTTACAGAAAATGATCCCACAGGTCCCATCTTGCAAGCACTTTAACCTGAATAAATTATACTACTTAAACCCAAACACACTGTCCTCAGCTTCACTCAGTGTTCACAAAGCAATGAATACTGTCTTGCTGCCAGACACATAGCTCTTTAAAAATGACAATATTGAATTTTGCCAATTCTTTTTTTGTTGATTATTTGATCTTGCTTTTCATTAGCATATTTTTGAAAAGTTTTGAATAGCTTTGTGCAGTTGTCCTTTCAATTCATAGGTGGAGTCTAGATAAATTCATAAATACTTTTCCAAATATACTCGTGTCCAGAAAAGATCATAAACCACTTCAACTAAATAATAAACATAGTGAATGTTTCACAAGTTGCTAGTGATCCAAAGGCTATATTATAAAGGTGGAATGAGCAAGTTTAAGGCAGAGGTACTTAAATTAAAAAAAAAAAAAAAGGAAGAAGGAGAAGAAAGCAACATGATTTAACATGAATTATTTTGGCTATGCCTGAGTGAGAGCACAAGGCTAACCACCCAAGGCCATCACTAGTTTTAAGCATGTGCTGACATCACCACTCAACCTGTTTAATGCAGTGCTACAGTTGGCTTGGTTTTGAAAAAAAAAAGGTTTTCAGGGTACATTTAGCAGCAGTGGACTAGTAACCAGCTCATCAAAGTAGTGGCACAATATAGACTATCTTCCAGGAAAATGAGGTACTATCCATGACTTCTGTGAAATTGAAAACAAAACTGAAAATGTGGCTCTGTTGAATATCTAAGGCATTTTCCTTGAAAGGGCTGTTCTAACAAAGATTATCTTGCTATCAGTTGAAGGTATGTATGTGGCAGATTAAACATATGTTTCGGGAGCCCACTGAAACCCAACCAGCCTATAAATGACATTTAACCTTCTTTTTTTTTCCTAATGCTGCCCATGTACGTCTCTTTGAATGCTTTTTAAAGAACTATTATTTTAATCTACAAAGGTTTTTTACTGCTGTTACCTTCCACAAACACTGCACAAAGAAAGAATAAACCCATTACACTATTTTTTTTCTGCTTTTATCCTTTGATGAGCTTGGGGAGGGAAAAAAGAGAAAGAAAAATCTCCCACAGGCAGAAAGTATTTCTAATAACCATGCTCAATGTGCCTCTAACAGGAACAATTCACTCTCATTTTTAATGATACTTACTTCTTATGTGCCCTGTTATATTCACAACTTTATAATAGATTTGAATGCTTACCACAACAAAACTTCAAGTCCTTACCAGTATACAAAATCCACGTGTGCATAAATTTAAATTATTCCACAGCTTCCCTTGCTGAATGGCATCACATTGAGCCATGTTTTATTCATCAACCATAAGCCTGACTTTTTTAAAAAAATCTTCCCAGCTGTTTAAAACAGCAAAAAGATCCTTTATGTCAATCGTTTGCCCTATACACTGTAGCTCACAGGAAAGTCCTTGGCTTGGATAAGTGCAGCTTCATGGAAGTCCATGTAGACATTGTATCAGAATCAGAAAGCTGCTGCAAACTTGTGTTCAGAAACAGGATGACAATGGCAAGGCTCTCTGCCACAGAGGATGCAGCTTTTCTCACCAGACTAGAAACCTTTTCTGCAAACATGCTCTGATTTTTGGTTTATGCTCTCCACACCCACATTCATTTCATCTTGTACTCTACAGTCTCATAGGGCTGTGTACACTTGGGTTTCCTTTTCTTATGAATGTGTCCAAAGGCTTCTGTGGAAAAGGCATCATCGGAAAATAACTCCCTTTTGGCATCATCACTACCAGTTGCTTTGTTAAGTGTACTGTGGTGGGTCAAACAAAAAAAATGGACTTTATACAATGTTGCAATAAAACACCAAGAAATGCAGCAGTGAGAGGGAACAGTTCATCTCTACTAGGCTGAAAGGTCAAGAATGGATCTCTGATCTGAAGATGAAGCTAAACACCTAAAAAAGGTGTCTTAAGTAGTCACAGCCCCCTCTGGCTTGGGTCTCAAGACTCACTAACGGCATATTGGTATTTCGATTGTTGCTATCCTATGTGTGCGATAAATCCATAGCTTTGCAATAACCCCTGACATACTTTCTCAGTTGTGTAGGCAAAGACTAAAGAAGGCAGACACAGGATGTGCTTCTGATGTATCTGCACAACAAATAACTGCATCAAAGGGTAAGAAGACAGGGGAGGCAGGAAGACTTACTCTGATCCCGTGTTGTTTCTGTGTGCGTGGGCTGTGTGCAAGCCACAATCCATTGGTTATAAACTATGAGAAGAATTGACATTTAAGGATGAAAAATTATTCTATGCAAATTTTAATACTTACCACTAAGGATGTATCTAGGACAAAAATAAATTGTGCCTAATTACTACCTGTGGAGCCATGGCAGTGATTCTTATCTAAGTTAATAGCAGCCACAGATGAACAATCAAGAATAACATTTGGCCAGCAATCAGGATGAGAACCTGTGGAGAAGTTATGTTTACCACATCACAGGCAATACACTAGGGTTAAAAACAACAACCTTCATCAATAATTCAGCCACCAGACAGATTCACTTCTGCATCAGAAAGCTCCTGCAGGACAAATCAAATTCATACTCTTTATTCTGCCATTCGACAATGTTTACTGCTTTATTAGAAATGGCAATAGAAAAGTGTTTTCCCTCTCTCATCTCACACTCATGAATATGTCTTTCATAAGGAATAAACTGGAACAGCCACCAGCTGGTTGCAAATAACCTGTCATTAGTGCTGACTAGGACTGACTTTGAAACCACAAAGTTCCTAAGCTCCTTCAGTTCCAACATCATTTTGCAACAATCCCTGCATCATATGCAAGATGAGAGTGCATAGCTCTCTTGGCTGTAACGTTTAGGGGGTTGTTTATTTTTCATAGCTCTACTAACAAAGTAGCAAAGTGCTTTGGTCTGCTGAGGAAAACCAAACTCCCTTATCAGCTCTTTTCAGAGTATTTCAGCCAAGTACCTGGTAAATTGCTCAAAGAAACATGAGTCATATAGCCACCAGCTGCTGGTGGATCATCCTGCATGACAATACACAGACAGTGCATCTCATGGAGACCATATGATTTTGGTGACCTTGATTTTGGAGCACCTGCACAGAGCTGGCGTGGTTCTGGATATATTAAAGAGAACAGAATAGAGATGCCAAGTTAGCTCCACTGCAGCAAGAATTCATTCATTTTTTTACTTGCATTTCGCCATTTTTTCTTTCCCCTTACGCAGGCAGTTACATCTCCTGGCCTCTTGTGTGACAAACCAAGAGCTGGGGTTTTATAAGTGATTCCAGCAAAGAGAAGCCAGTGAAACGGTTAGCCATCATTGATATAACTTTTTGTTTAGAAGAATTCCCAGACAGAAAGAAAAAGTCCAAGTTTTTGGTTTTGTCTTTCCACCCTTACATAAGTAACATGGAGGTGACTATATTACACCCTAAATACTCTTCCCTTCTAATTCATACTGCTACTTGCATCCTGCTCTTGTTTTACCTTGCCCATTTCAAGGTCCAAAGCAGATGACACAAAATGTTTCCACTGTGCTGGCTGCAAGAACCAGGAAAACTAATTCAGCTTCTTCCTTCTGAGAATTACCAGCCAGCAGTGCATGATTCAAGGACCTTATCCTTGCAGAGAGGCAAAATCTGCAGAAAGACTTCCACTGAACTTGATAAGAGCCCTTCTTGGGCTACTGAAAATTATTCACGAAACAGTTGAGCAATGAATAATGTGCAACAGTCAAGCTGCACAGCAGCAGCTTCAGAGGACAATCCATCCTCAAACAGCTTCCCTGATGCCGGTTATCCCAGATTAGGCAACTCACTGATTCAGCCTCAGGACAGGGTCTGTCTCTCCCTCTCCAACCCTGAACTTCAGGATGCTGTTGCCAGGGTAACTTCTGAAGACGTTTTAGGTTCAAATTCCAACATTTGCCTATTCAGTGTTTGTCTCTCCCTTCACTCCTCCTCCAGTAAAATTCTCTCAGCAAATTCATCTGCTAGGTATTTACCAAACACCCAGGTGAAAGGGACATGGCCATGGGTGAGCAGACTTTTTTCCTAAAGCAGAAGAGAGCTGTGCAAGGTAAGTTCGGCCAGCCAAAAAGCTTCAGCCTGCTCATCTCATGTGTGGTGCTTTGTACCCTCAAACCCCATCACTCCCATCCTTACAGCTGGTCTTAATCACGCTGGGTTATTTTCTGCTTTTCTGGGACCAGGGCAGTTTGGATACACACTGAATATTAACACAGACATGGGCATTACATGCATGCAAAACTGAGCTACAAAAAGTATACAGGTTATAAAAAGGCATTTGAGCCCTGGACAAAAAGGGCCAAAGTCACCAGGATCCTGTTGAACAGATGTGACGTTCTACTTCATGCAAAACTTGGTGATCGCATCAGGGAACTCTGGGATATTTTGTAATTTTGTACATTCACAGTGATGTACAACATCAAACTTCTACGAAAGTCAAGTGGACTGAACGCTGAAGGTTTTTTGCCACTCCTTCAATCCAATACCTCAACACTGTGCACTCTTGTCATGACCACACACAGATGCTACACAATATTCACTGGGATTTTTTCCTTTACCATTTAGTGTTATTCTCTCATCCAAATACCCTGTACTGCCAAAATAATAGATAGACCCAGCTCATCCACACATATCACTTACATTTCCAAGTTGCCTTGACTGCCTCCCCTTGAGGCTGAAATGTATGCCCATGATCTACATAAACCTATCTTAAATGAAAGATCTACTCATTTCAACAAAATGTAATCCAACCCATAATGAGATAACCTACTCTGTCAAGCAATTAACACATTTTGAATGGCCAAACTGCACCTGAAACCTGCTTACTCTAAGGAAGACTGGTTTCTGACTTCAACTAAATAATTCACACCTGCTAACACAACTATAATTGCAGCCTAGTAACTCTGAAAATGCTTGTTCCAGAATTAATATCTGAGGCTTATTGTCAAGCCCAGAGGCAAACACATTTATTACGTTTTGCAATTGGCAAACATAGACACAAGAATTAAAATCTTCTTTGAAGAACAACCCTTTTGAGCTTCACCTGTTTGTGTGGGTGATAAAATGTCTGAAGAGGAAGGAAGAGAAATGACAAAAGAAAGACCTCTGTGTTGGGCATGTTCCAGAACCACAGTGAAGGAGCAGTTAAAAATGTACCCTGCTGTTCAATTAAGGAGCAGAAGAAAAGAAAGTGCCCACAGGTTTTAAAATGTCATGACATTCTTGTACAGAAAAAAAAGTAAGAACAGCGTGCCCAGAAAGGTCTGTTTTCACGTTCAGGCAAAATTGCAGCAGACCTTACAAATTTAGACAACTAAATATATTATTAAATTAATGATCAAAGTTTCTACCAAAGGCTGAAAAGGACTGGACCGTGGGTTTTGCATCGTCCCTTATGATGCATAAATTTCAGCCCTGCATTAAATACATTTTTAAAAGAGCATTACATTGTGAGCCTGGTCAATGGAGGCTGTGTCTTGATTGGTAGAGCACTCTATTCCCCAGTGGCAGTGGCTGCCTTTTTATATTTAATTTCCAAGCCAGCCTTTATTGCAGCATATATCTATGAAAGCACTCAGTCGTGCAAACAATAACAAAACACAAAGGGTGTTTGTATTTTAAGCCATACATTGTAAATACAGAAAAGATGACCTCAAACTACTTACCTCAGTAGGAAATGGCAATGGACAATATTCATATTTGCTTGTCTGAAAATTTGTTTTTAGGGAATTGTTTGCCTGGGGTAAGAGATAGGGGAGAAATCAGTGTTTCCTGGTCTCTGGCTGGTCTTATTTTGGTTTTTTGAAGAGTGACACACAGCACAGTAAGCCAGCTGTTGTATGCACTTGGAAAACACCAGCTCAAATTCCCAGTGAAAGTTTTACAAATAGAAATGTTGCAGGAACAAAGACTGCTCAGTGAAAGCTATTTTTCTTGATCCTTTAGAAAGTGATTAAAAAAGTGCCTAAGTTATCATTTTCGTCTGCTAAAGTCTGTGCTTTACCCAATTCTGGTTATGCAGTCACCCGAGCACAGCTGGTGAAGGCAACACTCCCTCCCACCTCCATGTCTGGCCAGCACCAACAAGATGGAACACAATTCACAAATAGCTGAATAAGGTTGTGTCAAAGAAATAATGGACATTGTTGCCAGGTGTCTCCTGTTAGGGATATAATCCCCAGAACCTCAAAATCAGGGGATGAGTCCTTCCAAGAGTCTGGCCTTTGAGTGTCTATGAAAGACATGCTTCACTCCACTTTGTTTTTCATAGCACTCAAACTGATCAGAAGAAAAAAAATGCTGTTTCCTTCAAGAGCCTGCTGACTTGCACAGCACATTGCCAGCAAGTTGCCCCTGGGGCTTGCTGATGGAAGATGACAAAAAAGGGGGAAAATGGGGAAACTGGGATTTCTAAGTCTTCCATTCAAGAACAGAAACAAAACCAGATAGTGGCAAGAAAAAAAAAAAAAAGGAAAAAAGGATACAATGGATACAGTGAAGGCTGGGACCTGCAGAAGAAGAGAGCTGGATCTTACACAGGACAGGGCTAAAAGTAGGAACTATGAAAACCTGCATGCTGAGCAGGAAGCTGCCTGAACTGCACAACAGGGGCTTGATGGAGAAGGTAGGGCTAGCATCTAGTCTGCTGCCAGCAGCCTTGCTCTCTCCTGGAAAGGTGTATCAACCTCCGAGGGAGGGAACTACCCTCACCTCCAAACATATTCTCCTTCCACTTTTTTGGAGCACCAGATCCTGGGAAGATTTCTTCCTGCTTTTCCAACCATGTAATGGAAATTTCAACAAGGCTGTATGATTGGGATCCTCCCAGTCTACTCATTCCACCTTATATAATTTGTCTTAATAGATGTTGAGAAAATAATCTGTGCAATAGGCTAGTGATTACACCAGTTACTCAGCTCCAGCTTTTAGTCAATGGGTCAATGACTACCTCAGGAAAAAAAACCACTTTAAAACAGCACTTGTTTCCCAGCTGAGGAGGACTGGATCCAAAAGAAGGGAACAAAGACAAGGACTCCTCGTGCTGTTCTCAGACTGGAGAGAATGACCTACCCCGTAGAGAGAGTTCATCCCAGATGATTGTGGCAACTTGCAGAAAAATTGCAAGTCCTTCCAGCACAAGGACCCAGAAAGTTTGTGGTTTGCTATACCCAGGGTAACAAGAGGGAAGGGGCCTATTTTCAGAGTTCTCATCTGTTTGGTAACAAGAACTAACTAAAAGTCAGGTCCGTCAAATTACAGAATCCTAGGAAAGCTGTGTACTCTCTTCAGCAGTTCATATCAAAGCCATTCCTCATATTAATGTCTACTTCCCCTACAGCTCAGAGGTACTGAGGGTACTCACAGTTCCCCTCCCAAGAAATTGGAGTAATAGCCAAAGCCAGCAGTCAAAAACTGCTCCCAGATCCAAAAAATGTCCCTGTTTATTAACCTGAAAAGAGTGGTGTGATTTAAGCACCAAACTGGTGAAGGGAATTCACCAATAAAAATAGGAAATAAAACCAGAGAAGGAACTCTGTCCACCCCAAATGTGACCACCAAGTCCAGTCTAACACTGAAGTCCTCTCATTCAAGAAGCCTGAGCTTCCGTGACAAAGGATTTTTCTAGGCACTAAGGCATCTGAAAGTTAAATTTTCCAGTCCCTGAGGGCCTTTGTAGAGGGAACATTTAGGTCCCTGCTTCCCTTTGTGGAAGTAAATCAGCAGCACATGCACATACGACGGTGAACTCACTCCTCAGGAGAGACAAAATCGCTCAAAGCAGCCCACACGCTATCAGGAAGGGACATTTCCTATCGCTGACACCACCACCAGTAACTTGACAGAATGAAGGCTGAGTTTGCTGATAAACCAAAACGGGGAGAAGGAAGAGTTATCGTGAAGTGAACCGGGAGGAAGAGTTATTATGAAGTGGAGCAACAGGTACAAGCAGCAGCCAGCAAATTACGACTACAGCAGTGGGTACAATTATTTTTTTTCTCGCTAGCAACAAACTCTTGATTACGTTAGCAAAATATAGCAAAAAGCTCTCAGGAGAATGCAAACGCCTTCTCCCGCCGGCGTGACGGTGGCTGCAGGCGGTTCGGGGCCGCTGCTCAGGTGCCGGGCAGGAGCATCCTGCAGAAATCGTTTGTTCCTGCTCAAATTATTCAGAGCAGTGCCATCTACCGGAGCCAGCTGCCGAAGGCTGGATCCTTGTTTTTCTTGGGTTTTGTTCCTGTTTTTAATTAACTTGGGTGTTTTGATAGACGAGACAACGGTTGATGAATGCTAAGGATTTTAGAAGTACCCTTTGCATTTCATTAAAATGTCTCACAAAATGTTTTCTAAAGGTTAAACTTCTCTGTATGGTGCTCAGTTTCTTTAGATGTTTTGAACCATGAGGGAAGCACGGGACTTTTTTTAATTGGTACTCTCCAGCACAATAAAAGCTCAATCAGTAAAGCACTTAAGCAAATCCTCACCTTTAAGCATCTAAGTGATTTCTCCGATGGTGGTGGAAATAATGGCAGGTCCTCAAAGTCCTGTAGAGCAAGGAGTGAGATCAGGGCAAAAAAACCCAAAAAACATACTTCTAAAAGTACCTGCCTCTTGTCTGCCAAAGAAAAAGAATCTGTCTGTTATTTACCAAGAAATCACCCAGCCATATTCTGGATTCAGAATCATGCATGGGAGGGAAAAAAAGCAATGAGAAGGGTATGTGAAGTAAAAGTTTAATTCTTACATGAAGAAAAAAATATATATTGCAAAATCACTCCACTGCTTGAACTAGAACAAATAGACAATGGAGCATTTAAAGTAATTAACAAGTTAGTATTGAGAAATCTAAAAATTCTTTTCTTATGTTTTAAAAGTTATTTATAGATTTTGCAGAACTGATGCTGATAACCTCAAATTCTTTCTGGACTTTTTAATACACTAAAAATCTTTCTCTACTTGTGTGTTTAAGGGCACCAGGAAAAATGATAATGCTAATTTTACAACCTGTATACCAGCTCTAGTTTTACACTTGAGAAAACTCAGACACAGAAAGTGTCTAAAGCTAGAACTTAAGCTGTGCTAATCAATCTTGGGTGACCAACCTGAGTTATCAATGAAGCCTGTAGCAAATACAAAAGGTGTTTGCCCTACCACTTTATGGACTGCACAAAGAAGCTGATAAGGAAATAATTTTCAAAAGAAAAATAAAGGACATCTAGTGAAAGTATTCTGCTTATATTTTTAAAGAAATAAATTCTTAGAACAATTTGTAATTAAATTATGGACTTCCATGTAACATTTTGTTAAGGATATCAAAAGTATAGAAATATGCTCCAAAAGTATTATCTTAATTTATGGATTATAACTACATCAAAGAGTTATAGTACCCCATTCTTGTTTTTCAAAACTGCCTTTTTATAGTCTTAGGTATATTTAAAGCACATTTGCAATCAGCTCCTGATCAGTTGTGAGTGTGCTCAGCACCACCTCAAATCTATCCCTAGGTCTTTCCCACTGTTCTCCAGACAATGTGACACACATCATTAGTGGCCAGCTGTGATTGCTTTGCCTTGCAGCTTACTGCCACATCTACAGAAAGGTTTTGAGCACTCGTGTAGTGTGATGGCCTCTGTTGGCAGCCAAGGGAGTCTCTGAAGAGCCAGGCAGCTTCTTCAGAGCGGTGGAAGTTGTTTAAATCCCTGGTATGCAATTTTAGCCAGCACATTTGCCTAAACCTCACTAGGATGGGATTTCCTCAAGTGCTGGTGATCTCTCCAACATCTAATCCCACAGAGAGCACCAGAGCACTCTGCTAGGAGAAGCTTCATGCTTCAAAGGGGAACCATTGCTTTGGAACAAAAAAAACTTCTGAAATTAGGCTGGTTGGTTTAGGACCTGATGACTGGCTACAGCTGCCACAGGAAGCTCTACACAGTGAGAGAAATAAGAAGCACCTAATAACAGTGATGGGGCTGTGAGCAGGCCCACAAACACCTATTCCCAGCCATGCCAGAGTCAACCAGCAGTGTTTGCTGTCTGTACCAGATCCATCAGGGCCTGGTGCAGCATTGCAGTTTTTGGGATTGAAAGTCTTCATCTCATTATCAAGTTCCTATATCAATTCTCTCAGCATCCTATGTAATGATTCAAGAGCTTTTTAAAGATGAAAGTAAACAAAAAAGACTAAATTTCATTATGAAATAATAAGGCATTGAAAGCAGCTCCATGGTTATGAAGGCATCTGCACTGATCTAAGAACAGAGGAAGAGTGCAAGCAGGAGAAGACTCTGGCACGAAAGCAGATAGAGACAGACAAGCTCTGGAGATCAGCCAGTCTTTCTTATTGGAACAAAAAACATCTCATTTCCATCTTGGAGGATGTGATCACTCCTGCAGCTTGCCACCACAGTTGAGCGACAATAAGAGAGCTGGATGAGTGACCAGTTGACATGGGAGGTAATAACAAATTAGGTTTTAGAGTGAGAAAAGTGAACATGCAGTGAGGACAGTAGTCCACTAACTGGAACACTTCTGAGCACTCACAGAGCACTGCTCAAAGGACATTTTTGCTGATTGTTCCCCAAGCAAACTGCACAGGGTTGAATCATTTAGTTGCTGAAGCACAGTGGTTTTTTACCAAGAAAGGGAAAACCAAGTCCATTTGACAAGACACTAAGAAATTTAGAGGGAAAAAATGTGCTTATCATTCCTTTCCTTTCATTTTGTACTTTACATGTAAAGTGCATGATATTGTACTTTATCTCATTCTGAACTACAACACAGATCTGACAGGAATATCTTTGTCTGGAATGTAAGCACAATGGGAGTCCTGAGACATCCTTCAGTCATGCACCATATACACACATACATGTTCACAGTCATATAAAGGACTATACACATACAGGTATATGCCTATATTTTGAGCTGAATAAATACATATGACAGTATCTCTTAGCATTAATGGATTGTCTCTGGAGCAAAAGGGCAAGATTTTAATTTATTGGTAAGGTCAGTTTTTTGCAATGTGCAACATGGCTGCAACAGACTTTTTAACGCAAGGAAAATCACACTACTGTACAGTTACACTCTCCATGCTGAATTTAATCACATGTAATTTCTATGCCTGCCGCAGACTGATAGGATTATTACTGGGAGACATCTACAAGTGGGAATTGAATGTGTTATTTGTGGACACTGAAAAGCTTTAGCAGAGAGATTTTCCGGCTTTCTGCAGCATTTTGTGAGAGTTCTGTCTTTCCCATGCAAGTAAGACAAAACAATGTTACAGTTTTGTAAACTTCTTGCAGGTGCGGATTGTTTTGGTAGAATCGTTATGGTTCTAACTGGAAAAACACTCAGAACTCTGTGTGTCTTAGAACTTGACCAATCCCCTTAGGGGGTGGATGGCAAAAACCAATTACCTTATGCCACTTAATACACTTTGCGAACTAACATATAAAAGTCTTCTGAGAATTCATTAAATCATTCATCCATTGATCCCTGAGCCTGGACTTCGTGTCGTTTCTCTACTCGTCCGTGGGGAAAACAGCGACATTATTCTGTCTCTAAAACGAGTGAGCCTGTCAGTGATGTCCTAAGGTTTTGTGCTGAACGCAATGCCTGGTTAGCTCCCTACCAGCTCTCCATTGCTCCACTCCCAAGGCAGAGGACTGTGATGCTAAGGATCATTTTTAATCCCTGGGGTCAAGAGAATCCTGAACAATCCACATTCCAATGCTGAGGGACAGTCACTCTGAATGGATTTAGGGAGCACAGCCAAGGACCAAGGACAAGCAGTCCCTGGTGCAGTCTTGCTGGTCCAGCTCTGGTATGGAGGCAGGATGGATGATGGGATCCAGGGCACATGGATGTTCCTGGATTACTGCAGACCTGGCTTCCTCCATGAGTGTAATTCAGGCTTTGAGTGCAGGCTTGTATTTGCTGGGCCAGGAATCTCTCTCTCATTCTCTTTTACTTAATTCTCTACTCCCTCAGCACTGGATTTTAAATAAGCCTACAATCAAAATACAACATAAAGGTAGCAAGAAAATCTGCTTATGGATTTAGTATCACATATCCAACTGTGATGTATTACAGAATCCTAGCTCTTTCAGCAGCCCACAACTGGGTTAGCTTCTTGCAGATACCACGGATAGGACAAGGCAGCTGGTGGGTGCTCAGGTCACTGTAGATGATATCAGGTGAGATGGAGTCCTTGGATTTAATTTAGACAGAATGCTTCTTTCTGCAACAGTCCTCATGATAGTGCTCCAACCCACTTCTGACATGTGGGAGATCTAGAGACACACTAGGAATGTTCAAAAGGTATTGCTGTTAGCTTTTGCATGCTGGAAAAGGAAAAAAATAGTATATAGTACACGACCCTACTGTATAACAGCAAAGACCAAATATTTATCCCTACAAAAATGCTGGTGGAAGCCTTGCCAACACCAGTTGCTTAAATAGAGGTGATCACTTGACTTCAAATTTTGAGTGAGCATTAACATTAAAATAAATGTTCATTTATTATGTACTTCTGCATTTGTATCATGAAATGCTCACACTTCTGATAAGTGTGAGAAGGCTCCTCATAGGAGTGTTTCCTCACCTTACTTTCTGAATTAGATTTGCTAAATGTTGGCTGCCAGCTGACAAGAGAAACCAGTCATTTGTTCCTGCACTGGCTGTTCTGGGACAGCAGCTTCAGGTGCTAAGTCTTGAAATTGGCTCAGTGCAGTTTTAGAAGAAAATTGAGGGGGTTTGTTACATTTTATATCTATAACTATCACACATAATTGCATTTCCTACATGCACTGGGATTTATACACTGTCTTTGCACACGAAGGGACCACTGAGTTACATACACAGAGTCCTTCAAGCAAGTCAGATGCTAATTTAGCATATTTCCCAGATGTTTGCCCATGTCTGACAGGAATGACCCACAGGATATTTCCTAACCTGTGGAGAAGCAATCAGGAGTCACATTGGGGTGTCCAAGAGGATTAGACCCCTATTGCTTAGACAGTTAAATTCACATAACCCTTATGCTATTTTGGCCTCAGATTAGCCCATCCCTACACCCTGGGAACAGCCCCTCCACAGCTTCACCACCAACCACAAAACTCCCTGAAGCCAGCAGCAGCTGCCATCTTCACACAGCATTGCAACCCTCAGTGAATCACAAGAAATTCCTGTAAATTAATCTCAGAATTTTCCAGTTTTTTACAAGGTTTACAGCGGAGACCAAACTAGGAGAGCACAATGAGCAAAAAACGTCATTCAAGTGATGACAAACAAGCCAAAGAAGTAGCTGCAGTTATCAAGAGGTACGTCTTTGTGGTTTACAAAAATGAATACTTTTTAACAGAAAGGTGTGATTATCGGTCATGTTGTGCAGGCTATTTACAAGAAATGTTATATTAAAACTCACCGGCTATGCAAGAAAGAAAAAAAATAATACCTTCTTTGAGAAAAAAAACAGGAGTTTTATTTTCAAACTTTTGACCCCCCAAACAACAAAACAAGTACACAAAAGCTTGGCTTCAATCATATGCTGAAGGTACTATCAGTGACATAAAAAAAGGTATCAGTGACATAAAACATAATGGGACTTCAGAGTGTTTTGAATCAGCTACAAACTTAATTTCCCATTGAATTCTGTTTCAGTTATGTTTCATCACAAAATAAGAAGGTCATGGGAAGGGAGTTTTTAACTGCTTTTTGTATTTCTAAATAAATTTATTGAATCAGTCAATTTTGGAAAATATGGGTTTTCAGAATTCCCTAAACTGAGCGGTCACTAAAAGTCACAAACCTCCTGGTATGATAAATCCACAATTTAGCATGTTGGCAAAATCCAGGTCCAGTTTATGGAGAACAGTATTACCAGTACTATTTAAGTTACATTTTTTTAATCATTTAGTTGAGCTAAAAGATTCTGTTTTCCCTCAGTTAATTTAGAAAATCTGTGTAGCTGACTACATGGAAAGGGTGGAAAACACACAGTCTTACATAAAACCTGGAAATAAGCATAGATACATGTACAGAGAAATATTTTAATTTGCCAGATTTTAAATTTGGCATATATGTTAGTATTTATCTTGTAACTACTAGCTAGTGTTACAGCAGAAAGAATAAAATGACTGATCATCCTGAAGAAAATCACCTTCATATAGTGGCCGTTTAGTCACCAAAATCCAGAATCAGTCACGGCTCATTGGTTGAATGCCACGTCATTTAGGTATAACTCAAAAACATTTAGAGGTTTTCTTACATGTGAGAACACCACGCCTGAAGAAACAGTGCTGTCAGGTAGGTCACAGAGCAGTTAAATGTTCAGAACATGGAGAAGTGGGCAGGAACTCCAGTCTCAGCGCTCCACAATCACATGATAAAAATGATTGATATTCCGCAAGTTGAACTCTGAACATCAAGTGCAAAGATGGCCTCAAGAATTCAAAGCTTAGACAAGAGTCTTTGCATGTTGATTGATGGCCCTGTGTCACTCTGGTTTATGGGTTATGACCATTGGAGATTTCAAAATGAACTAAGCCAAACATAACAGCATCCTTGCTCAGTGAAGCAAGAAACCAAACTGTTCTGTCAAAAAAGAAAATACTTAGCTCAAAAAATCTGTCAGGCTTTCAACACTTTTGACAGCTTCCATACTCAATGCATACAAAAGAGACTAAGATGAATGCAGTCAAAGCATCCAAAATATTTCTTTGACATTAAAAATCCCTAATTTGGTATAATAACCTTAAATAATTCACACATCTCTTTTATGTAGGTCTCCCTGTCTTTAGAATAAACATCTTCATTAAACAAAAATAAACTATTCTTATACTGGATAGCATTAGAAACTGTCCTTACATACAGTACAAAAGTATGATAGCACTTTAATGACACTGATGAACAGCATATTTTAAAATATGCCGAAAAATTGCTATCTTTTAAGCACACAAATATCAAGTGTGTTCATCCTGTATTAGGACTGTCATGTCTTGTGACAGAAGGAATTTTTGTCAGCATCTAAAATGAAATGTATATTAATGGTCATAATTACCCAATCCTTGAAATTCAGCCATAGCTGTTATAAGGACATTGCTTTGTAAGATATTTGCTGTTAATTTGCAATCTTCTGTTCTTTAATTTCATTAGGAATCCTCATGTCTGACATCATTATTTTTGAAAAAGAAAAATCACATGACACTGGATTATTAATGTTGCTGAATTTTTTTACCATTTGGAAAGTTGCAAACAGCAGAATTTATGAACTCTCACCAAATTTAACAGAAGAGTTTTAGATCAGATATAAGCAATCTAAGGAAAGACACCTATCCAAATTTATAAAAGAATAATAGGCCATGTTTTCTTGATTTTGTACTGAAGGTACACTTATAAGATTTGAACTGAGATCTAATCAACAGTAGTGACTTTCCAGAAGATATTTTTCAAGACAACTAGAAAAATGAAGAATGAGCATTGTTAAAAGGTAAGAACTTTCTAATGACTCAGAAACCATCCTGTCACACTTTTGTCATTCATACAGTTTAGATCAAAGCACAAATACCTGACTGGTCTTTTTTTTTATGATTATTATTATTCTTATAGCATTCTTGCTTCATATCTGTTTTGACTTTAAACTCTACTTTTCTTGTTGGGAAAAACTGACAGCTGGATCCTGTCTTTTCTGTCTTGCAGATGACATGTTCAACCATGTACCTCAACACCCCGAGGAACAAGGCTGGACCTACAGGAACAGAAAGTATGACACAAAGTACACAGAGAGACAGAACCTCATGTACCTCCTTTACAATCTCTGGACAAGAGGATGGTTCTCTACAAGATATGCTGTTAATCAGAGTTGAAAAAGTATCTTGTTTATTGCAGAATTTTCAGGTGTCTGTAAGACTTTTTGAAGGCTTACACATTACAATAGTTTTTAATCCCCCACCAAGCTAGTATTCCAAACTAACTCTTCTCTCATTAAATTCATAGATACATTAGTCTACATTTTTATGGAAGCAGGACTCTAGCACACACTTTAGAAATTATGCTGTTTGTACAGAGCTTTTTTTCAGACCTTCTGTTCAGCATTTGGTTGGACAACAAAGATTTAGACTGAAGAATTTTTTTTATTTCTAGATAATACATTTGCTTTTACGTAGGTTACTATTCCTCATATATCGACTTGTAGGTGCGATAACTTCGTATGTACAGTTCCAAATCCATTTTATTGATAGCCATAGCTGAGTCTGGATTTAGCTTGCCTACCTTCAGGAACTCAAAGTGGTGCTTATACTAGAATTCTAGTTGCTTTAGCTGGCCCACTTGTCAATGAAGAGAGGTAGATGTCCACCAAGGCAACTCAGCTGCATTTGAGTGATGATACACTGCATGTGGAGTTTTACACACACGGAGTGAAACCTTACACCCGACAAAACAACCAGTTGCTACTAATATAGGGAGCACGTCTCAATCAGTGCAAACTCAATATAGTCCAGCACGTCTCAGTTAGTGCAAACTTTACCTGTGTAGTACTCCATCCTGACAGCCTGTGATTGGTGTCTCACATCTGTAGTACCCTGATGTGAAAAGACAGCTTGTCAGACTCTACCAATACAAACTGGCTGTTCAGAAAAGGCTTTTCTAATCATCTTTCCACTATACAAGAGTTACACTGGAACAGAAGAAATGCACCCACAGGCTGTGTAAATACAGCATGCAACACCTCAGCATTTGTTTTTGTTGCCATTGCATCCTCAGGGAAAGGTTACAGACATTTTAAGCCCAAAAGTTACATCTTAAAAGCAAGAGAGTTTCTTCCCCCTTAAAGCTGCCACAAGGAATAGCATAGTCCTTAGCCTACAGTGTAACACTGAAACATGGGTCATTTGTTTCAGAACAGTGTTAATTCTTCAGAAAATGTGAACACTGCTATTTGTTTCTCTGCCAGTGGCCTGAAGGAAACAGGTTAACTGTTTTGTTGACCTTTGGGAAGAAAAATACTTGGCAACCTCAACAGACTTTATGAATCCTAGATCTACTCCTCTCCTCCTAGTTACATACTGGAGCAATTCTGTTGATATGAATGGTATAGTCCCCAAAAGAATGCCCAAATGAGAGTGAAACACATCCACTAAACTGAGCAGATTTTTATCTGTAAGAAGAAAAAATCGAGAGGAATATTTAAAAAGAGAGAGAACAAATTTCCCACTTAAATATTTCCACCTGAATCAGTTCCACTCACATCACAACAGGCAAGCTCAGTAGGACAGAGAGGCATCTGAGTTTCAGCTGTTGCTAACACCAAGTAGCTTTATCCTGGTATTCATCCACAGCTGTTGAAGTGCTCTTTTGGTATAGGACTGGGAAGAGGTGCAGATTTCAATCTGTTTCAAACCAAGTTCCAGGAATCTTCAACCACACAAATGTTTTTGCGATTGAAAATGTGAACAGGCTTTTCAAAATAAATAAAATATCTTTAAAATGCCAACCTTTAAGGATGCACCATTGTAAATTAAAGGTGGCTTCCTGTATCAGAACACAGAGTCAAGTGAGACACATAGACTGCTTTACTTCTGAAGAGTATCAGATTTAATATTGATAATGAATATTTCTGATAAAATGTTGGTGGCAACAACTTAATTTTTATACTCACAAGAAAACCTACTAACAATTTTTACAGCTTTGCTTTTCCTCACTGCACTCTGTTTAACTGCGAAAGGTCTTTTTACAACTGTGCATAAAGACCAACACTGCCAAGAGAGAAATTTTTATAAGCCTTATTAGCAGGAGTTTCTTATACCTTAAGCATTTAGTATGTAATGTTCTTTCTGCTACTTAATAAGAATCGTGACACAGAGACCTATTGTACTGAAAAAAAAAAATGAATGTATGTTCTATTTTTTCTTCTTTGTAGCATCCAGATTCCATTCTTTAAGTTATGAAGTACACATTTAAGGATTTACCAGAACCAAGCAGGACTAGTGGCACTGCCCAAATATTGCTCCCTTAACACTTCTCTACTTGGCACTACCCATGAGCTGGGTGCCTCAGCCTCAGCAAAAGGCTGCTTTTACTGCTCCACTTAGGGTTAGGGTTAGGCTTAGGCTTAGGATTGAGAAAACCACAAAGCCCAGACCTCCAGAGACACAGCAACTGCAAAAGGCATGCCAAGGGGAGCATGGCACTGCCCCAACATTGCTCCCTCCACAGCTTTCTGATTGGCAGCACTCATGAGCTTGGCACCTCAGCAAAAGGCGGCTTTTACTGCTCCCCTTAGGGTTAGGGTTACGCTTAGGTTTAGGTTTGAGAAAACCACAAAGCCTAGAGCTCCAGGGACTCTGCAACTGCAAAAGGCATGCCAAGGGGAGTGCTTCACGTCATCTCATTTCATTTGATTACAATCACTTCATTTCAGAATTTTCTTTTATTTCTTTCCATTGAATTTCATTTCATTATAAATCCACCCCAGTCATTTTGTTTCCCTTTTTTTTCTGACTTCGAGACTTTATTTCCTTTTATGAATTGAAATCTTGCTATTCCAATGCTTATCAATTCGCCAAGTTTCGGTCCGTTTCCCTGAACTTCATGTCATCCCATGCCATTTTATTTTTCTTTTCACTATGTTTCAGAACTTCCTCCTTTTTTTTTTTAGCATTTCATTTCATCAGTTTCTTCTCCTGTCTCTACATTTCACTTCAAAAAAAGAACACCCCACTGCCTTCATATGAAAAGGCTACAGCAGGTTCCCTCTGAGGTTATATCTTCTCATGAAAATAAGGTAGGTTAGAGTAAAACACAGTCAGACTTGCACAATTATTTTTTCAATATTTCCCTTGAAGAAACATGCAGTTCATTACAGCTGAAGACTGAAAATTGAAAATTTACTTCTTGCATAACTGGTGATATAGCAGGATGCTCAAGTGCTACTCTGCGCTACCTTAGGAACTGAAACATCTTGACCTTTCATGCAGAACAGCTAAAAGGAGTTTAAGTGGCACATCTGCTCTTCAAGCTGGGACTTCATTGCATAAAGACTGCCTTTTCCAGCTCAGAAAACATTTGTTTATCCAACCAAATTATAACTCCAGTTTCCTTTTTGCAGACATCTGTTTGTAGACAGGAAAATCTCTTTGGATGTGAAGCTTCAGAAAGCAGCTTCAGAAATTTTTATGGGATCTTGAAATCGTGATCATTAGCCAAATTCCTCTCTAAACTTCTGTGAGACCAAGAATTTTACTCCTTCAGACTAGTCCCTTGGCATGCCTTTTGCAGTTTCAGTGTCACTGGAGCTCTGGACATTGGGGTTTTCTCAAACCTAACCCTAAGCATAAACCTAACCTAACCCTAAGCAGAGCAGTAAAAGCCGCATTCTTGTGAGGATGGTTCCAAGGAGAAAAGTGTGCAGGGAGCAATGTTGGGGCAGTGCCGTGCTCCCCTTGGCATGCCTTTTGTAGTTGCAGTGTCCCTGGAGCTCTGGGCTTTGTGGTTTTCTCAACCCTAGGCCTAACCCTAACCCTAACCCTAAGTGGAGCAGTAAAAGCCGCATTCTTGTGAGGCTGGTGCCAAGAAGAAAGCTGTGGAGGGTGCAATCTTTGGGCTGTGGGGTGTTCTTTTTTTGAAGTGAAATGGACCAAACCTTGCTGAAATGATACTCACTGAAATCCCAAAATCAGCCAACCAAGTGAAACAAAGAGACAGGAGAAGAAATAGACGAACGGAAATGCTAAAAAAAAAAAATAAGAGAAAATTCTGAAACTAAATGAAAACCATAAAATGGCATGGGATGACATGAAGTGCATGGAAATGGACCAAACGAAATGAAGAGTTTCCTTTCATGAAATGAAATAAAATCTTGAAGTCAGAGAACAAAGTCAAACAAACTGACTGGGGTGGACTTCAAATGAAACGAAATTCAATGGAAAGAAATAAAAGAAAATTCTGAAGTGAAGTGATTGTAACCAAATGGAATGAGATGACATGAAATGCTCCCCCTTGAGTGCCTTTTGTAGTTGCAATGTCCCTGGAGGTCTAGGCTTTGTGGTTTTCTCAAGCCTAACCTTAAGTGTAAGTTTTGGTACACCCATGTTTAAATTTAAGCCTGAGAATGTGAACAGCTTCTACCTCATCTCTGTTGAGCAATGCTGCCTGTATTAACATTGCCCACACTGAGCTTGCTAGTGGAGTCTGCAGCTAACTGAATAGTGTGTTGACATGTGAATTAATGTTTTTAAGTACATCCCATCATTTAATATACAAAGGTACCATGCTCTGTAACTCTTTATTACGAATTTCTGGTTTCCTCCCCACGGCTCTGAACCAAATCTCATGTACAAGTGGGAATGTGTTATGCTGCATAGTGAGTACCTGACCTTTTATTTCTACAAAATAATTTCCAGAAACAATGCCAAAGCATGTAGTGCCACTGATACGGTGACACTTCAGCATTTTATATGCATATTTTATTGGGAAAAGTACTTTTAAAAGCCGCAGGATTCCAATTAAACTTTATCTCTTGACTATGCATGCCCACAATAACAAGATTTTATATTAATACGACTGTGACCCCAACACATGTGGAGCTGGTCAGAGTTATACACACTGCAGGCTCCAACACTTCCCCTAGCAGGAAACTCTGCTGGAGAGAGGATACTTGAAGCAAAGAAGTTTCTGGAGTGTGATGGTAATGGAACATAAATGCTTTATTGATAGGGATTGCACTTAGGTATTGTGCTTAAATGTGTTGCTTAATTAAAGCTTTAGGACTTCTCATTCCATGTTTACACTTAAAATATCCTTTAGTACTTACTTTGTTATTGCATAAATATATCTGTGATGATTATTTCACCTGTATCTGGCTGCAACCCAGACATTAAATAACCATCACAAGATTGGGAGTAGTGTTCCTATTTTACGGACACCTGCAGGATTGTTCTCCACAGCATATGGAGGTAGCCAGGAGCCTATGACAGGATATATTTGTGATTGACTCTAAATGCATTCCACAGTACCAAAAGCTTTTGTTGCCTAAGGTTGCTCACTGACTCACAGTCAGATCAAGCTTAATTCAGTCACCAAGAGATGAATGCAGTTTTAAAATTCAAGAAGCCTCAAAGTGACACCTTGGTCTGTCCAGGGTGTTCTTTCATTTCTCCAAAGTATGCATTTTTCTGAATGAGGAATACACATTGGTATATAAGGACAGCAATAGCTATCAAATGTAATTTTAAACTCAAAATATTTTAACATCTTTTGGAATAAAGAGACTTGTCCAGCAGAGGGAGACCAGAGTTTTAGAGAAATGTAATACAAACATTAGGCATAACACAGAAACGCATTCTTTCACTCAAATGTGTCATACATAGATTTTAATTTATAAGACATAGTACCTTAATTTATACGACATAGTACCCTATATTATATAGACCATTAAATGTAGGCAAAACATGAAGTAAATCAGACCTAAAACCATATCATAGTGCTCGATACTGATGTAGGATTTGTAGTCTTCATCTCACTTCAAGTCTGATACTATGGAAATAGTAAAAGAAAACACAGCCAAGCAAAAATAAAATCAAATTCAATGATAAAATAAAATAAACTCAGTGTGTTTTGCATGAGAAAACACCTGCCACCAGTTTGCACTCAGAAAAAGGTCAATGGAAACCTGGAGCAAGCTCTCTGTAGAGACTGCCTGGTCTCTTTTTTCAAAGTGGCTCTGTAAATTATGATTCCAGACAAGAAATCCAGTCTCTAGACCAGCCAGTTCCACCCTCATCTCCCTGTTTCACAACCGAAGAAATTCATCACTCATTACCTACTCCAAAAGCAGTTTTAAAGCTACACAGAGTGACTTTTGACCTCACTGCAGCTTATCTGGCACAGCGCTTTGTTCAAAGGCTACTCAGATTCACAGCTGCAATAAAAAAGAGCCACTCAATAAGCAGTTCTTGGGTTTTCTTTGTGATACACACAGCTGATATGCTTTGGGGATTACTGCATTATCAGGATGGTTGCATAACTGAAAGAGTGGTGAATAACATTACAAACCAGTAAATGAACTGCCAGGTTGAGAAGAACAAGCAGAACCAGCACAGGCTTAACACAGAAAGGAAAATGGCAAATCCTCCCATGAGAGAGCTTGAAAGAAAAATGTTGTACCTTACCCATATATTTTCTGCTTGCTGTGTTTTAATTATTTGTTCTGGTGTTGTCAGCCTTCACAAGAAAAACCTGGTGTAAGAGCCAGAAAAAGATCAAGTGGTTGACCAAAGACTAGAGGTGCGTTATTCCATAACGTACGATGTCTGCTCAGCAAAAAAAGCTAAGAGAAAGGAGGAGGAAGAGAGGGCATTCCTAATTTACAGTGCTTGCCTTTCAGAGAAACCACTACATGTCCTGAAGTCCTGATTCCCAGGAAGTGCCGTACAAAACCTGCTGACGGGAAGTAGAGAATAAAATCTTTTGATTTTTGCTTACATGACCTTTGCTTTTGATTTAGTAAACTGCATTAGCTCAACACAGAAGCTATTTTTCCCTCTTATTTTCTTCCCCACTGTCCTGTTGAGTAGGGGAGTGATAGAGCAACTTGGTGGGCACCTGGTATCCAGACAAAGTCAACTCACCACAGTCATTTTTGGCACCCAGCATGGGACTCACAATAACAGCAGTTTTGTATTAAGTGTGCTGTAGCTGTAGCAGGTAGGAAGTGGCAAGCTTGGTGGCTGCACTGCTTCTCTCTCTATTTTGCAAACGTGTTAATACAAATAATGTGTCTATGTTTTGCCCTGGAATTGCTGGCCTTGCTGTGCTGTATCTGCTTTGTGGAGAAGATGAAGGAATATATCTCTCTCTCCTACCTGGGATTGATGTGGATGGTTTATTAGTCAGGCTCACAGGTCCCTGTTCACCCTCATTGAGCTTTCATACTAATAATTAACACTGTTAGCATATTATGGAGCTTGAGGAATCTGGTGTCGTCCTGGGATCAGAGAAGACAAATTTTGGCAAAAATGTAATGCGCCCTGAAGTAGTCAGTCCCTGGATGGCAGGGTGTGTGGAAGGATTTGGGCAGATTCCCAGGACAGTTATCACCTCCCATAACCTGGGACTTTACACCAGAACAGACAAACAACCCTAGCAGACTGAAAATCAGCAGCCTCTAGCACCATACTGGAGCCTGGCCTGTGCCCATTGAGCCACAGTTCAGTACTGTCACACGACTGTAGTTGAGGCAGGGACACAAAATGTGTTGGAGGGCACCATGGTTGAGATAGGGATCCAAACAACGACAGTCATTGTGAAGAAGTTGACAAGGATCTGTATCATCAATTAGAAAGGGAGCAGGGAAAGGACAAAGGGTTTTACCAAGAAGCTGGTTTTTCAACAAAGAAATTGGAGGAAGGAGTGAGAGAATTCAAAAAGAAAGAGGAAACAATACAGTCTCTGGCCTCATCAGAACTTTGAGACATGCAAAAAGATTACAGCCACAGGCCAGGTGAGTGGATTTCTGTCTGGCTGCTTCAACACTTGAGTGCTTCAAGCCAGGGAATAGACAACCCTACCAGAGGGGATGTGACACTGCATCTGGTGGTCACCAATGTAAACAAGCTAATCAGGGACATCAAGATCAGTTGCCTCAGTCTCCAATGGCAACCTCTCTTCCCACACTTCTTGAGTCGATGGACAGCAGGATTGGATCTGAGGGAACAGAGTCCCTCCCACTGTAAGGAAAAATCAGGTTCATGACTATCTTAGGATCCTGAACATACAAAAGTCCACGGGACCCAAAGAGATACATCCCAGAATCCTGACAGAATTGGCTGATGCAGTTGCCAAGCCACTCTCCATGGCAGTCAGGTGAAGTCCCAGGTGACTGGGAAAAGGACAAAATCGTACCTGTCTTTAAAAAGTGTAGAAAGGAGGACCCTGGGAACTACCGACCTTTCAGCCTCACCTCTGTGAAGCTTCCCCCTAGAAGCTCTGCTGAGGCACATGGAGGACAGGGAGATGCTTAGAGACAGCCAGTATGACTTCACCAAGGGCGAGCCCTGCCTGACCAACCTGGTGGCCTTCTAAGACAGAGTGACCATATCAGTGGAAAAGAGAAAGGTTACAGATGTCATTTATCTGGACTTATGTAAAGCCTTTGATATAGTTCCCCCAAAATCCTTCTCTCTAAATTGGAGAGAGTTGGATTTGATGGGTAAACTGTTAGATGGATAAGAAAGTGGCTGGACAGTAGCATCCAGAGGATAGCTCAGAGTCCTGATGGACAGATGGAGAGTAGCCCTGGGGAGAAGGACTTGGGGGTGCTGATGGATGAGAGCCTGGACATGACCCAGCAATGTGCACTTGCAGCCCAGAAAGCCAAATGTGTCCTGGGCTGCATCCAGTGGAGGCTGGGAAGTGTGTCCAGGGAGATGATTCTGCCCCTCTACTCTGCACTGGTGAGACCCCACCAGGAGTGCTGCATCCAGCTCTGGGGTCCCCAGCACAGGAAGGACATTAACTTGAGGGAGAGAGTCCAGAAGATGCCACCAAGACAATTAGAGGGATGGAGCATCTCTCCTATAAGGAAAGGCTGAGGGAATTGGAATTGCTCTGCCTGGAGAAAAGAAGGCTTCAGGGTGACCTAATTGTGGCCTTGCAGTACCTGAAGGGAACCTACAAGAAAGACGGACAAAGACTTTTGACAAGGGCAGGTAGTGACAGGACAAGGGGGAATGGCTTCAAACTGTAAGAGAGTAGGTTTAGATTAGTTGTTGGGAAGAAATTCTTTACTCTGAGGGTAGTGAGACAGTCGAACAGGTTGCCCAGAGAAACTGGGGATGGCCCACCCACAAGACAGATTTAATTTTCCCCATAGCACCCTCATAGTGCTAGTAAGTATAAGTGCAGTAGGCTTACATACAGCAACCACCTGTGGGCTGAAGACCTGCTTCCTGGGAGGTGGCTGGACCACCTGCTGATGGGAAGTAGAGAATAACATTTTTGGGAAGTTTTTCCTTTACCTGCACATACAGGATCTTTGCAATTTAGATTATATATTAGTAAGAAAATTAATTATCCTAAGACTGTTGACAATGACAGAGACAAATTAAAATAATCTTGCTGGAGCTATCAACTTCACCAATAGATTCACCATTTTATGTTGTTGCCAGTAAAGATTCTAGATGAGAATTCCAAGTGTTTTTCTTTCACAGGATCAGAAAGGATTCATAAACCATGCCAGAAAAACTGCTCAGCTGTTGGCTGCTGCTGCATTTCCTCCTTTACTCTCCTCACACTGATAAGAAGAATGGAATCTCCACCCACACAAGCTTTCAGCCTACTTATGCCTGAAGATTTAAGTTCCTGTGTAGTTATCAATACAGCCAAGGACTGAAGACATTTAAGCAGGAAAAATTCTCTGGCAAGTTTCTTTTTCCTTCTTTTTTTAAATTTCTCGAGTCACTGCCCAGCCACCAATCCAAGATCTCACTCCACTCAACTGAATCTATATAAAATATCTGTGAGTAAACAAGAAAACTAAAGAAAATATTCTAGCAATGTTTGCTGTCGGGATCGAAATGTCTTTTTTTCTGGCTGATATTTTTAATTGGTATTACTTCTATAGCCTCCCATTAAGCAGAGCTTTCCTCTGACCAGACTCTGGAGCTCTGAAAGTTATGTCTAGGAGGTCTTCTTGGGAGAAATCCAGAAATCAGTAACTAGTTATTGTAAAACAGATTGATTTACAAAATTGAATTCTACCAACCTTTAGTTAATTATCAATCTAGTTCAGGTTATTTACGTGCAACGTATTTCAAAATACAACAAAGTGAAAAGATCCAGGAACTAAACACAGAAAAAGTCTGCAAATATTTTTGTGAGTATAAAGCACAAAGGGTGCTAACAGGCATTTCTGTTTATTTTCTTCACAAAGGAAGGGTTGGGTCCTGTATGCTGATTTCATTGCCAGCTGTTATTCTCTGCCTTCTTTTGAATCACACCTCTGATTACTTTTTCTTGCTTTTAGAAGGCCTCTTACCAACTATCAGAATTTTACATAAATGTGTTTGATATGACAATAGTGACTTTTTTCTCTTTTTGTATCTGAGTAAACAGAGTGATTTTCAGAGACATGGAGAACTACTACTAGCACCACACCAAGCATTTCTGAAAATGAGATCCAGCTTTAAAGAGTCTATATATGGATCCAGATAGGCCACATCATGGCCAAAGAAATCAGAGGACATGGAACTTAAGAGAGACGTCAAGATGAGTAAATTCAGAATTTTTTTCGGAGCTGCCATGCTAATTCTAAGCCTTTCTTCATGCAGTGCTCATTGGCCATGGATAAAATGAAAGATTTGAGTCTGAAAGAGACAATGATTCGACCTGAGTTATTTGAAGTGGAAGGTGTTCTCGTCACACAACCCACTGGCAGCATATGGGACCAAGTGTGGAAGTTCAAAGCCAGACCTGACGATGTGCTCATCGCAACCTATGCAAAAGCAGGTTGGTGTGGGTAGGACACAGAATAGAAAAGTTTGGCGTAGTGCTTATTGTTGGGATTGAAATCTATGTTTTTCTATTGTGATTGATATTTATTTAACTCCAAACTAGACACATTTTAAAGACATGAAGCTGTGTCAGCTGTGACTAGTAACTTCTGACTTCTTTGGCAGATGCAAAAACCATCTGTTACTACTGAAGTGCAAATGGCCAAAGTCTAATGACCTATAATTGTTTCCCTTAACTGAGATTATACGCATTTATATTAATGGCGACAACACAAGTTTTCCACCAATATGCAGCAATTTAACAATGCCTAGAAAGAAGTGATCATTACTAAGAAATAATAGAAACTGACTGTATGACTATAGAACACATCATGTATTTGGGGAATGATTTGTTGTGAAAGCTAGTAGTGATTTCTGAAAATTGATTAATTCTTTAAAATAACCAAATTCATTTAGTAATTTTGGCCAATAAAATAAAATACCACCATTAATACTAGCTATCCGGCATTTTACTCAGTGACTGGACAATATTTCTCCTCTTCATCAGACCCTTTATACTTACTACACAAGAAAACAACAAATAAGAAGCATCATTATTAATTCTGTATGAACAAAAACATGCACAGTTTTGGAGATTCAGGAAGAGATATGGGAGAATTTGATCATCATAAATAATTAATTGAATTAGAAACAATTTTCAAGGGCTTTCTTTTTTGTCAGTAGGGGGAAAAAATTATTTTTAACAAAAGACCCCACCATTAGTTTAGTAAAACCTGAAAGCTTTTGATTTGCTATCTGTATACTGAAGGCAAAACCACATTATTTTATCCAGCTGAGATTAAAACCTTCTAGCCACTTGTCCTGGAGTGACTGTATGATACTGTATTCCCTATATCTGCCCTATGCCAGACATGAATCCTGTGCCTTTCTGCATCTTTAAGCTGGGTCCGAGACAAAGGAAAAAAAACCTGAAAATAAGTAAAGTTAGGATTCCATTTGACATTATGTCATACCTGTCTGAGGTGAACAACACAAGCATCTCAAGAAGGGCTGAATCTCCTGCCCAAATTACTTTCCAATTTATCCCTTGGCCTGTTCCCTAGCTGACCTGCCACAGTACCTCAGAGGATATGTAGTTAACACAGTGATGACAGCTGTAAAAGGAAAGAAACACACAAGATACACTATACTGTAACTCTTACAAAATGTTGCAGCTGCTCAGGCAGATGAAATGTTGCACAGACCTTCATTAAGATGTTTCAAATGGAAACCTTGCAAACACTGCCACTTTTTTAATATTTTCAAACTGTATGAAATTTTTACTCACTTGAAGTTCAGGTATTGCATTTCTTTTACTCAAATTCAGTATGAAAACAAAATTGAAATACCCGAATTTTTGTGAGGGATAAAAGGAAGGAGTTTCATTCCTCTCTGCAAATAATATAGTCTGCAAACAATAGTGAGTTTATCCCTGTGTTTTTTTCAGTACTGGTGTGGAGGCTATTTCTTTAAGCAAGAAGTCTGTCTAAAATGGAATTCCTTAAATTGTGCTTTGGGAATTACCTTTGCATGCTTAATTAGGCATTTTGCCTCTATTACACTCTCTTTCCATTTTGTCTATTATTTTCTATGCTATTCTTTCCCCCGTTAGCCCAGAGTCCATCCTTCTGGCTTTCAGTTCCCTAGTAGAAGAAACTCTTGACTATCCTGGAGAGAAACATCTAAACACTTGACATTTTCAGGTACCACATGGACACAGGAGATAGTGGATATGGTTCAACAAAACGGAGATGCTGAGAGGTGTAAACGTGAGACTACTTACAAACGCCAGCCTTTCCTTGAGTGGTTTGTCCCAGAGCCTCCATCTCTACATTACTCAGGTGAATATTACTCGTATTTTAGACAAAATGAAACAAAACAAGCACTTAGTGCTGATGCCACAAGTTTCCTGGGAAAGGTCCTACTTGCTTTGTTCTTGAACTAAGCACCATTTTGGCTATTAAGGACCAGTTCAGTTGCTTCAACATAAACATCTAGTGCTACTCAAGGCGCTGCAAGGCTGGCAGATGTGATAACTTCAGGTGCTACTGAAGACCATGATGTTTTGGAGTGGTATCTGAAGCTGTGTTTGATACTCCACAGTACCTAAACCAGCAGCAGATTCGTATAAAATGGCAACATGGGGGCAATTGAATGCTATTCTGTGATTACAGCCTGTATGGAAGAGAAATCTACGTCATGGACCAAAAGGTGGATAATGTTGTCAGTGGTTTTGCTACTGTTTCAAGTAACTGCTGCTCAGTTCTAGGATCTAGTCATCTAAACAAGCCATGGGACATTCAGGCAACCAGCAGGCTTCACAGGTTTGCAGTTTCTTACAAAAGTCTCCCCCAGCAAGGCCTCCATTTCCACACAAATCTTTAAGTCAGACTCTCACGTTTGAAGATGAAAAGCTTGACTAGCTCTACAGAAGTGCTACTTTTGCTCTTCTAAGCTAGACTGTGTTGACACGGAGAGAGACAAAAAAAATGATAGATGACAGAGGATGACAGACGATGACAGGGAAAAAAATTATGGAGGTCATGACAGACGTTTAAAAAGGAGAGGGGAGGAGATAGCACATCTCCAAATATCATCAGATATTCCCAAGTAGTCCCATATATCCATAGTTACTGAAAATCCACTGTCATTCTCCTAGTTTCTCTTTATGTGCTATCCACAAAGTCTAGTCAGCCAGTCATATTCTTGTATCCTAGAAAGAAACAAAAATTTTTTATCTGTAAGGTGGAAGGAGACCACCAAATACTGCAAAGGAAAAACTTTGGTTGGATAAATACAAATCAGTATTCATCATTATCCCTTGGAGAGCAGGAGTTGGGTATGGGCCCAAGAAAGCACGAAGATATAAATCAGTGTTTCCCCTTTTCTACTTGAATACATACATAACATTTTCTCTAGAAACATTGAAGATGCTTATGTAATGTTGTATATATTACACTGCTATGTAAGTGGATATGAATGATCGATGCAAGGTGAACTGCTGAAAAGTCACAGTCACAATCACATGTATGAGCACAGGAAAGAAATGCTGGTGCAATTTAGAGAACAACTCACATCTTATAATTAAACATCCTACAGGTCTGGAGTTAGCTGAAGCCATGCCATCTCCACGAACAATGAAATCTCACCTGCCTGTGCAGCTGCTGCCTCCATCCTTCTGGGAACAAAACTGTAAGGTAAGGCTGAAGAGGCCTACTCTACTTCACGGGCAAAGAAAGTGACACAAACCAGGGCAGAATACATTTTTCAGAATCTCTGTGAAATCAAAAGGTCTCCAAAAATATTTCCCCTTTAAAGTGCAAAGTCTGTGCAAATCTAAAGTCATGACTAAGTTACCCGAGTGGGATTTTAGAAAATGGCAGCTTCAAAGCAAAACTCTTAAACCTCTACCAGCAGGCTCCAAGAGAAAACTCCAGGAGATGCTCAATAGCTATATAAGTATGTGCAAGTTAATTTCTCTCTCTCTTTTCATATCAATAAAGATAATCTATGTGGCAAGAAATGCAAAAGACAGCGTGGTGTCATACTACCATTTCCACAGAATGAATAAAATATTGCCTGATCCAGGAACCTGGGAGGAGTTTGTGGAGAAATTCATGACTGGAAAAGGTGATTAACTGCAATCAGTTGTATAAGAGATTTTGATCATTTTAAGAATGCATGGCATTGATTTATTAATTTCAGTTATGGTTTGAAATCCAGTTCTGACACTGTGGAAGGATATATGCTGAAGGTGTTTCTGTCATAATTTTTCTTCATTCACAGGTTTTTATTATTACCTAAAGGATTAAATCTATCTTTATGCTCCCATTTTGAGATAAAAAAAACAACCACTACTCTTTATTCTGTTATCATTCAGAAAAATACATGGAAATTTTCAGGCTTAGTCTCTTCTCTCTGAGATTAAAAGAAGCCAGCTGAAAAGGAATAATGGTTTGATTGGTTTTACTCTAACCAGATAAAATTAGAAATTTAAAAAAGAAATTGAGGGTTAATTTTGATAGAAATGTGCAGTGTGAATTTGAGATAAGGGAGTCTTTGTACCTAAATTAATGTATCTAAAAATCAAGCATCTGAACAGAGACAGTTATCTAACTAAGGGCAGGCAACCCCAAAAGCTGATTCTTCCCTTTCTAAAAGAGGTGCCGATATCACAGGATATCCAAGAAACAAAACCTGGTCAAGTGGGTGGCAGTTCACAGTTTGGGTCATTAAAGCTTCCATAAGGTCATTAACATTTTTACCACCATGTAGGCCTAGAAATACCAGTGGCTGGACCAGCACAAGGGTCTCATGTCCAAAGGAGACCTTATGTCTTGTGTTTGACCAGATCAGCTTGGGAGCCATCTGTCCCAGAGCAGACATCTAGAACATACCTACTTCTATCTTAGCTAATCATTTTGACACTTGCTGGAGAGAAGCAGGCACTTCTGATAGCATAGCAAATATTTAAACCAGGTAGAACCATAGAATAACACAAGCTGGAATGGATTTTTGTTGTCCATGTGGTCCTAACCCCTGCCCTGCTCAAAGCAGGGCCAATTAAGACAAGCCTTGTCCAGCTGATCAAATGAATACGGAAATGTGTGTTTCCATTGACTATAATGCATCTGCATTTGTTGCCCTCTAAAATGACACATAAATCCTGCTATGAGCATCCATATACCTGAGGGATTATTAGCAAAATTGCTGTAATAAGCACAGAGCACAGAAGTGCTTATTATCACAAGCCATAGTGATTCAAAACCAGCTTGGAAATTCGCAGGTACTGGTTAAGAGGGAAACATGAGTGCCACGTGTTAAAGACAGTTGGGGCATTTATAGCTGCTGCTGATGTTACTTCTTTTTCAGTCCTCTGGGGTTCCTGGTATGACCACGTAAAAGGATGGTGGAAGGCAAAAGATAAGCACCGTATTCTCTATCTCTTCTATGAAGATATGAAGGAGGTAAAAGGCTGAACATATGTTTATAGAGCTCTGAAGTCTGTGAGTCTAGTAGATACTAACTACAAGCAACAGTTTTGTATTACCTGATCTTCTTATCAGACCCGATCTTCTCTGTCTGAGAATTGCAGCTCTAACATTCTGTTTGATTTCTTTGCTTTTCCTAGCTCTGCATCTCATCCCATCGTAATTGTCTCTGCAGAATCCAAAGCGAGAAATTCAGAAGATTGCAAAGTTCCTGGAGAAGGATCTGAGTCAGGAGGTTCTAAACAAAATAGTCCATAATACCTCATTTGAGGTAATGAAGGACAATCCCATGACAAACTACACTAAAGACTTTCAAGGAATAATGGATCACTCCATTTCCCCATTCATGAGAAAAGGTACTGAGGTTTGTTAGCTACATCAACTCTGGTTGCCATTCTGTTTTGAAATAAGCATTGAAGTACAAGTATCTGATAAGTCATGGGCAATGAGCTTCAGGAAATACTGGTAAATTAATCTTTTCTGTTTTTTTGCTTTTCTATTTCTTAGGGACTGTTGCGGACTGGAAGAATCATTTCACTGTGGCACAGAATGAGAAATTTGATGAAGATTATAAAAAGAAAATGTCTGATACCTCTCTCGTTTTTCGCATGGAATTGTAATTACTTGCAATGGAACTTAATGATCTTCAGCCTTTTCCATGCAATATAGTTTGCTTTTCCTTCACAAAATGTCAGTGTCCCTAAGAGTCCAAGATCTCTTTCACACATCACTGATTTTTCATTACTGGGAGAGTGCCCAAATTGTGCCAAAGTTTAAGTCTCCCTGAAGAAAATAATTCCACTGGACACTTCTCAGTCACCCCTACCACAGTAACTTTCAGCATTAATAAAAATATTTCAGACATGCTGTGAATTTCGGGCTTTGTAAAACTGCAGTTGATACTGCTGGCATTTTCAAATCAAACTCTAACAGAAACTAGGAACCAACAGGAAAAAAGGAGTTAAAGGAGTGCAACAGGTTGTAATCAATAAATAACAATAAACAAATTTAAAGGTGGTCAAGTATAAAGAGAGCAACAGAAGTCCACAAAGTAGAGTAAATTTAATTTTCTCTCATTTTAAGTTGGACATTATAAATGCTGTTGAGATGAAAGCAATATTTCCAAGAACACTGAACACCCCTTACTTCCTTTGATAAAACTTGCTGCAGGGCTGCATAGAGGCATTTATCTACAGTCTAGTAATGGGCACAGAAGTCCTTATTGCATCTCACACTTGCCTTCTGAACTGGATATCATAGTGCTCTGCTAGCATTTGGAAAATTCTGAAAGTTGGTATGAACCAAGTGGAGAGTCAGTGCTGCAAACGCCATGTCCCTCTTCACTGTTGTAAAAGTGTTCATCAGATGCCTCATGTCATTGCCTTCTCCTTTATCTCACTCTTAATCAAATATATAAACATCTCATTGAGGGCTCTTAGTTGCAATAGGGCCTGGTAAATACTGGAAAATAAAAACCAGTTCTGCTTCAGTATTAGTACCGTAACTACAGCCATGCTTTGAGCTTGCACAAAATAAACTAAAGTAATTCATAACCCATTTAATTATAGGCAACTGTTACCAATCCACTTTTGGATTTGAAGTGCCATCATTGAGCTTGGAACACAAAAAAGGCCACAAAGACTTCCTGTTTAACTGAGTTTGCACTCTGAATGTCAGAGGGAACAGAATGTAGATTACAGCAGCTAAAGGAAAATACCATCTTAGTCTCATTTAGTCTAGTTTAGTCTAGTTTAATACAAAAAAATGTTTGCTGGGAATATTTTCTCTTTGGCTCATGGAGAGTTAAAAGTGAGCTAAAAAGCTGTAGCAATATGAGCAGCTGTCAAATGCAAAGTTCATTTCAGGCTACCTATTTAATCCACATATCTAAAATGAATGCAGTCATAAAAGGCAGCACATATCTAAAGTGAATGCAATCATAAAGGGCAGGAATACCTTGCATCAATTTGAAAACAAACAAAAAGCTGCCTATGAAATGTAGGCGTTACATTGTCCTGGCCGACTGAGTTTTCCCCAAAAATGCAGGAATCACTGAAACTGGAAACATATATTTATTACATTAGTGCAATTTTTTTTTTTTTTTAAGACTTCAGGTCAACAGATTCCTGCCCACAAACAAAGGATGGCTCAGTAAAATGACTACCTGAGAAAAAATTATCTGTCACAGGCACTGCTGTTCATCACAGTAAGGCTAAATACCAGCTTGAGGAGCTTTTTGCTACTTGTTTGGTTTTTGTTTATGATTAACTTGATTTACTGTCTCACTCTTGCAAGTATGAGGAAAAGGTTGCCTGCTCTCTCAGATATTTCCATTCTCTTGGGTTGCTCTATGAAATCACGAGTCAGCACAGCTTGTCAATCTAATCCTCATTCAGTGACACCAGAGGTATCAGTAAACGGAAAACATGCTTAACTCAGTAGCTTGGTGACATTTTATGAGCAATGCTGTACAAAAGGTCACACAGATGACCTGTTTGCTTCTCCCTTGAAATCCCCAAACTATGAGAAAAGCAAAATGCTGACAGTGGCTGAAGCCTGATTTGAAAAGGGAGCTGCATAGCAACTGCAAGGACAGAGGCACCATATAACGAGGGACTCGGATCCCATTGGAAAGTCACCTTTGCTCTCACTTCCGCAGGTAACTTTTCACCCAGCTGCAACTCAGCTGCTACAAACAACAGATAAAAAGGACCACAGGTCAGACTGCAATCCCAGAATAAAAAAGGGGAGAAACAAACACTTGATGTGTGATTACATAAAAACTGGCTTTTCTTATGCTATTGATATTATCCTTCTATATATACAAAGACAGAAATCTTAACTTTTTTGACAAAATATAGCTGGCAGAAGGATAGAAAAGTGGGGAGTTTCTGCTTTTTATGCCTTCTCAAGCCACCAAAGCTGAGAGATCAACTTACGGATTCAATCATGATTTGCAAAATGTTCATAACTGTACTAGTGTAAAAAAACTACCAGGAACAGTTTATTGTTACCAGTGAAAATTATTTGATCTGTAGTTACGAAGAAAATTTGGGAAAAAGGTTAATGGGTTGTATGCATCCCCCAATGGACCTAGATTCTACCATGGTTTGGTGTCTATTTTGACTGTATGTCAACAGAGATGTGCATATGCTTCTGGGCAGATGACTGGAGGGTGCTCTCATCTAGACTGCCTTTAACTTCCATATCTTTAGGTCTGTCAGTTGTTACGTACAGGAGAGCTTTAAATGACGTGTTTGTATACGGAGATTTTTTACTAATATCAACAAAAGTTGGTAAGAGATTTAATATGTTTTTACATAAGATACTGTAAATCAATGAGCACCTGCAGAAGGAGATTGTATGTGTTCAGCCAAATTATTTCAAATAATTTAAACTATTGTCACACTTCTGATGCAAACACGTGACTCCATTTACTGTGGAAATAAAACTGTACAGAACTGTATTAGACAAAAATCCTGAATATATGTCCATGCTTTATTTTCATCCAGTTATCTAGATGCACAGTTTTACTAACTCTCTCAGGTGCAACATCTTCAATGTCAGCTTAACAAGGACTTGTGTCAGTCTAGCTAATGCAATCCCACAGCAACTTCTTTGATGCTGCTTGTTTCTTCTTTTGCAAGAGTGTACCTGCTGGGTTTTGATAGTGGAGAAACTTTGTTATTCATCTCTAAAAAATGTTTCAAGGTCAGTGCTGATTAATACATGTTAACTGTTCACATGGTTCTGTTTTGCAGGTCTGCATTAACAACCACCAAAACAAATTCTCCCATGGGAATGACTGAAGATTCCTGCTTCGATACAGACTGTTTAAAGGACACTGCTGTATTAATCCTAGAGCAGTGGAAATCCGTCTTGAGCCTGGCTGTCAATAGCAGCTACGGGAGACATTTTACTTTCACATGGAACGCAACCATTTGTGAAAGATAATGAAAGAAGCACAGAGCTTCAAAAAAATTAAAGAAAGAAACAGAGAAGGGAGCTGTTCTATCTTCCTAGCTAGCATTCAAAGACAGAGGGACACTGCTTTGCTTTCCACTAATCTAACTGTAGCTGATCTGCTTCATACTTGAACTGAAAGTCTCTGTTTCTCCAGTTAGGAAAAAAAAACCATACAGAGGAAGAAGATTTTATTTAATTTGTCCTATCCATATAGGATATGGACATCATACTCTATGTAAGTTTTTTATAATGGTTTATGTAAACACGGTCACAAAGAGTCTTATCTTTACGACAAGGTTAATTATTAATTCTGGCATTTTTCAGAAGTGCATTAACATATTTTAAGCCTGGACTGAAGCCTTCATTTCCCTCACATCCTCAATGTCTCAATGGAGGCTGTAGGTGAGCCTAGAGGCACATTGAGAGTGAGAGTTAAGCCCTTCATACTTCTAAGATGCCACCAAACTGTGCTGCTGGACTGAAAGTAATGGGCTTAGGCTGGATAACAAGGCTCTGCCTGCCCTCCAGACCAAGCACTGTCTAGGTAGATCAGGAAAGATGTCATTCAGCAGTGTCCCATGGTTAATGTCAAAGAGGCAAATTACTCATGCATTGTTTTGTAGAAGGGTTTTGGCATTGCCTGCTGCAAGGGCAGTTGGTATCTATCAGCTGTATGAGCTCAGACTGCCTTTTGAACTGTCTGAAGGCTCACAGTCTAATTCTATCCATCTACCATGACTGTGGAGACAGAGGCATCATGTCAAAAGCAAGATACACTGCCTCCTGCTCTGGTACAGGCAATATAAGTACAGGTAGAATCTTAGGTCAGGCACCTAAAAATTGAGGTAACTACTTTTTTTTATTTGTTAAAATTGGGCCTTTTGATTCACAATAATTTGTTATTGTACCAATAACACTCACTCCACTACATTTGCTACTATCTCTGTGTGCAATTAAAGGATCTCCAAGTTTTGTTAACAATGCAACAGTCTTTTGTAGCCAGACCTCATTCCAGGTGTGAAACCAAAATGGTTCCTTGTGTGAGTTTTACACTAACCTGTCAACAGGCTTGTTGGCCTTGGCTGGTGAGAATACCAAACTACTCACCTCTCTTTCCTGTTGCAGTTTAAGACCAAAATTAAGGACTATATATACAGTCTATTTTTTTAACACCTAACCAAGTCCTTCACACACAAAATAGTACTGAGATAAATAACTCTTTTTTTCACTGTATCATTCCACTCCTGTGGGAACATACTGAATTTCAACCCAATCCAACAAAATGGCCATAGTCAGCCAAATAATTTGCAGTTCATTTGCACAGGACAGGGGGTGTACTTTAAGTTTCCAAACAGAGGAGAATAGTTAACATACCGTAAATTCATATGCTGTTTTCCCTTATATTAACCTGGCATGTAAAAAAGGTAGAGAAGAAGCTCCAAGCAAGAACTCTGACTGGCCTGGCATAGGTCACAACTGAGAGTCTGCAATTCTCAGAACTTGTTGCAAAGACAGATTCTACAGTGGCAAGTATTTAAAGCATCTGCTCCTTTATGCCAAAAACACATTACTTGGTAGCAAAATTACAGGCATTTTCTCATTCTGTGCTCTTCAGAAAATTCTTGCGGGTCTAATAATTCCAACAATAGTGAACAAGCATTTGTACCCTGCCTTGATGTAAGAGCTAATTACAGCCCTGTGGGACTTGGCTTCTCAACGAAAGCAGGATTGAAAATTTGTTATGCTCTTTTATTGTTTGTTACCTTGTTTTACATAGACAATGCTATTTAAAAATATGAATTAATTATCTTTTACATAGATAATAAAATCATGGGATATATGGCCTATGTAAATTATTCTTGTTTTTCTCACTTATCTTGTCTCAAATTAGCTGCACTTATTATTATGTATCAGCTTACTGTCTCCTAGATAGGTAAGACACAATTCATAAATTGTTTAAGAAAACTCTATCAGACTATTGCAGGTACAAATTTTTCAACAATTTTCCCCACAAAATTCAGAGCAACTTGCACTATATTGTAACAAACTGAAATAATCAACAGTCAAAATCCTCAATTGTTTTAGTTATTCTAGAAACTTTTTAAAATTCTTCTACCATTCCCTAACCAAGATTCTTTACAATTGCTGTTGCAATTCAGGACCAGAATGAGAGAGTGTTAAGACAAATGTACAATATACCTAAATTCTGTTGCATAAAATGGAGGAGACGGGGAGTGGAGATTTGGCCTGTGTCTGTCAAATATTTGATTTGGCTCTGTTCCTGTCTCACAGGAACATGGAGCTCAGGGAGGGGTGGCTGAATCAGCCAGAATCAGCTTCAGAAAGCCTGCAGTGAGTGAGCCAGTAGTTAATTGTCTTCAGTACAAACATCCCTGAAAACTCTTCTGTGTCTGCCTTGGACAAGCTCCAAAATCAATTCCCTCGTAGGCTATCATGAGATGACCCAAGAGTTGGTACATAATACATATTGTCTGAAGATAGGCAGAGGAACAAATTTGCATGAAACATTGTTTTCTCTGTGGTTTTCCAAAAGAGAAGGTGAGTTTCCTACAATGTTCTTCTCAAATATCAAAATTCAGTTGGAGGCTGACATCGAAGCACAGAGCCGTGCAGCATGGCATACTTTGGGGTAAAAGCTTTTGCTAAGGAATGGTTTTGGAAGGACTCTTTCTCAAGAGGCTCTTCTTGAAATTGTGTGAAATCCCCATGTTAGATCACAGCAGCACAGGCATAGGTAAACAGTTCAGAGTATCCCAAGGTGAAAGGGGAAAGAAAGAATTAATCTGTTTAATGCCCTCTGAGGCTTCTAAAAAGTATAATAATAGAAGTTATGAAGAAAGAACACCATCATGCTGTTTTGTTAGGGACACCTGCTCCTTGACAGCAACCTTTGTGACCATGTAACCATATGGTCCTGCTACAGCTGTGTACCTGCATAAATAAATATACATGAATATATATAATGGACTGTGAATGCATTCTAGGGGGGGAAAAAAACCCACTTAGGTATATGTGAAGAAACTTTCTGCCTTTTGTCAGTATTTGCCATTTGAATTTTACAAGAAGAACGACAGCAAGCGGACTTGAAAAAATGCAGTTATTCTTCCAAGATGAGCATTTCAACTAACGTAACTTTTTATTAAAATACATATTCTCTCATGACATTATAATTAATTTGGTGATATTCAGTATTCATCCAGTGAACCATAAGCAGAATAATATGCCTAAATTGTTTTTCCCAGGCAACTTCTCATTAAAAATCAATTACTTATCAGGAAATGTGAAAAATTATTCAGGCACTACCAAAGTGTGTGCATGGTTACAATGAAAAATGTGTGCCCTTTAAAGTAGGCATTGCTCTCCTCAAAGGGGCATTAAAGCGTCTCTTAAAAAACACATAATTACAAACCATAACACCTAGGTTCTGCTATTTGCTCTGGTAGTCCTTCACATCCATTTTTGAATTTACGGAATCATGGAATTGTTACGGTTGGAAGGGGGCTCTCGGGATCATCTCATCCAACCCCCCTGCAAGGCAGGGTCGCCTAGAGCAGGTGACACAGGAATGTGTCCAGGTGGGGTTTGAATGTCTCTAGAGAGGGAGACTCCACAACCCCGCCGGGCAGCCTGTTCCAGTGCTCTGCCACCCTCAATGTAAAGAAGTTCTCCCTCATGCTGGGCCGAAACTTCTTGTGATTTTGTTTAAGGCCATTGCTCCCCATCCTGTCGCTGGGCTCTGACGAAAAGTCTGGCACCATCCTATTGGCACGCACCGCATTTATTTGATAAATAACTTAATCACTTTGTGTTTCCATTGAAGTATTAAAAACAGGGTCTTAAATCGTTAAGCTTCTGCCTGAGCACGTTACTCTTCACCTCACGCTCTCCTTATGGCGGCAGTGAGAGACCCGCGCTCGCAGCACTGCGTTGCCCTCAGGAGCCCTTCATGAACAGGGAACAGCGTGGTGCGACCGTGTTGCAGCCACATCCCCTCGCCTTTCCCCTTTTTATAAGGCGGAGAACACGAGGCCGGCAGCGACACCTACGGCCCGCGCCCCGGCCCACAAACGCTCCGCCGCCGCGTCACCAGGCGCTCAGCACAGCCCCGCCCGCCCCCGGGGCGGTGCTCAGTGACGGACGGGCCGAGCCCGGCGTGCCGGGATGACGGAGGCGGAAGCGGGCTGGGGAGGATGTAGCGGCGCTGGCAGCGGCTGCGGCGCCGCGATCTCCCCGCCCCTGCAGCCGACGGGCCCCGCCATGGAGGTAACGCGGCGGGCGGCCCGGCGGGGGGAGAGGGGCCGCGGAGCCTTGGGGGTCACCGCAGCTGGGGAGGGGCGGTGCGTGACCTTGGCATACAGCACGGGGGACCGGGGAAGGTGCGGACCAGCCCCTCCCACGCCCCAGGTTCCCTTCCCTTCCCGCGGTCACGGGCGGAGAAGCTCGCGGGCCGCTGGGCGCCCTTCGCCGCCGCCTCGCAGCCCCCTCGGGTGGCGCAGCCCCGGCGGACGGCAGCTGTGAGGGAGGCCGGGGGCCGGGGGTGGGAAGGGAGGCCCTGCCGCTGCCTCTGCCCTGCGGAAATGCGGGCTACAGGAGAGGTTGTTTAGTGCCCCTCCTGCTTAGAAGGTGGGGACGTCGCCCTGCTGGCACGGGCTGGGGAGAGCAGGCGGTGCTGACTCGATGGGAGCGACACCCGGGTGACACACGGCGGGGGCGTCGAGTGGTTACTGGGTGAAAGCACCCACGGGCGAACAAGGGCTCCTTTTCCACTGAGGTGACCCGATGTGTTAGCAGTACGTCAACTGTGAAACACCTACCAACACAAGCAAATAAAACCACTGAAGTGTCTGTATCTAATGTCGCTTTCATAAATACCAAGGCAAATCCGAAGAGTTTTAAGTTCACACATTAAATTAACTCTCCTGGTAGTGACTGTGCTGCTCACGTGACACATTCTAATAGAGGTTCAGTGCCACTGTTTGTTGAAGCCATCACGATTCAAAATGCGTTTTGATGGGACTTGGTACCCTTGGAGTTGGTGATGTCTAATAGTTGCACACTGCTCAGAAAATTGCTGTTCGTGATGGCCACTACTGCCACAGTTCACAGCAAAGGCTGCTATATTGCATTTATGCATTGGTTAGGCTTTCTAAGAGTATGTTAAGCTACTCCAAAAGTAAGGGATAGACAGCAGTTAAAATACGTAGATCATCTCAAAGTGTGTCATGGAAACCCCTTAGTGTAGGGCGTAAAGTAGGCTTGAAACAAAATCTAAAAAAAAGAATGTGTGTGTGTGTGTGTGTTTATAAATATACATATATGTATATCGATATACTATGGAAGCATCCTGATTTCAGAATGGTGGACTAGAACCCATGCAGGATTGTGTTGGGCTTAAAAGCATACTTAGTAGCTGTGGCCTCGCAGCTTGGATGCACCTAACCAGTAAAAATTCCGGGTTTTTTGGTAGCTCATCTTCCTCATTTTTCTTCTAACTCAAGTGGGTGAAGCCCTCTACACGAGCTGCTTCTGGTTTCTGTTACCAGAACAGCAAAACTGAATGCATTGTTTTACACAGTATGTGGTTCTGCCTCTCTATGTATTAGCTTAAAGGAGTAAAAGTATTGTGAGAAGAAAATTCATCTGACCTTGACGTAGTATGGAGAGTGGTGAGCTGTCATCTTCTGAACAGTACATGCAGTTTGTTGTAATTCATTATGCTGTCCAAATGCTAAAGTATTAGGAGTGTAAGTGTTGACGAAGTTTTACATGTAAGAAAATCTGAAACTTTACCTTTATAGCTTTTTTTTTCCTAATGCTGTACCAGCACATTATTTTCTAATAAGTTTGCCTTTGCCATCTTAAAAAAAACCCCAAACACTTAGCCCAGGTGTTACATAGATAACTGTAACTGCCTTTGTCCTTGGTCTGTACTTGAACTCATGTTTCTAAAGGTGATGCTTTTTATTATCTGTATCACCTGTTCTCTCTCAATTATTAGTGATTGTTCATTCTGTTGGTGTTTAGATCTAGTTTGGTTCTTCGTTAGTTTCTACCATAAGGGTTTTGATTTTTTTGGCAGAATGAAGACAGTAGCAAAATAAAAGTGAAGATATGTCTGTATACATACATACACACACACAAACATCTAGATACATAAAAATACACAGATTTATGTATACACGTCTTCACTTTTATACCCGTGCACATATGAGAGTATGAAGGAAAAAGCAGGATAAAGGTCAAGGCTTGGAAATGCTATTCCTGATATATTGGAAGTGTCTGTTCCCTTCTCCTTCATAGCGTTCTGGCTGTATGTGTTTCTTTGTGTTCCTGATGATACGTAAGCATATCCCGTGTAAGCCACTGTAAAGTAACAGTCTCCCAGATTAGATCTGTGGAAGTTTACAGTAGAACATATTTTGCATGTATGTTAGGAATAGGGAGCCCAGAATTTGCAGAGCCTTTTCAGATATGTTTGTCAGGCCAGCAATCTTAGTGGGAACTAGTATGTGTAAAAAAGAAAGAAAGAAGAGGGGTTTTATAATTTGTCCAAATGAGCCCTGAATTTGCTGAGTCTTTTGGAATGTATTTGATAGGCTAACAATTGTAGTGATAAACCTGTGTGTTTAAGAAGGAAACAAAAAAAGATTAGGAGTTTATGTGGTTCAAAAGTTCCCAAGGCTTGATTTAACTGCATCTCCTCTACAAGTTTTTTTTGTTCTTGACTTTTTTTTTAAATGGCTCTTTTAAGAACAAGATAGTGAGTCATGCTTTTGCAACTGCTTGTAAATAAAATTAATTTTCAATACTGTATCAGTTCTAATGTCAATTCAGTAATGGAATCATAAGATCATACTGGTTTGGACATTGGGAGCTTTCTATTCTGCTGTTCTAATAATCACAGTAGATCTTTTTCCATTATGCTTCTGGCTAATCCTACAAATATATGTTGTTTTAAAATTTTGTTTTAATTTTTTTCTTGTTCTCTCGCTATATTCAGTTAGTCTCAGTGTTTGAAGACTTCCAATTAGTTCCTTTGGTAGTCTTACACTGAAAAGTTAGTTACTGCAAATTGTACTTTATCTTGTTCCAGGTTCAAGATGCTGGGCAGGAGATGGTGGCATCTTCTGGCACACCAGGATCAGGCAAATCGAAGGTATTCAGTCCTCACAAACATAATTTATTTGGATAGCAGTAGTTGCAAGGGTTACAGCTTAGCATGCAAGCTATGACTAATAGGAAGACAAAGATATTTTTAACATTTCTAGACAGGAAAAATTAACTTATAAACATTAAGATAAAGTGTTTTGGAAACCATGAGGAAAAAAAATCTCTTTTTGGTATGTTCACTTCCTGTTGTATTTGATAAATTAATAGCATCCAGTTTTGGCAGCATGTTTCATAATGGACACAGACATCTTTGCATATATTGGAAGTAAATTTAAACAATGACAATGTTAGGTCAGCATGCTATTTTCAAAATATTGTTCAAATTGTATTATTGAATTGTAATCCTTCCCATATGAGTTTTCCTAACTGATGCTGCCCAATTATGTGCTCCAGAATTGTTTCAGAAAAGTACAGAATTAGGAGTAGTTTCTGTTACTGTACTTGAAATAACAGATTTGTATAACACCACAGCAGTAACTTGGACTGTTATTCTTCTTTGAAATATTATTCTTCTTACAAATGTGTGGTAAGAGTTTCTTGTCCTAAAATTCAGCTTCTTGGAAGTGAGATGCTAAAATGCCTTGTTTCTGTTTCCCTCTGGGTTAAAGGAAACCAATTTCTCTGATACATACTTTTTTTTACAGCTGGACACATTGCCCAAAGAAGACCTCATCAAGTTTGCAAAAAAGCAAATGATGCTTATACAGAAAGTGAAGTCAAGATGTGCAGGTATCTTTCTGGAAAGAACTATTTCTGCCTGAATGCTTGGCACTACCTGACCTTTTCAAATATCACTGTGTGTTTTTGATAGGTAGATTGAAATTCTAGGCAAAAATCCTAGATTTTATTGTTGTTCAATTTTGTTGTTTATGGTGGGAGGATAAGGACTGAAGTAATTTGATTAAGAAAAAGAGGAGGCTTTTGTCAGGTATTAAGTTAATTTTGGTCTGACAGTATGGCATGATGGAACAGTGTAGCTTGTGTAGAAGTTTTAGTGGGACTTGTCATTGTCTGTCCCCCGTTTTGGTGCAGGTTGCTTTCAGGCAGCAGATGGGAGGAGGAATGTCTGATATTTTTTTTTGTAGATGATACTGTTGTAGAGTACAATGGCTTCTTTAAGATAGTTTGCTACTTTGTATTTGAACATTTGTTGCTTTAACAAGAAATTGTAAAATATACCAAACAAAATTTTATGCTTAACATCTTAAAGTATGTGTAAATCTGTGCTCTCATGTGCTGTCCTTCTCCTCTCTGCTGTCCCTTTTCCTCCAGTGGCCCACTACTTGGTCTGGTGTCACTTCCCCTTGTTTGGAATGACAGTTATGCTGACTGCTGGTAGCTGCCCAGTAAAACAATAAGGATATAGAGATGGGCTATACCAGGCTTTTCCTCAGTGTGGTTATTCATAAGATCTTGTTCTTCTGCTTGCTGCCTATTTTTAGAGAACCAGTAGAAACTTGAGTATCTTTCCTCTGATTTAAATTGACCATGAAATAGGAGGTAAGATGATCATCAAAAGAATTTCTATCAGTTGTCCCTCTATCCAAAGAAGGAAGTTTTGCTTCCTCAGGAAACCATGCTCACTGTCAGGACTGGAGAAGTGGTACTGAATATTTGTTCCCTTTCCGTTAGTCCTGTCTATCACTCAGTAACAAACAAAAACTGATGAAGTAAAAGACATCTCTGATTTGAATAGAAGTGTTGTCAGGCACTGGATTTCCTAGACGTTTGCTACTGTGATGCAGCATCAATTCATACTGTGAAATTTCTTTACATTTTAAGAGCTGGAGAAAGAAATTGAAGAACTCAGATCTAAAGCAGCTACTGCAGGAGCTGATGATATTATTCAGGTAGGAATATGTAATGGGTTTCTACTGTACTACATAAAGTTAGCTGAAATACATCCACAGAAATAATTTGGTAAATAGTAAATAGCTTGAAAACTGTTATTCAAATTGAATGGAATCAATCTGCAGGAATCCAAGACACTTCCTAAAACCTTTTTTATTCCTTCTCCGCTCACATCCTTACTCCACTTGCCAGCAAACACTATTGGTTCTGTGAGGAATAGTGCAGAGTAGTACACGTTTCAGGCAGAACTTATCACAGCACTTCAGTACTTGAAAGGAGATAATAAGATGTGGACAAACTTTTCAGCAGGGCCTGTTGAGATAAAGCAAGGGATAATGGTTTTAAACGAAAAGAGGGTCAATTTAGATTAGATGTAAGGAAGACGGTTTTTTACACAGAGGGTGGTGAAACATTGGAAAAGGTTGCTCAGAGAGGTGGTAGATTCCCCACCCCTGGCAATATTCAAGATCAGGTTGAATGGGGCTGTGAGCAACCTGATGGAGTTGAAGATGTCCCTGCTCACTGCAGGGCAGTTGGACTAGATGGCCTTTAAAGGTCTCTGCCCACCCAAACTATTCTATGACTTTATGAATGTCCCCACCAAGACTTTTCCTTGTGTGGCTGGTTAGACCAGTTTTTGTTTATTTTGGAGTGACCGTTGCAGAAATACTTCAGCTATTTACAAAAGTTCTGAGACAGTCATTTGATGAGATTAGAAACACATAATTAAAGTTGCATGTCACAAGAAGTACTTTTAGGATCTGTCTTTCTCAAGGTAAGGGTCATAGCATACGTAAGTGAAAATTGGTAGTGAGGAGGAATTTCTCAACTGTAGAATTGTTTTGAATAATTTGGATGGAGATTTCTTTTCTACAGAAAGGGAACTTCACCTCCACCACCTGGTAATAAAAATGAGCTGATCACAAGTACAATTTTTAAAAGAACCCAACATCATTGTTTTAGTCTACTTATTTCATATCAGTTTTATTTGGGCTGAAAGCAATTTTTAAAACCAGACTGATGTGTTTATTTGACAAAAACGGTCATAATCAAAATGTGAGTTCCTACATTTTGCAGAAATCATTGTTTCCATTGTTAAGAAACCCTTCTTTCAATGATCTTTCTCATTTAATATTAGGCTCTCACAGAAAGGCTGGATGTTGTGCTTCTGGAAAAAGCTGAAAGTCAGCAGCAGTGCATAGCTCTGAAAAAAGAAAATATTCAAATAAAGCAAGAAGCAGAGGTACTGAAATGAGCCACAGAACATTACTGAAATATTTCAGAATTATATTATTTTCTGGGTTTGCTTATTGTGTATCTAGTTTTAATCTTTTTCTTCACTTACCTGTGTTCTATCTTTTAAAAAATCTAAAGGCTTTATATATTAAAGCATATTTTCTCTGTACCCCCTAGTTCATGGTAATAAATATAAAATTCTTACATACACTGTCTAGATCCACAGCTGCAAGAAGAATTCAGTCTGTACATTAAAAGCCTACATAGGCTTCAATCCATCAGCTCTGTCTTTCCGTGGGAGATACAAGATTTCTCTTTAGATATGCATAAGAAGGAGCCTGTCAGCCAAGGCACCTATATTATGTCAATAATCTCAATTAATAATAAAGTGAAGACTGAATTGCTTGCAATTGATGGACATTGTTATATTCCAGATACCTGAATTTGATGCACTAAAACTAATCTGATCTTTAATACATTATCGGAATAGTTGCTAAAGCTGAAGTCTATCATGACCATTTTGTGAAATTATGCTGGTAAGCTTGATTTAGGACTTAGTTTTCCTTTCTCATTTTGCAAATGTTCTTGTACTCTGTGCAGTGTCTTCTGAATTGAGTTGTTCTAATACAGTTAGATATTTAAAAGCTATAACAGTTTTTAAAACTAGGGACTATTACATTTTCTAATTCATTGTTGTAAACAATTCACTTGGAAATTCTGTGTCATTCTAAATTACCAGTATTTAATAATGTGCTTGTTTGTTTAGGCTGCAGTGGCTAAAACAGAAGAATTGCAAAAACGACTGGAACAATCAAGTATTGACTCTCTGGAAGAAATAAAAGCTCTGAAGAGTGAATTAGCAAATGCACAATGCAAGCACAATGAGGATTTAAAAAAGCTGGAGATGGAATTAGATGAACAAGTGAAGAAACAAATGGAGCTGGTAGAACAGGTTGAGTGTCACAGTGATAGTCAAAAAGAAGTTAAAAGATTACAAGATGACGTCCAAAGAATTAAATCTACTTATGAGGAGCAAATTTTGTGTCTGAACAAGCAGTTGGAAACTGTGAATGAAGACAAAACCAAAGAAGTGACAAATCTGCTAGAAACTATTGAAAGCAACTCTCAGTGTTACAACAATGAAATAAAAAATCTGAATGAAGAGCTTAAAAAATTAAAAATTGCCCATCAGGAAGAAGTGTCAGAATTGGTGCATCGGATTGAAATATCATCTAAAGAAAATGAAGAAAAGCAAAATCAAATAAATCAGTTGCAGCACAATTTGGCAGAGAAAAATGCCAAGGATGAAATGCATGCTCATACTGACCAGCGTGAATATGACTTGGAGCAGCTGAGAGAAGTCTTAAATAAAAATTTAGAAAACAAGATAGATGTTGCAGATACACAAGAAGAACCTTGTGTAGAAGCAAAAATGGAAGAAAAGGTTAGGTACCTGGAACATAGTTTAGAAGAACTCCAGTCCCAACATAGTATATTAAAAGATGAGTTAACTTACATGAGCAATGTCAAGATAAAACTGGAAGAGGAAATCTATCGTATGAAGGATGAGTACTTTCATGAGCGGGAAGACTTGGAGTTTAAGATAAATGAATTGCAGCTTACTAAAGAAGATTACTGTTGTGTAATTGAAAAACTAAAATTGGAGCTTCAAGCAGCAGGACAGCACTATGAAACTGCTGCAAAAGAGCACAAATTAGAGATTCAGACTCTGAAAGATCAACACAAGAGAGAAATTTCTGAACTAAATGAAACTTTATTATCTGGTTCTGAAAAAGAACAGATGGCCTTAGTTTTTGAAATGCAGGAACTTAGAGAACAACTTGAAAAGCTAACTCAGGAGAAAGAAGAAGCCGTGTCCAGTTACAACAGCCTGAGAGAAACAATGGAAACTCTACAGGCTGAGCTAGGTGAATCTGCTGGAAAGATCAGCCAGGAGTTTGAATCAATGAAACAACAGCAAGCTTCTGACGTCAGTCAACTGCAACAGAAACTCCGGGCTGCTTTCAATGAAAAGGATGTTCTTCTTGAAACTGTAAATTGCCTACAGGAAGAAGTAGAAAAATTGTCATCTAATCAATTAGAGATAGAAGAACTTAAATCTAAAATTGTTAGTCTTCAGGAGGACAATAACGCAATGACAAGCTCCATTGACCAAAAAGAAATTACCGTAAGAGAACTGGAAGAGAAGATCATTGCTCTTACTGATCAAAACAGGGATATTTTAAATGATGTAAAATGCTTGGGTGAAGAGAGAGAAACCCTTCAGGAAAGGTGCAAGCAAGAACAAGTTAAAATTCAGGAACTTCAGCAAGAAGTAGATGTTGCTAACCAATACAATAATGACCTGAAGGAAAAGGTAGAGGAATTAACAGAGAAACTGAACGAAGCTTTAACTTCAAAGGGTCAAAATGCTCAAATGCTAGAGCAACTAGAAAAACAAATTGAATGTCTTGTGCGTGATAAAGAGCAGCTTTCATCTGAAGTATACACTCTTCGTGAGGAAAATAAGAAACTCGTTCAGGAAAAAGGTGAATTAAGTGAAGAGCTGGGAAAGATTACATCTGAAAAAGATGGTTGTTTAGTATTGAAAGAGCAGTCTGAAAACTTAGAAAAGAAACTACAAATGATGACTGCAGAAAAAGACCATATAGCAACATTACTTGAAAATGAACAAGTGCACACATCCCTTGTAAGAACTCAGCTGTACCACCTACTTGAGCAAGTGGGGTTCAGCATTTCAGAATCTAATGAAGAATATGATTCTCTTAACTTGTTAAAAATTGCGAATGAATGCTTGTCAAAAATTAAAGAAGAGCAGTGCCTTGCTCTACAAAAGGAGGAGGAAGTAGTTAATTTGCAGCGGGAAGTTGAGAGATTAGAGGAAGAAAATGCAGCTCAACATAGAGAACATAGATCCCTGATTCAGGATTTTGAAAAAGAAAAGAATCTCTTGAGAGAAGAACTGGAAGGAGTGTTGTCAGAAAAAGAAGCGCTTCAACATGATATCCAGGAGCTGAGGAATGTCAGTGAAAAAACAAGGATTGAAAATCAAGATCTTTTAGCTAATATTGAAGAGATCAGTCAAAAACTTGCTCTTTATGAACATCAAATACAAGAACAGCAAAAAGGATCTGAAAAACAAGACGACTTAAATTTCATTCTGGAACAAAAGGAAACTGAGCTTAGAAATGTGAAAGACGAACTGAGTTCTCTAAAGGTTATATTTTGTTATTGAAGTATAAAGACTAAACCTCTAAAGTCTTCAGAATTAAGGTTCAAAAAATACTTTCAATTCTCTCTTTTCTTTTTTTTTTCTTTTTTTTTTCCCTTGGCCTGAAAGTGAGTTTCCTTTCTAGAAAGCACGTGTTTCTGAGTTTTCTAGCCCCTCAGAATTCCCTTCTTTCCCCCAGGAAAAAAAAAGAAACAAAACCAATCATAAAGCTTTTTTGACAAAAGTTGCTTGTACTTGAACGTTTCTTCCTACCAATATCCCTTGAAGCAATCAATTGACTAGATGGACTAACCGACCTCATAATCTTTCACCTCTAACTTTCTGTGGTTCCATCTCAAACAAAACTGCTTGATCTGCATTAACTTCAGGTCTTGGGAATTGCTGGTTATGTAAAGCTGACAGCTGCAGAATGAGGGTGTCTCCCCTTTTTTGTCCTTGGACAGGATGGAAAGCAGCTCTTGAAAGGTTGGAATGTTCTGCTTTCAGCATAACTGTACTTTCACCAAGCTGATACGAAGTTGCTCATAAAGGCTTTCTTGGTAGTAAGAACGTAGACAGTTTTAGCTGTAGCTGGAACTTCTGGTGGCTTGTTAGGGAAAATACAGGTACCACAAAGAAATTTTTGTAATACTTCTTATATCTTTGTTTATAATACAGAATTTAATGGAGACAATGACTGAGAAAACTGATCAACAGTCTTCAGTAGCAGAGCTTCAAGAAAAAATTGGTATCTTTCTCACTTTTTTTTATATAAATGGTTTGGCTTCTTTGGGTTGTTACTTTTTCTTTCTTTGCATAATTGTCCTGTATTTCCACAAGTCGAGGAAGATGGGGATGTAGATATTAATGCAGCTTCCTGCAATATACCTTCCATTGAGAATTTAACATGTTGTTAGCAATTTTAAGTTGGTTATGATTTTATACTTTTTAAAGCTTTTTCTTCCTCTGTACATCTGTCAATAAACAGTGTAGTGGATTTAATCTTTATTTTTTAAATGTGGGAAATTTGTCAGTAAGAATCCCTGAGGCTACCAGAAGGAAAGGGAAGCAACACTGCGAAAACTACTGTTGCTTTATTGCAGTTACCCCAACACATTAGCAGGAAAATGCTTCTGAGTTGTTAAATTTATGTAGAAGTAGACAGGAATATGGCTCTTAACTGTGATGGAAGCTTCTGAAACGGGCAAAGATTGTCCAGGGAAAGACTGCCCCTAAGCTCTCTGTTTGTCTGGATGTTTTAGCTTCAAATTAAATGCTTAACTGAATGAAACACTTGAACATCTCCCCCTGCTTTATATTTTGTTTGGTTTTAAAGTCATGCTGATGTTTGTGTTCTAATTCAATTTCATTTCATTTCACTTCTTGGGAAGAAATAGAAAGGTGTAATTTTTAATTTTCTTACGTATTTATTTTAGGGATGCTCGAAAAAGAATCTGCTGAAAAAGGAGAGAAGCTAAATAAAATTAAAGTGGTTGCTGTGAAAGCAAAGAAAGAATTAGATGCCAGCCGAAAAGAGGTACCCTGACTACTTCCTAATGTGAAGAAGATTCTGCATGGAGGGTTTTGTTTTAATGACACACACTTCTTTTTATTAAGATGCAGACTCTGAAGGAAGAGTTGGAGTTGGTTCGATCAGAAAAAGATCACTTGTCTGCATCAATGAAAGATGTAATTCAAGGAGCTGAAAGCTATAAGGTAAGAGTAGTGCTGCATTCACAAAAGACAATAAACTGTCAGAAAATACTTCAGGTTTGAAGCCTAGCCTGGATATACATTGCTATTTACTTACACAACTCTATTTGGCAAAAAAAATTGTGTCAGTGCAGTTGAATACCAGAATCCAGAAATGTAAGGTTCTCTTAATGGAACCGTGCAGCTGCTGTCAGAAGAAAATGAGGCACTTCCTTTCTACTGGAATGTTATTTTTAAAACTTTTAATCTAGCATCATACATACCAAGCAATGTGTTGCTGAGGCAAAACATAAATCCCTGTGAATTATTCAAAGTACATAAAGTTGAAGATCCATTTGAAAATCCTTAAATGATGAAGACAAACTTGTAATTCCTTGGGAGCAAGTCTTCTTGGAGTACATGTCTGGGCACATGAAGGCAGAAGCAGGTGACGAGTCAGCATTGCTTCCCCAAGAGAAAGCTGTTCCCCATAAGACTTATGAGGAGAAGCTGAGGGAACTTGGGATGTGTAGTCTGGAGAAAAGTAGGCTCGGGGGAGGCTTTATTGCTCTCTACAACCACCTGAAAGGAGGGTGTAGCCAGGTGGGGATCAGTCTTTTCTCCCAAGCAGCAAGTGATAGGACAGAGGGAGATGGCCTTAAGTTCCACCAGGGGAGTTTTAGGTTGGATGTTAGGAACAATTTCTTCACAAGAAGGGTGCTCAGGCATTAGAACAGGGGGGCAACAGGGTCACCATCCCTGGTGCTATTTAAAGTATATAAAGTAAACACAGCACTTAAGTATATGGGTTAGCAGTGGATTTGGCAGTGCTGGGTTTACCGTTGGACTCAATGATCTTAAAGGTTATTTCCAATCTAAATGAATCTGTGACATCATTGAGAGTATTGCGTCCAGTCTTGTCCTTCCTTCTACCCCCAAATACAAGAAAGACATTGATAACTTGAAGTGATTTCACTGGAGGGATGACCAGGTTGGTCAAGAGACTGGAATAAGTGATGAGAAGTTGCTCAGCCTGGAGAAGACTTCAAAGGAACCTAATAGGAGTCTTCCAGTACCTACAAAGACATTATGAAGGGAATAGAGTCAGGCTGTTAATGGTGGTGCAAGATAAGACAGTAGTCCTCATTTCAATTGAGAGATTCTGACTGGATACATGGATTTTTATGCTATGAGAATGGTTGAGCTTTGGAATAGGTTGTCCAGTGGAGTAGCCGTCTCCACCCTTAGAGAAAGAAAGACCTTGGAAAGACCTGATTGGACAAAACTCTGAGCAACCTGGGCTCGTCTCTCTGCTGACCCTACTTTAAGCAGTACGACACCTGCTGAGCTGTCTTCCAACCTGAATTATTCTAGAATTTCATGAACTGAAAGGAGTTTCTCCCAGAGCTTGTAATGGAATCATAGCTTTAATTTCATTCTGATATTTCTGATGTTGCAGTAAGACAACTCGTATACTGAAATATTAGGTAAGCACACCTCAGAGGTGTAGAATGCGCTTACGCAATACATACTAAAAAATTACACCTTTGTGTTTGTATGTGTTAAGAATCTTTTGATGGAATATGACAAGCAAGGAGAACAGCTGGATTCTGAAAGAGGCAGAGCAAATAATCTTGAACGTCAGATAGATGACCTCACAAGACAGCTACAGGTGTCATCCGAGCAGGTCAGTTCTGTATGTGGGTCTGATCTATTGATAAGTACCATAAAAACTAATTCTGCGTGTTGGGTGCAAGTTTTAATCATGTGGTTGTTACTATAGTTTCATAACCTAAGTGTGTTTTGAATAGTGACTTGAAATTCAGAGTGGTTTGTTTGTTCCTTTTCAACATCTGATACCTTACCTGGGCTGTGAGAAAGATAAATATATCTAGAATGTCTGGTTTTGTCAATAGAATGAGTTCAGTTTATCCCAGGTCAACTCACAGAAAAGAGCAGATCATCTCTGGCTTGATTTTGGACCTACAGCTCTACTGCAAGTATCAAACTTGCACTGTTCCATTGACTGCACACCTGCACTTCTCATGAAGTGCAGTAACCTTTAACTGAGACATTTTTTCTTCTATTTCTACAACAAAATGTGGGTTTGGGTTTTTTGAATTTTTTGTTTAATCAACAGAGTGTTTAAATATACTAAATGAATTATGGATTTTGCATTTTTCACAAGGATGAGAGTTTAAGATGCATTCTAGAGTACTGTAGTGGCATTCAGAGGAGTCTAAAATGGTAATTAAGGAGCTGTGAGACACATTTTTGCAAAGCTAGCTGCAATGGGTTTGCTATTTAGGATTTAAAGTCCCAGGCTCCATACACCGAAGATCCACCTAGGCCACCGTTTCCTTACAAACACAAGCCAGTAGTGAATATCATAGGAAGAAATAAGAAATAATAGTATATATTCTGCTGATTATGCAGGCATTGCATTTTTCAAGTTTGTTATAAAGAATTTGTAAATAAAACACTGGTTAGGTAATTGACATCTTTCACTTATACTGCATTCTTAATAGGCAAAATAAAGACTAAGATACATCACTGAAGATGTCAAAATTTTATCAGTTGCAGTCACTGCAAAAGTATGCCAGATGCACTAGAGTTCTTACTACGTGCTGATGGAAGACTTGGTGGTTCAGTCAAAGCTTGCAGTTCAGCCTTTTGTAGGAGTTAACACTATGATCATTTGTTTATAAATACAGCACCTGTATTTGAAGTGTGGCAATAAATATTGAAATACTGTATTGTTGCAAGGGGAAGGTGATTCTTGCAGAAAGCATAAATTTTGAGGTATTTTTTTCAGATTTCTTTTAATTCTTGCCAGCCTGCAGAAAGCTGGGCAAATTAACTGAACCAAAATGTGCTAATGGCTTTAATTTTGCCTGTTGATTAATCTGATTTAAAAGAATTAAGCTGGACAAGACTCATCTGTAGGAGTGTTGTTTGTTAGGGATTTGGATAGAAATCAGTGTTGGGAATTTTTTTTAAATATAGAAAATATTTTATCTGTTAACATTGCACATAAATTCAGCTTATGTTTTTATCATTCCACTGTGCTAATTTCAGCATGATCAGTTACGCTCTGCAAATGAAGACCTCCTGGCTCGTGTTGAAACACTGCAAAATAATGCTAAGCTACTGGAAACTCAGATACTGGAGATACAAAGAGCCAAGGCAAAGGTTGACAAAGAACTAGAAGCTGAAAAGCTTCTAAAAGAACAGAAAACAAAGGTAGTACTTTGTAGAGATGGTGAATGGGTTGAAGCATTGCTTTCACTGGATGTGATTTCTGTTAGACCTTTGTAAACTGTGTTTTAATAGACCAGGTTCCATACTTTCTCTCCTTGTTACTTGACTGTCCTTTTTGAAAACTTGGTCTGTTCATTGAAAGAACTTTGCAAGGCTGTCAATTCAAGTAGGTTGGGGGTAGTTACAGAATGTGAAAACCACTTCATAGGATTGTTATTTTTTCTCTGGTTTACAGTGATTTCCTAAAAAAGGAGTCAACTATCTTTGTACAACCCAAGTGTGTGTGTGCGTGTGTCTAATTATAAAAAGATGCTGACATCTATTTTGAAATTGGACTGCATAATTGACAACTATTTGAATTTCAGGAACATAGTGGTGCTCTCCGAGAAATGGAGGAGCTTCAGATGCAACTTCAGAAGGAAAAGAAACATCTGCAGAAAACTATGCAAGAACTAGAGCTGGCCAGAAAGGTAAGGTTGCTGTCCATGTTAGTGCTTAATGGACTACCAAGGATTTTGGCCCATCTGGCTGTGTCGAATGCCTCCCTTTCTGGTCTGAGGATTTTAAAGCCAGAGGTTTGCAGAAGGGAAAATGTGGGGGCTTTTACCCCTGCTTGTGTGCTTGGAGAGCTGAAATGTTCTTTTGGGGTTGGTTTTGGTTTTATTTTTTGTATGTTTGTTTAGCTTGGGTTATGTGGCCTTTCATGAGTAGAAATAGGAATAGAATTCAGATGTCTGGAGTACGTGTATAGTGCACTGTTAAGAAATTGCATTGGTTGTAAGGACTGAAGATGACAGTCTACTAGCAACAGGTTTTTCAAAGTTTTTGGTTCTTGTTTGAAAACAAATTATTTACTGAGGATATGGAAACCCAGTGGATGGGTGGTATTTGTGGATATGGATAGAGACAAAAGTTTTGTCTGATGGGCAGTATAGTTTTTTACAGAATTACTAAAGTCGTAGCAGCCAAGGCAAATTGTAAGCTCTAACTTCATTTTGTGTACCTTGCAGGATGCTCAAAAGAGTACACTGATGGATATGGAAATAGCTGATTATGAAAGGCTAGTAAAAGAACTTAATCAGAAGATTACTGATAAAGACAGCAGAATAGAAGATCTTGAGCAAGAAACAGGGATTCAGAAACAGAAACAAGAGACCCTACAGGAAGAAATAAGTGAGTAAACTATAAACAGCAAGAGTCACTATGGTATAGTTAGCAGAGGTAAAAAATAAATTCAGAAACAATTTCTTAAGTCAGCGAGTGAGAGTAAGCTTTGCAGGGAATACTAAACAGTTGCATCAGGAGAGCAATTTTGTCTTAGAGGAACCTTTACTAGGTTATCTATCACTTAATCCAGAATTCAGCACTTAAAAGCTAATTTGCCTGCCTGACATACTGTGTTTCTTACCTGATTAAAGTTATTCATAAGTTCTAAATACTGGTGACTGGCAAGGGTTTCATTGTGATATACCACACTCATAAAACTTTATTGATCAACATGTGGTTAAAAATTCCATTTCTTCCTATCCTCAAGTGTAAATCTTAAAACCATTTCACTTATTTGAAGATCTTTGTGATAACTTTGAAAAAGGATACTAAAGTTACTGTAAGCTACTTGTTTGCAGCTCTTAAGGAATCTATTAGAAATTGTTTATGTATTTTCCAGCATTTTTAAGGAAATATAAGAGGGAAAGTTTCCTTTGCATATAATTGTTGTTTTCTGCATTAGAGTCACTTCAGTCAACTATGCAACAGGATGAGGAAAGAAATGCCAAGATAAAACAACTCCTGGTAAAAACCAAAAAGGAACTGGCTGATTCAAAACAAGCTGTAAGTCCATATGCTCATGACTGTGTATTCTATTTTTAAACTGAATTGTAAAAAGCAGCTGGTAGCTGAATTTTTAGATTGCTGAGGTTTGGGGGTTTTTTAATATCCAGGTAATTTTATCTTGCAGGAAAATGACCATCTAATGTTGCAGGCATCATTGAAAGGGGAGCTGGAAGCCAGTCAACAGCAAGTGGAAGCCTATAAGGCAAGAAACTTCACTTTTTTGTTAGTACAAGTTCTCTCATTTAAGTACTAAGGGTGTGATTTATACTGGGCACATGGAATATAGGCTGAAGAATAAAGAGATGCTATTTTTACTTCTAGGTTACTGGTTCTTTTTCTTAAATGAGTTTTTTCTGTTTGCTGCTTTCCCCAAGTATTTTTTCCAGTGATTTTTTTAAGCAGATTTACTCTGTCTTCTTCCTCTTTCCCTTTCCACCAAAGGAGAGGACTGTGGAGTTTGAAGCTTGTAACTGGAATATATTTTTAAATGATTCTTTAAAAATGGAAGTTGCTCAGTTTTAAAACAGAAGAGCACAACATTGTCAGAAAAAGTCTTAAGTGTTGTCCATCTGTATACAGAATACAAATGGATTGGAATGGAATGGAATGCAAGAAGCAGGGAAGGGAGAGGGGTTGGCTTTCTTAAATGCTGCCACACCAGCATTGTAATTTTATCTTCAATTCTTTCTTTTAAAAATTAATACATGGTAACCCATGTATACTTTTTTTAATTGTATTTTTATTGGATTTTAATTTGGTATTCACCAGTTCTGTGCAGGAATTACTGTAGTTGAGCCCTAGGTGGCATGGTCCCTTGGAGAAGGAAGAAATGTTTTTGTAATAGTGAAGTTTTCAACTGACTTTTTCAGATTCAAGTGGCTGTACTGACATCAGAAAAGCATAAAGTTCAGGAACAACTGCGAACATCTTCAGAGCAGCACCAGCGTACGATGAGTGCTTGCCAGCAAAAAATTGCAACCCTGCAAGAAGAGTGCAGAGCAGCCCAGGTATTCCAGTGGAAGAAGTAATCTTAGAGACTTACGAAGGGAGATTTACTGCACTCTCTGCTTCTTCAAAAATATTTTGCAGATTTTTCACTCTTCTCTTTTTGTCTGTTAAGAATTACCCCTGTAATTGAGTGGTGGTATAAAGGACAAGCCAGACTGTCCTGGTTGACGTGTATCACTTGGGTGACATGTCTGGATTTGCATACTCCTGTTTCCAGTAGGGAGAAACTTGTGGTAGCAGGGAGCCAGGGTTTATTTAAGATGATCAGTAAGTATACGCTCAGGGAAAGGAAAAGTCTTTAAAGAAAAAGCACAAACAAAACAAAGAATGTAACTTGCTTCATGTAAAACCAATTAATACAGATACCACTTTAAAGAAAAAAAGCTGTGAGAAATATATTTGCAAGCACCTTTTCATATGCTGAAATATGAGCAGCTTCTTAACTGGCAGCTGAACTACATGCAAAACTGACACTATTGCTGAAGTTTATTATTATTTCTGGGATGTTTTTTCTCACATAACACTGTTTGATGGTCCTGGAATGCAGTGTTTGCATTGGAGACAAACAGATTCAGAATATAGTAGGACTGTTATGTTCAAACCACCTTTTTGGAGATTACTACACTGCTCTGTGGCCACTGTTGTATGGTAGGTGTGCAGCCTGCAGGTAAGTAACAGCTAAATGCAGCCTCTGAAAAAAACTTCTACACTTTAAAAAGGTGAACTGAAATGGACAAACTTTGTGGTTGCTGCTTCAGGAGATTTGCCTTGGTTGTGCTGGTACACGTGGATCGTGGTTTTGCAAATATATTCTTCATACCTGGGTGCTTACAGTACCTGTCTGTGGTGGCTTGCTCTGTGATGCTGTGACATCAGCAAGGTTGTAGATCTTCCATATTGGCATGGCTTGAAGCTCTTGGAAGATTAGCTTTCCTATTCAGATGCCCTACATCTGGAAAATAGATACTATTACAAGGTTATTAGCAAAGGAAAATTCCCTCTAAAGGAAAGGTGGACATCAAAGCAGACAGTAGAAAACAAAGTCATGCTGACATTCAAGGCTGTGTACCTGGGGACTTAGGAATATTCTAGCTCACATAGTTTGACAGGATGAAAAGCAAAGGATTAATTTAAAGAAAATGACCACAAATGTATAGATTCTGAAAATCTGGAGCAGTGGCTAATCAGAGTCAACTCTGTAGAATTGCACTCACCAGTTCAGCTGAAGGGAAAGTTTCCAAAATCCTCCTCTTACGGATGAGAGCATTTCAGTTATCTGTAAATGGGAGTGACTAATGAATCCATGAGCTTGTCCTAAGATCCAAGAAAGAAAATCTGTGGTTAAAAATTCCATTTCTTCCTATCCTCAAGTGTAAATCTTAAAACTATTTCACTTATTTGAAGATCTTTGTGATAACTTTGATAACTTTGGGGTTTTTTAGAGGAATGTACAACATGGGTACTGTAAGGATGGCAATAATCTTTGCTGTATAGTGTACAGTCAAGGATGAAGCTTCTACGATCTGAGGCAGTTTTCTGTATGTCCACAGAAACTCATGTAACAGCTGCATTTAGAAGAAAAGACAGACCAAACACCTTTACAGTTAGCTAGAATATTATATCTTGTGCTGTGTAATACCACTGCAAGACTGACTTAACTCCTCAGAATTATGCATAACTTTATGGCACATTAGAATTTTTGTCACCTTTGTAGTATTGGAGAGAAACAGAATTATTACCTCTTTTTGTATTTTCTGTCACCTTTGTCTTCATTTAAAGATGCTGATAGAACCCCTGGCTTGTGAATCTCTCAGTTGAATGCAGTTTTTGAATTTTCAAGTATTCTTTCATTTCTTTAACACCGGAATGTTGAAAATCAGTGTCTCAAGTTTCACGTTTTATGATATACAGTTAAAATCTAAAGAAACATTATCTGTTATGGTGGTCACTGTTTTAATTATCTGTTTAAAAGAAGGAAATGCAGCAGGTGGTTTTCATTTTTTTCAGTGTAAGTTGCATTTCATTATAGAGAAATAAGAGAGCAATAGTCAATAGTGTAACTTATGGGTTTGTTTTCTGCGTGATAGGCTGAGCAAGCATCTGTTACATCTGAATTTGAGAGCTACAAAGTTCGTGTTCATAATGTTCTAAAACAGCAAAAGAATAAATCTGCTGCTCGGACGGAATCTGAAGGAGCCAAACAAGAAAGGTAAAAATAACATTTTTACTTGACCTGTAATCTGACTGTGGCACTGCCTAGCTGAACAGAAGAAGTATCAGTTTGTGCTGTTGTGGTGCTATATTAGTTCTAGCTGGATTTGTCTTTTAGCCATTATTTTTGTGTAGATTACCTATTGTTACAGTTAGAAGGAGAAGTAAGGTCTTAAGAAGTTCTTTATGACTGTTATGAGCAGAAATTAGCCAGCACGTTCTGTGTAGACTTGACATGTTTTCTCTGACGTGAAGTAGCCAAGTGCCATTTGCAACTAAGGAGAAAAGAGCAGATTGGTTCAGTTCAGCTGAGTTCACTTTGAACTTTTTCAGGAATTAGTGGTTTAGTATAGGTAAAGCTCTGGATGCCAATTCAGTCATCAGTTCCAGCAGATCTGCAAAATCCTGTATGTTGTATCATATGAGGAAACACTTGGAAGAAAAAAGTTACACTGCCAGAAGTGCCCTGAAAATCCTTCAAGTACAGTCATAAGCCAGGTGAATTCAGATGTCTCAAGTCTCTTGAAAAGTCAACCAGTTCCTGCAAGTTAGTTTTATAAGTTGTTGATGGCTGCCCTTGGTGACAGACTGGGCGTTTATGTGTGGAATGTCCGGATTCAATTCTGACCCAGGCTTTCTGTCGGTACCGACAATTGCACCCAAAATTCCACCAGAGGGCGACTTGTGCTTTGTTAGAGGACGTGGGTTTAGGGTTGGTTTGAGGGTTTTTGAAACATTCTTGCCTTTGAAGCAACAAAACTGCAAGAGTTGCATTTCTTTGTCTCTCCTTTTTGCAGAATTTTAAGAAGTTCTAGTATTGTTTGGGGGGTTTTTTTGTGAGAGAGCCCTATCTTGGAAACAAATTGTATAAGCAATAAACAGATGACAAATGGTTTCCAAAGAAGTTGTTTACAAGTATCAACCCTAAGGATTAGTGAGATATACAGTTCATGAGATAATGGAGGTGTTTGCATATGTAAATACAGAAATCAGTAAAAATAGAATGTGTGTGACTTAAGATTTTTTTTCTTCCTGGTATATCTGATTTTGATTTGTTTCTGACCAACTGTGTTTATCTGTTATGGGCTTGATGTTGCTTTCTAGTTCTTTGCTTAAAATCCACTCCAACCATTTCTCCCCTGTATTTGGTCTTATTGAACTGATATGCATTTATTAAACAAACAAAAAAAAGCCTTGCCACTTTTAAGAAGAAATTTTTTCTCCCATCTGAATCCCATATATTATTTTCCTTCTGTCTTGTCCCTCCTTGAAGTAGAAAGTGCTATCAGTCATGCTTTCTACACCAATAATTTCATTCCCAGCAGTTCAGATGGGATGTGGCAAACGTATTTGTATCTACATTGAAACAGGATCTGATTGTTTCTGCTGTAGCCACATTTTAAGATTATTTTGGTCTTAGTGCTGTGTTGATTTAATTAATAAATACGCAATTTGGATCAGCTATCCAAAATGTTGTGGACATCGTATAAGTTCTGAAATAATTAATTGTTTTAAATGCATATTGCATATTCCTTTTTCTTCCACGTGCAGGGAACAGTTGGAAATGGTGATAGATCAACTTAAAGTTAAGCTGCAGGATGCTCAGCATAATTCACAGATGAATGCATCTGAACTCCAGGCATTGCAGTCTGAACACGACACCCTGCTGGAAAGACACAATAAGATGCTGCAAGAGACTGTTGCAAAAGAAGCAGAACTCCGTGAAAAGTATGGTCTGCTGATGAATAGATACAGATATTTTATTTTGTTTGAACTTTAAGATCTTGGCATGTAGAAGCCTGTAACTATACTTCACAAAGAAGGGGCATGTTCTTGAGAAAGTTAAAGGAATTTTCAAAAGGACTGTTTGCTATTTTTCATGAGCCATCAGAAGTTTCAACAATGACAATGAAATAGTAGCTGATGAGGGAATTTGAGATTTCTGCAAGCTTTCTACCTCTTAACTATCAGAACTAAAAATTAACATTTTTAAAGCACATTGACTGCTTTTAAGTCTAATGCCCAGCACTACATTTGTGTTGTACTGCTCTACTAAATTTTAGGGATGTTTCCTATAGAAAAAAATAAGATAGTTATATGCAAAGCAAACAGGTTCACTGACAAAATACCCAGTTCTTGTCTACCAAGTGCCTTTCTTACAGAAAGTACTGTACTTTGAGTTTGGGCTTGCCACAGTCTTAATTTTCTGTTTCTTTCAAAATGAAAGGAATCTGTTTAATCTGTATCACTTCTTGAAAAATCACATGAGTACCTGATACTTGAACTACTCAAAAAGAGTCTGTCCTCATCTTTTCTTCTCCATTTAGGGTACAAAGAAGTTCACATGAGGTATTAATTAGAAATTACAGATTGGTATTAGGAACTGTTGACTTCTTGTCACTGTCTTTGTACAGTTTTATCTGTTCCTGATAGCTACATATTGGTTCACTGTAGTCAACCAAATTAAGTCCTGCATTTTTCTGGAAACAACCCATTTCACAGTAGGTTCCCTTTATTCCTAGACACTGTTCTTTGCTACTCCAGCTCTGTTTAAGTCTGTGTGCTTATAAAGGCAAGTCCTGGGCTTAGTCTTTCCATAAATGCACTTGTTTAATTGCATATATTTAATTGCTTAATATTATATATTATTATTTAATGTATTTAATTGCTTGTGACAGTTTTGTCATGCTTCTGGAGTACCTCCACACCAGGTACAATTGATGAGTTACTGACATTTTTCTTGCTAACAGCTACACTCTTCTGCACTGAAAGTTGAGGTTTAAAAAAATTAAACTTACCTTCTTAGAAACCTGTGTTTTTAGAAGTCCTGCATAAGTGTTTGGTAAACAGATGTTATAGGAAGTGGACTACAAGTGACATGCCCTGTATGACACTATAAACAGTCATGATGCAGTTTTAGAATTTAAGAATGTTTAGACCACAATGTCTGTTAAGTCTTTCATTATTTCCCAAAGATGTCTGAATTTTTTGTTCTGAAATACAAGTCGAGTTTATATAGCACAGTGCATTCATATGATAGGTAATAGGTGTGACTTTCTCAGTCTCAGATTTTCCCTGTAAAAAGAGGACTTTAAATGAAAAAAAGTTGCACACACAGTCATTCTAAGATAGTCATACACATGAAAATGGAAAACTGCCTCAAACTGTAGAAATTTTGATACATAAAAATTACTTTGTTTTGCTGTTTCTGTCTTACTGTTTGTGCATGCACTGTTTTCAGACTCTGCACAATACAGTCTGAGAACATGGTCATCAAAACAGAGCACACCCAGGCGTTGAGTCAGCTGACAGCCCAGAATGAAGCTCTCCGGAACAATTTCAGAGATCAGGTCAGGAACCTGCAAGAAGAGCACAGGAAGACAGTAGAGACACTTCAGCAGCAACTCTCCAGAGTAGAAGCTCAGCTCTTCCAACTCAAGAGTGAACCAAGCACTAGAGGTAACTTCCAGGCAGAATACCAGTTTTTCATGGATATCATGTACCCCAGTCTGAAGCTAAAACATGCTTACAATGTTTGATTCTGTGAAATCACCAGAAACTTTTTCTGGAAAATCTGCAGCATGCTGTATCAGTCCACAGATACCAAGTCAGGAATGTGTCTTTGTTATTATTGACTGTCACTTCAGAATCCTAAGGTCCTTGAATACATCCAGAGGAGGGCAACAAAGGTGGTGGAAGGGCTGGAAGGACTGTCCTCTGAGGAGCAGCTGACGACTCTGGGTTGGTCTAGTTTGGTGGAAAGCAGGATGAGGGCAACCTCATTGCTGTCTTACAGATTCCTGAGGAGGTAAAGTGAAGAGAGAAGTGCTGAGCTCTTCTCTCTGGTGCCCATATAGGACATACGGGAATGGTCCAGAGCTGCCATGGGAGGTTCAGACTGGACATTAAGGAAGCATTTTCTTCCTGAAAGGGTGGTCAAACTCTGGAACAGGCTTCTTAAAGAGCTGATTGATGCCCCAAACCTGTCAGTGTTTTAAGAGACATTTTGACAATGCCCTTGATAGTGTTTTAACATTTGATCAGCCCTGAAGTGGTCAGGCAGTTGGACTAGATACTTGTTGTAGGTCACTTCCAACTGGAACTATTCTGTTCTAGAATCTGCATCACTGATATCTATTCTGCAGTATCTGCATTGTCAGACAGATGGAGAGAAATTAGTTTGTAAATATTTGGTGTTCTTATCAGGTTGTCTCAGGTTTTGAAGCATGCTGGAGATCTGCCTCAAGTATGAGATGTAAAGCTAAAGAAAAGTGTATTGAAAGCTGTTTTAAGAATGTTTGTTATTTTTATACATGCTATTTAGTAGTGTACTTGCTGCTTGATGCTTCTTCGAATTTAAGATTTTACTGTCTTCAAGCTCAAGTGCTGTTTTTGTATCTGTAAAGTTACTAATCAGGATGTAGTTGGACATTTGCCAAGCAGCAGTAACAGTTTAAGAAGGTACTATGTTACTACTGAAGCAGAAGGGTCATGCGAATAGTAATAAAACAGAAGAATTTACACCTCTCACAGGACTGGTGGAAATAAAAACAAATTCTGTTGTGCATTAAAAGTATTTGTTACTTTTAGCATAGCTAAAACACATCTTCAGGGAGATGTGCATGAAGGCTTCATAGTCACTGAAATAAAAATTGCCAGTCAAGTTTGGGTTTAGAACCAGACTTTGATTGGAATGGCCGTTTGGAGGTGAAAGGCTGTATTTTGCTATTATAAATGTTGCGTGTGTATCTGGCTTTCTCTTTTTGCTTCACCTTCCCCTGCATTTTTCAGACTATTTTATGTACTGCTCTCAATCCAAGACAGTCACACCTAGGAAGCAGCCCTCCCAATTTCATTCTGATACGAACATCAGTAAGTATCTTTCAGGTCCAGCTGTTTCAAATCCGGCAACGAAGAACTTGAGAGAACGGCGGAATGCTGACCTTCCTGTCCTCGATGTGCACACTGTCGCTAGGGAAGAGGGAGAAGGTATGGAAACAACAGACACAGAGTCTGTCTCCTCAGCCAGCACCTATGTTCAATCCTTGGAGCAACTTCTGAACTCGTCAGAAGCAAAGCCTGGTAGGTAGAACGTGGCTTTCAGAAGCGTTTGCCTACATGGGTTGCAGAAGTTTGTGCCTTCAAAATATTTTAGAGCATCGTGTTTTCATGCTTTTAGGTGCAAGACACAATTGACTTGACAAGTCTATTCAAGTGCTGCTGAGTTTACACAGTCCTGAACTTTTGTAGGAGTTTTGTCATTGAGTAAGGACTAACAGTAGAACATTCCTACAGGTTTTAGTGATTTAAAGATGTCATATTTCTGAGCTTTTAAATGGAAAAGACGGGGTGAGCAAGTCAGTGAATAGTTACAGAAATTTTTGTATTCTGGACGAGTCTCTACTAGGGACAATTAAGTGCTGATTTAACCTTATTAATGAAAAGATAAAACTTCTGTTTGTCTTAATGAGGCTTGTTAGAACAGGACTTTATTCATAGGGTTTCTTCTAGGAAAGTGAAATCCAGCATGAAGAAGAATGTTTTAGGAGTCACTCAAAAAACAGTAAAATGTGTGGTAGCATATAATCTCGTTTTAAAAGTCGACTGAACACTTTGTGGATAACTATTGAAAATCTCCATTAATGGGTAGGAAACAAGGTATCTTGGTGTACTCTAGAAATGTTTTGCCAGCCCCCTTCTAATATATAAACAAAAATAAATCAGAAAATAAGCGTGCAGCAGCAGCATTGATTAAGACTGTTAAGTCTGCAGTCTGACTTTGCATGAATTCTGTTCATTAGAAACTACATTATTCAAGTCCTGATGTTAAGTAAATATGAATTAGATGCAAGTGCTTTTTCCTTCTCTTAGTTTTCTTTTCCAATTAATTGCAGAACCATCTCAGTGGCAAGCAGATCTCACCAAGGATGAACTGATTCAGAAACTAAACACAACAACTAAGAGTGCTGATCACTTGAATGAATTACTTCGTGAATCAGAAGCAACCAATGCAATCCTAATGGAACAAATAAAGGTTAGCAGACATACAAGAGATGTGAGGACAGCTCTAATTTCCATGGCATCTTTGTTAGACCAAATATCTTTCAGAAAATACTGGTCTATAAAATTTTGGTGATATAAAACCTAATTTTGGAGGGACTTTTATTCCACAGGTCTAAATAGTGCTTCCAGTGTCTACTTCAGTTTTGGGTGCTTTTTTTCACTACAGTTTGTAGTTGGGTAGGCATGGGGGGGAGGGGGAGAGGAGTGTGAAGTAAAAGCTTCTACAAAAAAACCTCAGGAGTTTGGAAGTTTAATGTTTAGTAAAGGGTCTATACTATTTTCACTTAGATAAAAGCAGTAAAACCCAAGGGAAGCATTGTCTGGTTTCTCTTTTTGTAACCCGTTTTAGCTGTCTTAAGTTAAAAGAAGACACGTGAACTAATGTATGAGTGAGCTTTCTGAAGAGATTTCTAAATGTACTAAGCTTTCTTTTCTAAAATGCTTTTAAATGAATATCATCAGATTTCTGAATTATTTAACTGTTCTACTGTTACTACTCTTTTATCACTGATATTATATCTCTATACTGCACAAATTTTATCAAAAAAGGTTATTTTTAGTCAATAACAAGTTATTTCTTACAACATTATCACATACTTAATTTTCACTGGATTTTTGTCCTGAATATGTTGCTATACACACATTATTCCTTTTGAAGCAAGCTGTGCAATTCATTATTTAGCTCTTCAAAAGACCTTTGTTCAATTACTCATTAAATGAAACAAACAGCATTATATATTTTTTCCCTCATCTCCAGCTTCTTAAGAATGAAGTAAGAAGATTGGAAAGAAATCAAGAGAGAGAAAAGTCTGTGGCTAATCTAGAGTACTTGAAGAATGTTCTATTGCAGTTCATATTTCTGAAATCAGGAAGCGAGAAAGAACGGCTGCTCCCAGTAATAGACACCATGTTGCAGCTCAGCCCTGAAGAGAAGGGGAAGCTGGTTGCAATTGCCCAAGGTAGGTGGTGTTCAAAATATTGTCACAAAAAGAAGAAAAATGGAAAAAGGAAAAGGACAGTTCTGTGCTGTCTGGTGTGTAGATCTCTGAGAAAAAACCAAAACTTAGCAACATAATGCCAGTGAGCTAGTCATAAAATGATTTTGCTTTGTTGGGAAGTTACTATTCAGTTTTCAGTAAACAGAAGAAATACCATAAAATTAAGATAAAATACCATTTCTTCTGAAACATTCACATTTTAGGAAGACAATGGTAAGTTGTAAAAATTTAATGTGCTCATGTTTTGAGTAGAGTTTAAAAAATTTTTGTCAAAATAGAAGTTAATATAATTGAATTACTTTCTTTGCAGATGTTCTAAACAGATAACTGAAGTAGTCCTCTCAAGGCAGTACTGCAGATCTAATATTAGTTTCAATATAATACCTTTAAAAATATCTGAAAGAAAATATGCTCTTTGTTGAAGAAATAAACAAACTAGGGAATAAAATAAAAAGAGTTAGGCATTTGCAAGAAATTAACACAGGATTTATGTGTATAATAATGTTCTGTTTCTGCTTCAAATACTCTGAGCATTTGTTCCCTTAAAATGATTTTTAAGGTATTGTTTGTCATTTCTCAATAACAGTAACTGTAGCTTCTTGTACTTCATTAGCAACTGACCTATACTTTATTTTAAAATTAATATAAACAGTAAGTAACACATGTACATATAAGAGCTTAAAACTTGTGAACAAAATTACATTAAAAAGGGAAGTGTTCAAATATTGCATTCCATGATAGGCTGTGCATTTGGAAAAATAAGATGTAAGTCAAGTCCATAGCATGTTGATGTTGTTCTGGCCCTCTAATGAAGACTGATTGGATTTTTCTGGAGAATGGTGATAAATTACCTTTTTCAGACATTCTCAAGTACCCAAAGTAAAGCGGACTTGGTGGTACAATCTATATCTGTCAGCCCAAGAGTGAGTTCCTTTCTCAGAAAGCTTGAGGACAGCACTTGAAAAAGGATAAAGGCAAGGAGTAGGACAGGGTCATGTAACCAAATGATGCAATGTCTAACATAATAAATGTCTAACATAATACAAAGTATGTTTTTCTTCCTCCTCCAGGTGAAGAAGAGAGTACCTCACGGCCCTCTGGGTGGGCTTCGTACCTCCACAGCTGGTCAGGACTTCGATAAAACAGTGGAAACACTGAATCTTTAAAAACATTCCACAACTGCAAAACCAAGAAATCTTGTAGAAGATCTGTTGGTGTTGTAGCGTTGAACTACAGGGTTTTATTTTTGTGTGTTATTTTCAGCTTTTTAGGCTCTTCTAAGAAAGAAGCCTGCAGTAGCTCTGAAAGATGGTCCGATGTTATGCTCTGGCAGCAGTGAACTATTTTTCTTGTAAATGTTAAAGCTGATAATAAGAACTATGAGAATTGACAAATTAATTGCAAATTGCCTGGAAGCAGAATTTGTTAAACCTGTCATGGCTCTTTTGATATCAGTTAAAAAGTTTGATCTGATATATTAACTGGAATAACTAGACTTTAGATTTAAAGCATTTTAAAGTGTTTACAGTTACTCTCACATATCATTGTCAGCTAGCTAATCTATGTGGTTAGTGTTATCCTCTGCACGTTTAAGAAATTTAAAATTATTTCCTCTCTTGTGATGGCTACAAAATGTGAGAATTAAGAAACAGAAAGGGCATTTTCTGCTTTAAGGTTGTAGTCTTTCTTTATTTTTTTTTTTTTTTTTTTTGCAAAACATGAAGGCAACAGTTCACAAAATGTAGAGGGTGCAAAAATCTATATGAATTACAGTGCTTGTCACATCTGGGCATGGTACTGTAGCAATGATTAATGGCATCTATGGAAGCCTTAGGATAGTACTCCAAGACTCAGAGGTCCTAAGTAAGCTGAAGCTTTGTGAGAAAGGGCTTAAGCTAGGGCTTTTTTAACCTGAGGTTGGAAGTTTGTGGAAAAGACCAGGAAGAAATGTTCCATTACTGTAGTGATGTCTGTACTGGGATGACAAGACGACTCATACTGACTTAATCATATTGAAGACACTAAGAAAGAATCTGAGCCCACAGGTCAGACTCCCATCATTAACTTCTGAGAGACAAGAATGAAGCTTTTGTCAGTAGATGCATCTTTTAAGTGTTCTAATGACTGAAGATCTTATACCATTCTCTCACTTACCTGTGTGTGTGCACATCGTTTGCACAGATCTTTTGCACGGATGAGATGATCTCTGTTCACGTTCCTCAACAGAATGTTGTTTTTTTCCTAGGAAAATAAATTTCTACCATCTCTGCTTCTCTTATCAACACAGCACCTTTTTTTATCTTCCATTGTCTTCTCCCCTTTACAGTCCATAATGCCTTTCACCATCTTAATTTATTTGTAAGGTTTTAAAAAGCATACACATAGGTTTGAATCCTGCTTATGTTTAAACCAGAGGTTTCTGTCTTTTTCACTCATCTTTTCATGTTTTCTGTGTTGTTTTAGAGAGAGTCTTTCCTTGGTACACATACAAATACTAAATAGGGTTCTTCCTCTCCTATCTACCTTAGCTCAGGCTCTGAGGAAATGATGCTTGTTCTTTTAATACTGCCTTATTTCAGGCTGAGATTAATCTGAACATATGAACAGCAGAATGGCAACATGTTGAGAATAAACTGTTCAGTAAGTGTGCTTTTGGTTTAATTTTTTGGTTGTTGTATATATTTCAGTACACAATCAACAAAGCCAATGGGCTTTATTTAGGTATTTTAATTCTTTTCCACCACCTTAGACACTTTTTTTTTCTTCCCTTCCAATATGTGTTTTAACTGGAACCTTTATGGTTTGTGCTACTGGGGAAAATATTTTCTGTGAATTTTCAGAACATACAACTGACCAACAGTAGTACAAGGGGTGAGTCTTTAGGTGTCTGTAGGTGGCAAACAGGAGGCTATGTTCAGGCTTTCTTGCACTTGCGTCTGGAATGGTTTACTGCATCCTCAGCATTCACGATTTGGACCAGATCTTGGATGTTGAGTTCTAACTCCTTATTCAGCTGGGTTTGGTTAATGTCACTCCAAAGAATGCCGTAACACAGCAACAGGAGAGATTTGAAATATGTATAAAACTAAGTGCTAGTCATCCTCCTGCTGTGATTTTAACAATGGAAGCACATGAGTGGAAGGGTATGGCTTTGTCTTAGTTCGCACTCCATTTGCAGCTGACCCGATTTAGTCTCCGCTATTGCTGAAGAGCTGTGACAAGTTCCTCTTAAAATGCACATATTTCAGAACTGTAAATTATTTAACATTGTAAGCTGTGAATAAAGGAATGCAAGTAACATATATCACTGGCTGTATTAAATACCAGTTGCTTATTGACTTCTTTCAAGTCTGAGTTGCATGCTCACTGTTTTTAGTAAAACTTGAGTACCATACTTATGAATGTAATGAACAACTTGCATTAATATATTTTTTTTACAATGGATGATTGAGATCTTAATTAATGTAAAAATATTTTAATAACTGTTACTAAACTGTTTTCTGTTGGTAGGATTGCCAGAACTTATCTATGTGGCAATAAACTGACTGTAAGCAAATATATCAAAGTTTAATAGACACTTGCAGTAAATGGCATAGAAGAATGTGAACTGGAAATGGGATTATTTTGCATAGAGAACTTTTTATATGTCATATATTTGCATTTGTAATGTACAGCATTGTAGCTGTGATTTGCTTTCAAAAAGCAGTTTAAAGTTTTAACTAGTACTGCTGCTTCTTGATATACTGTGGTGCTCTTTTTTGGAAGAGCACTGTGCTGACTTTTCTTTCTGGTTCTTTTTGTTTTCTTTACAGTGCCACATCTATTAGAATGTTTCACAGAAAATGTCACCCTTGCCCAAAATGTTTATAAGCTTAGGACCAGTTTTTATCTTTTAACAGCCTGGCCTCAGCCCAAGCCTAAGGAGGGCATAATAATAATAGTAATAGTAGTAATAATAATAATAATGATTCTGCTGTCAATATGCAGAGTATATATTAATTAAAAACCAAAAATGGGAGTGATTCAACATTCCCAGACCTGCATGTGCACTGTGGCTGAATCTTTAGCTACCTAATGCTGACTTAGAAATGGGTTATATGTCTTTCATGTTCCTTTTATCCAGAAGGGAGACTCATCTGTGCTAGCAAAAAGTGCTCTAGTTGAAAGACAGGAAGGTCAGAGCTTGTCAGGCTGTTGTATAGATGTGGCCAGTTGAATCTGGGGTTCAGGATTGCCAAAGGGAACCGTGTTAGAAATTATACACAGGAGTAAAGTTGCTTTTTTTCTTTCACGATCCTCCTTCCCCAAAGTATAACTGTGAGAATACAGGGTTAGATTATTTTCTAAATTTAAATCCTCCTTTGTGTATCTCTCTCCATCCTTTTGCTGTGATAACAGGTGATAATATCGTGAAATTGTGGAGGAATGCCTAAAAATTCTCCTTAGTTTATACTAAGTGACTTTGAAGGCAGCTTAAACATACATGCTTCATTTGGCTTATGCCTTGGCTTCACCCAGTGCACCAATACTTCCTAAAGTACCTGCTAGTTCTGCTGTTGTTGGTGCTGTGAAAATATCTCCCTTAGAAGCCTTGCAAATAGCAGTCACCACTCACAAGGTGAGAAACCAAATGTATGAAGAGGTAAAAATGTATTTGTTGTAGTAATTTCAGAATTGCTAGTCTGGATAGATAAGTATTTTGTTTGGAAATAATGTCTTTGATGGCCTTTTCATGTGGCCATCACTTCAATAAAATTCACCTTTACTCAACAGAGTGCCTTTTTTTTTCCCTGAATGCCTGTTCTTACCTGAGAAAATGCTATTCAGGTGCAAGGTAGAAAACAAGGAATGTCTACCATTGTATTGAAGAGATTTTATGGATCTGGTGTAGTATCCACAGCCTTTACTTTGGAAGACAACTACAGCAATGGATTCTTCTGGATGAACAGAAAACAAATTGGTTTGTTATAGGGTTTTTTTGGAAAAAAAATATATATTTTTAAAAAAGCTCATTTAAATGACTTCAAATGTGTTACTAGATTGTCACCAGCAATCTGACAATATTGGACATCAAGGAGAGGAGGGATGGAGAAGCTATTAATGGCCTTGTTAGCAGGAATGCGCTGTGTTCGGGTACTACTTACCTTATAAATCAGCATGCGTTTCTCATTGCACTCAACTTTAAAATTACATCTTCCCTAATACCCTGTGATAATTTTTATTTATCTGCATAATTGTCCTAGTGCAAAGATTACATGCTCACTGGGTGAAGAGGTGTTTGGTTTGATTTAAGCGAGAGTTTGGTGTGTTTATCTTCTTGCCTACCATTTTTCTTAGACCATGCTTATTACACAAATACATGGTCAGAGAGGGGATAATAAGCTGTGAAAAGAAGACATAATAAATGGATATAAGAGTCATATAAGAGAGCCTGATACTTCCAGTCAACTTCTAACAGCTTTCAGATAAATGTATATATGCTATGGGGAAGGGAAATAATATTCTGACTACTTTTTAAACTGACTTTGATTACAATTTATTATATGGTTGTGAAAGGATGAGAAGATGCATCTTACATTCAGGAGCTTCCTTCCTTTCCTTCCTGTTCTGTGCCTCTCAGGCTTGTCCTGAGGATTCAGGCTGGATTGAATAGTGAAGACTGAGAATAGTAAAACTGGTATGGAAATGCACATCAGTTACTGCTCCAACAAGTCACCATGCCTTGGTATTAGCAAAACTTTTTTTTTTTTTTTTTCTGTCAGTTGAATGCCTGAAGGCTTCTTAAGAATCGAAGGTAAATGTAATCAGTGTAAAATACAGTGTGCTCTTTTGGGCATGGCACGGTCCCAGTCCTCCACATTGAAAGTGTTTTAAATTGATAGACATTGGATAGCAGCTATTGTATGCATGTAGGATTTAAGTGGCGTTTATTGTTTCATTGCCTGAAAATCGAAGCTTGTTCTGAGAACACTCAGACTGTTTCCGGAGGCGAGGTATGTATTAGCTCTTGGCTCTCTTGCCCTTTGCAGGATGCAGAGCATCTCAAAAATAAAAAGCATAGAAGCCATTACAGAGCTCCAGAAAAAGGCTGTTACCCAAATACTGTTTTACTGTTGTTACTCCCCTTTGTGGAGTTAAGTTGCTGATGCTCAGCATTACTCTTGCCAAGGGAGAAGGCCAATCATACCATTTTGCCTTTAGCAGCCAAATATTTATGCAGACTGGTTAATGTTCCTCTCACATCTAATCACAGCATTGACTTAAACCTGCAGCTGTAGCAGTCCAGGTGAAGGCTGCCTGCCTTTGCAAGGGGCCAGATGGGTGGTCCCTCTGCTCCATGGACAGAGGGCTACAGCCTCGGGAACAGCGGGGAGAAAAGCAGATGGTGGTGATAAAAACCTGAACCATCTCCTGTTGTTGATGTGACAGCTCTCTGTCCCTGCCCTGACTACCCACCAGCCTTTCTCTTGGAAACTGGTTAAACCAGTTGTTTGCAGTGGTTTCCGAAAATACAGAAAAGCTAATTATAGGTTTTTAACATTCTGGGAAAGATGGGAATTGCAGTGACAAAAAGCTTGAAATAGAAAAATTACACACTTTTACTAAAAATGTGAAAGTAGTACCATGATTTCCAAGAGTCATTATTTCTTAAAGTACCTGTTTTGTGGTGCTGCCATAAGTTTTTTTCTTTAGCCTTTACTGTGTCTGTCCAAGTACTGATCTTGTCATGAGGCAGAAATTTATGCTGCTAAATATGGAATTTTATTGATAAATTTTGCAGAGGTTTGAGATTGATCGATAAAAGTTATATCCTTGGTTTTGCAGAGTCTCCTTCCCTCTTCCAAGAAAAAAAAATGATGCCAAATATACTAGGTGTGTCTAAAATGCACGAAGCAGAAATCTGACTCTTTATATGGATGTCAGAATGATCACTAAAATAAGTCTTGTAGTATTCTGAGAATACTACATATTTTTTTAATAATAGACAAGTTTTTTTAGAGATATCAAATAGTGGTCGAAACTTACTTATTCAATTGATAAGTGAAGTTATTAATGTTAAGCAAAAATGTGAAATTCATTAACAGCTTTGCTAAGAATATTTAGCTGGACACCCTGTGTTCAAAAAATATTCCTGCTTACATGGTCAAAGTTTCCTTCACTGTTGCTTTAACTTCACAGCTTTGGAGGTGTGACATGAAGAACACTGACACGATTTACAATTTAAATCCATTGATTATATTAAGGTAAACAACCAGGGGGTTGCTCTGCTAACAGGCACTCTGAGTCAGAGGAGGCTTAGATTGGATATTAGAAAGAAATTCTGTACTGTGAGGGTGGTGAGGCCCTGGAACAGTTGCCCAGAGAAGCTGTGGGTGCCCCATTTCTGGAAGTGTTTAAAGCCAGGTTGGATGGGGCTCTGAGCAACCTTGTCTAGTGCAAGACATCCCTGCCTGTGATGGGAGGGTTGGAACTACATGATCTTTAAGGTCCCTTACAACCCAAACCATTCTATGAATCTACCATCTGTAGTCACATGAAGTTCTGGAAGAAAGCAAAAGCTAGAGCAAATACCACAGTTAGAAGTTCCTTACTCATGTCCCTTCATACCACTCTGGCAAAATTGTAAAATACTTTTTCATTTCCAGAAAAAGAACTTGATGTAAAGATATTTGTGATTAGAGACAGGCAGTCAAATCCTTTGACCAAGCAGCTGCCTTCTCCTCTGTCCCCAATATGTCCTTCCTTTCTCACTTCTTCCTGAGGCCTACAATAATGGCCTTGTTTAATGTCAGAAAAGCTGATCACGCATTTAGCTCTAAATAGGTAAAGGCTCTGTGCTATCACTTAAGAGTGACAGAATCATTTAAGTTGGAGAAGACATTGAAGATCAAAGAGTCCAACTGTTAACCTGGCACTGCCGAGTCCATGTCACTAAAGTGCCACTTCCAGCTGCAGTACAGTAAGTTTGGCATTTCAACAGTGATGGAAAATGTAAAGTGCTCTGGAAACAGAACATCAGAAGCACATGCCTACTTAAAACTGCATTTTACTCAGTCTTAAAGGGAGAGATGAGAGGAAAAAAAACCATTAATTTTGTGATTAATATGCTAGTCTGGAGACACAGAGTCCAAATTGCCTGCTTTGCCACATGCTTCCTTTGTAAATTTAATTTCAGTTTCTCTGTCCCTATTTCCTGACTCGCCTGCTGGGGATAATGGCACTTCTCTACCTGATGCCAAGTACATTAGCAGCAGAATATTAAACTTTGTGATGGGTTTGTAAGCAGAAATAAGTAGGCAGATTACCATATTTTTTTTAAACTGCATAGGAAGAAAATTGTTGTAGCCTGCACTAACACTGGAATGGAAGGAATGACCTTCTTTTGAGTCTGTGGTGTGTGTTTTGTGAATCCTATTAAATTACTTGCCTAAGTATTCTGGACTGAATTTTACAAGTTAATTAGAATGCCAGCATGCTCTAATACTATGTAATGGAGAATTAATAACAATTAAGGTTTGTTATTTCTGTTGTACAGCAAGACAAAACAAAAATTTAAATCAGACCCCAAGGCACAAACTTGCTGCAAAGTGCACAGAGCCTGGGGAGGCAAACTGTGAAACTGAATTCCTGGCTTTTCTTGGTACAGCGTTTCCAAAGCTGCTAGTACTTAGTGTTTGGCATTTGTACGCATTTGGGGAAGGCTCTCCCACTCTCTACAAGAATGCCTTTCCTACTTTGCGATTATATTGCCAGCAGACTAGGCTTTAGGGATTTCATCTTTAAAAGCACTGGAAAACTGCACATGGTACAATTCACTTGCTGTTAAATCTATTAATGTGCTCTCCAAAGGAAGCGCCACAACGGCTGCGCTTGTTGGCTGGCACTGCCTGTTAATTATTTCCAGAATTTACTGTTTTGAAGTTTGCGGCCCTGGTAGTTGCACGCTTGCCCAGCCACCTCCCTGCTATTTCAGGCTGTGCTGGTCAGAGGTGCTCCTCTTCAGCTGGGCTCAGCAGCCAGGGACAACCACCTCGTACAGCTCCCCAGGAGGACTGGCAATGGGAGAGACCCTGAAATCCTTGCAGACAAGCTGAGGTTAATTAAAGACGTTCATGAAGCTGTCTACAAGTAATGGCAGACTGCCCAAAGCAGATTAGAGAAAAACCAAAAGGGTTGTATTACCTTCAGCTGGCACAGAATGAGTACTTAATTATTTAGATGATATAAGGAAGCTTTGCTGACAGACTCATTAAAACGCATGGGTGTTTTGGGGTTGGGTTTAGTTGTTTTGTGTTTTGCTTTTTTTGTAATTGATAGGGGGTGGGATTGCTTTTCCAACATAATACACCATTGTTGAGGTTGGCAGGCACCTCTGGAGGTCACTTGTCCAACCTCTCTGTTCAAGCAGGGCCACCTACAGCCAGATTCCTAAGATCACATCCACATGGCTATGGCGTACCTTCAAGAGTGGAGACTCCACAGCCTCCACAGGCAACCTCTTCCAGCATTCAGTCACTCTCACAGTGAAAATTTCTTCCTCAATATTCAGAGGGAACCTCCTATGTTTCAGCTTGTTTCTCCTGCCTCTGTTCCTGTCACTGGACTCCACTGAAAAGAGACTGGCTCTGCCCTCCTTGTACCTGCTCTTTTCATATGTTTTTATTAATTGACAAGATCTCTCTGAGCCTTCTCTTCTCCAGGCTGAGCAGTCCCAGCTCCCTGTCAATCCTTGTAGGAGAGGTGCTCCAGTCTCTAAATTATCTCAGTGGCCATTTGATGGACTCTTTCTGGTATGTTCATGTCTCTTTTGTACTGGGAAGCCCAGAACTGGACTCCGCCCTGCAGGTGTGGCTTGACCAGCGCTGAGTAAAGGGGAAGGATCCCATGCCCCTGTTCTGGCATACCATCCCTTCCCTTTTCAGCCACATACTTTATTTTCCTCTTTTCCCAGAAATGTATTCCCTGCGATGCTAAAGTTTCGCTGTGTTTGATTCCTCAACCTGGCAAGCAAAATTGAACCCTGCCAAGGAGCAAAATAACAAATAAACAGAAATACAACAGACAGTCTGTGTTTCTACAGCTGTAGTTCTCTCTACAATTATGCTTGTCCACCAAATACCTTCTGTGCATCATAGTCCCAAAAATTTACATTGTTTTCCTGGTTCTGATGGATACCAAAGTAGATGTGCTTGATGTTTGAATTTTTCTTTCTGATCTGTGCTCGCTCGTACCTGTCTATGCTGATTTTCACTGGCTTAACATATTCCTTGAGCTGTCTTCTTGGAGCCATATAGATATTTCCTCAATCCTGGCAGGCAAATATTTGCATTTTTCATTCCAACACGCCACTTCCTTGTTCTGATATTAAGGATGGCAATGGGTGGTGATACAGAGCTCTCATTAATCCCACCTTTTCTATTATGCTCCTTTCGTCTGTCCATAGGTCTGCCTTTGAAACTTGCCTGGTTTGGAATGAGGTCGCTTCTCTCCAAGTGAAGTGGAGGTTTGGCCCCAGGTTTAGCAGCGCTGAAGGTAACTTTCTTACATTTACATTCTGAACTGTTGAGCCTGAGTGAGGTGCTAGCCTTTCCCCAAGCCATTGCTTATTATTGCTGTTACATGTTTAAATAATATTGATTAAAACCTGACTCTGGGTCCAGCAAAATTCACCAAAGCATATTTGGCACCCAAAGGTGAGGCGACAGATTTCTTGCTACAAATTATGCTGCAATACACAACCACGTGTAGGAAACAGTGAAAATACTTGGAATTGTTTTGAAAGCAGTTTTCTGCTCTGGAAAAAAAAAATAGCCAAAAAACCACAAAACCAGCAACAGCCGCTCCCAGGCACCTATTTCACGTAACTCTGCGGGGCGTTCCCGCCGCTGCCCCTCCGGCCGCCGCATCTCCCGCAGGGCTGACAGAGGAGCCGAACGACCCCTCCTGCGGGCCCGGCGGGAAGCACATGGGGCGGGGGAACCCCAGCTCTTGGCAATGACTCCCGTCCCTTTCCCGGCCGGGGGCGGCGGGATCCCGTCTCCCGGCGGTGCCTCCCCTCTTTCCCCACGCGGGGGCGCAGCGGGGCGGGCGCGGCGCGGGCGGAGCGCGCCCCCCGGCGGCGGGCGGGTGCCGGCGGGGCCGCCCAGCGCCATTACCGCGGCCCGGCGAGGCCCCTCCCGCCGCCGGTGGGCAGCGCTCGGCGGGAGCGGCGGGAGCGGCGGCCGGCGGGATGCTGGGGGTGGCGGCGGCCGCGGGGATCAACTGTAACAGGTAGGAGAGGCGCAGGGGCCGCCCGCGCCGTCCCGTCCCGCCTCCCGCGGCTGCCGAGGGCGGCGCTTTGTCTCGGCCGGGCCGCTGTCACCGGGAACGGCGCTTTCCCGCTGCTCCCACGGGCGCCGGCGGAGTCGGGCTGGGGGCCCGCCGAGGGGACGGGGGGCCCGCAGCCGTGCGGGGTGGCCCTGCTGCTCCCCCTGTGAAGTGTCCGTTCCACGGGGAAACTTTCCCGTGTCCCCGGCAGCCCCGGGAGCGGCAGCGAGGGGCACTGCAGGAATCCCTTCTCCCCGCAATTCCCCCCGCGGCGTTGCGCGCTCGCACGGAGCGCTGGGGCGGCTCCTGTGCCCTTGTTCCAGCGATCGGGGATAACAGCCAGAACTGCGGCTCGCACGTCCCGAGCGCGGCGTGAGCGCGGTCTGATGCCCAGTGCATTGAAAGGCGCCCTGTCCTGGGCGGGTGGTAGTTGTTTTAAAAGCATCATACTAAATAACCTCGGGTGCTGATGTGGTGAGATTCGTGATGTTTTATGCATATCCCACAATTACCGAGCAGTCCTGTCTAGTGGGGGTGGACTACGGAAAGCAAAGGCTGCTCTGCTCATTGCCCGGCGTTTCAAAGCCTCACCCTGTGCAGCTGTTTCTTGGGAAGAAATGGCCCTAATTAAAGCACCTGGCAAACTATTGTGCTGATATGTCGAAACGTGGAGCTGAAGGAAGGAAAAAGAGCTGTCTTGGACTGCGGGTACAGGACGGCTTCTGGCACACAAACTTTAGCCTGTTTAAAGACCACCTTGTCTTTCCCGCGCCCGCGTTCTGCACGCTCCTCCAGCTCTGCGCCATACCTTTGGAGAAAAGCTGTGGCAGTTGCAAAGTCAGGCTGAGTTTGGGCTACAGTGGTGGCATCCTGTGCCATGTGAGCCAGCTCTGCTCCCAGAGTCAGTACCCTGATGCCCTCGTCAGGATCTCACCAGCCTTGACCAGCTTTCGCTCCAGCTGCAGTGCAGCCACATGCTTAGAAAAACATGGTAATGTGATTCAGGTGTCTGAATGTATTGAGGTAACTGTTTTTTCTTCAGAAGTTCCAAAAGCCACTTGCTTTCGTAGTGGGTGGTGGATGCTTCTAGGTTGGAATTCTTTCTGCATTCCTGAAAGTGGCCGAGTTGTCAGTATTTGTGCCACCAGCGTCAGTCTGTTGTGACTGCGTGTAGCTCTGTGTCTTTCAGCCCCACACAGGTGCTCCGGCTGAGCCGCCTCTTTCGCCAGGTAAACAGAGCAATTACGTATTTGGCATCTGTTCTGCTGAAGTTCTCAGGGAGAGGGCCAGCTGCCCTGCTGGTACACGCTTCCAAGGAGATGAACTAGGCTACACCCCTGGCACAGCAAGAAATTTTGGGACAAAGTCAGACTTGAGCCCACGCTTGCAGAAACTTGCAGAGATGAAGTAGCAGGGAGCTTACCTGCAGCAGCATGTGGCTGGCCAGCACATCTGGGGAAACACTGCTAGTGGCAGCAGAGCCATCCAGGGTACAGCTGGTGGCTCAAGCATCCTTTCACAGCAGCAGGAACAATCATTGCTCCTGGCCAAGCAAATTCTTCCCTGGCTGAGAGTCAGCCTGGAGTCCTGCTGCTGCTGGTGTGCCCTGAATAAGAACTGTTTGCCCAGTAAAGGCTGGATACGGGGCCCGTTGCCTAAACTGGCTGGCTTCCTCTGTTCCTCTCACCATTCCTTTGGGGTGAATCGTTGTATGCAGGACAAGGGGCTGTGCAGTTCATTGTCACAGAAGCTCAGCTCGAGGGAGCAGAGGGAGGTGCTGACCAGGACAGGCAGGGCTGCTCATCTGGCAGGGTGCAAAGTGGCGAGACTGTGGAGTCAGCTCCTTCGGAAGAGCTGTTTCCAAGCCTTCTGGCTGAGGGGGTTTTCTTCAGAGGATTCCACTCCACTGAAGTTAAAACTAAGGGGTAAGGCTCTTGAAAGATGCATTTTGATTTTGTAAAATACAAGGAGGGAAAATTAAAAATTGATGTGTTTTCTTGTTTTGATCCTTAAAAAAAACCCACTAAAAAAGTGAGTATTTCATTTAAACCTACTTTTTAACAAAATGTAAAGTGATCTCAAAGGCCTCCACAAGCTGAAATTCCTAAGGGTTTTTGTGTCTCGAGTTTTTGGTCTGATTTAGAGAGTTTAATGAATCTGAGTTTTGGTGAAGAAAACAAAAAAGGAAAGAATTATTTGAGGTCTCTCTCCAGATTTGGTACATGGAAAAGCAGCAGACATCTGGTCAGCAGGTATGCACAAGGAAATATTATTCTTTTTAACCTTTTTTTTTTCCCCCTCTTCTTTTTATGGAGGCTTTTTGAACTTGAGTCACTCCTATGGCTTTTGTTTTGCAACTAGAGGAACTTGCAGGCTGGTGCTGTCACTTGAGCAGTCATTACTGAGGCACAGCTTTCTCACTCAGCATCACGCTGGGAGACCAGACTCTGTCCTGGAAGAGAGGGATTTGGGTAAGGAGGGATGTGCAGTGGGTTGATGCTGGGTAGTGGTGGGTCGTTCAGAGTTGCTTGGTGTGCTGCCTGGGGCTGATAGCTCATCGTGGCATTGCCTGCTTGCTTTATAAATGTCCTCTGAGTTTTGTGGGCAGCTTTTTCAGCTGGTTGTGCTGAACTCATCTTGATGTGTTATCATTGGAATAAGTTTCATATGTGGTTCAGAGAAAAACATTAGCTTCTCAGTTCAGAACCATTATTATCTTAAGCTTTTTCAGTTTCCTAGAACAAACTGAGTTTTTCTTTGTAGCAAGAAATGGAGGCCAGCATGCAGCAAAATACTGGACGAAGCCAGCTCCTCTTTATTCCAAGTATAACTACATTTGAAAAACTAGCACAGACTCATTGGATTTACAGTTCTTATTCCACAGCAGACTGTGAACCTGAAAAACAGGCACACTTCTTGGTGTTACTGGCTTTGATAGGGGACTCTAAATAAGAAGCTAAACATGATGCTGCAGTTCAGTCTCAGTTGTAGTGCACAGGTCTTTTTCTTAGAACTGGCTCCATACAGTTACTGCAGGGGAACCATTAATGTTCCGCAATATACAGAGGGTGGTTTGCACAGTTAACAAATTCTTTTTCAAGCTGCCGTGAAATATTTATTATTGGAGCACTTAAGGCAAGCCTTTCAGCTCCTGCAATTGTGGCTTCATGCTGTGTGTTAGGTTACACATCCTGATTTGTCTGTGCTTTGTTCTCCTCCAAAGCCCAGTTCAGAAGTTTTTCACTCCACAGCATAATGCAGTCTCTTATTACTTTTCAATATAGGGAGGATTTAATTATTAGCTGTGCTAAAAGCAGCTTTGATAGTCAGTGGGGTAATTACTCATGTCAGGTCTTTCCATGATGGCAAGTGCTGATGACAAGGAAAATGAAACTGACAGTCACGTTTTCATAGCCAAAGCCTTCCCTTGTCTAAGCTCTGCACAGTGTGAACCAAGCAGCCGTGTACGTGGTCTGCTGTCCTTGTCATGTTAGGATGTGTTACAGAGCACATCACCCTTAACAGCCTGTGCAGAAGTGCTGGTGTTGGGGCAGAAGGGCTGAAAGGTCCTAATTCAGTCTGACAAGTAGGGAAAATGTAGCAGGGCACAGTGCCCTGGGGTTCATACTTTTCTTCAAATGAGGACACTCCTTTGCAATTACTTGAGCATTTCCCTTCCTGTGGTGTGTAAGTCTTTATGAAAATGCTGACTTCTTTTTTTTAAACAGATAGAAGTGGAGGGGAAAAAAGTCAAGGTACTGTAATTTCCTTGGCTGGTTTTGTGTGCTGTAGTAACTCTTTGTGTGGAGTAGTTTGCTGAATTTGTCTCAGCATCTGGAGACTGTCAGCAATGTCCAGGGTGCCAGAAGCTGATGGTGTGGCCAATGACAAACTATGGGCAAAGTGAACCTCCTCTGCAGCCTGAAACCACATTCCTGTGCCAAAATGGCATAGTCTGGAGCACCCTAGGGTGCATGAAAAATAGCATTACAACATAGTTGGCACCCAGGAGGAGGTTTTATGCTCCGTATTTTTCTGTATTGATTGCTTTTCTTTATATTTTAAATAAGAAGTTCTTGAATTCCAGCTCTGATGATCCTTCTTTACATCACTTTTTGGTTTATTAAAAAACCTCATCAGCCACTTTTGTAGATTTCAATAAGAAGGTGGGTCCTTAGTCACATGGTACATTTAGGGTTGTTTTAAACACTGCTTGCATTAAATAGTTTGAAGAACTGAGGACACACTGGTGGATGGGCTGTTGTCTCTAAGTAAAACCTAAACTCGTGTGAACAGTAGAGTTAAAATGGGGGGGGGGAATGGGGGTTATTGCTCGCACAGTGGGTGGGGAATTGATGTGGATCATCTGGGAAGCTGAGGCATTGAAAGGACTTTATGAACATTCCCTGGGTGGCCAGAGCAGCATGGGGTAGCTGCTGTGCTCAAAATTAAAAGGGTTTTCTGTATTAATATACTGTTTTACTGTAGTTGGGGGCACTGGGAAAGACCACAGCAAAGCAATGCAGTAATGCCAACAAATATTTGGGAGGCAACAACATGGCAAAGTGGCTTCAGTCCAGACCCCACACTGATGTGCAGCAGCTGTGGGATTGATGTGGGGAGAGGGAACTGCGCAGAGAATTAGTTTCAAATTCACTCTGGGAGGGGAAAAAGAGATCTCGATACCTTGCAAGGACTCTCTGTGGGGGCCTGGCCATCCCCACTGGGGCTGGGCGCTGCGTGGCAGGGGCAAGGAACTGGCTGTCAGCCTCCTGCCTTGCAGAAACACAGCATCCACGAGTCCTCCTTCGGTGTCTCTTGGCACACTCCACCTCTGATTTAGGAATGAAGAATACAGCTTGGCAAGCAGGGGGGCAGGGGGTGCTGCCAGCACTGCCGGGGGAAGGCGTCCTCTGTGGATTCAAGGCTGAATTGGCACAGCAGCCTCTGCTTGCAAAACCCTCTGGTTTTCGTGAGGAAATGCTTGCAAATAGGCACATATTGCTGAGCTTTGCATGTGACCGCCATGCTCTTCTGAACTGTTTTGGTAGCAGGACAGACTCGTGTTTCATGGCAGAGAGACCGACATTTGTGCTGTGTTAAGTAACTTATTTTTGCCAGGGTCTGCTGTAAGTGGGCTGAGATTCACGTGGCAATGGCCATCTCCCAGACCCAGCTCTGGCCAGTGTTAGGACTCAGGACAGACCACCTGTGGGCCATGCCAGTGCAGCTGCTCTTCCCACAGGCAGTGATGATTACAGAGACGTTTTAATTAAGCGTGTGGTTGTGCTACAGCCGCCTGGGGTGACCCACACATTCCCATCCCCCAACATTTCTCATGCCAGCACCAGGGACCTGAGCCAGCTGAAAACCTATGGTGAGGAATATTGGTAGGTACATAGATTTACAACTGCATTTATCTCCATCTGGATCGATTCCTTGATCCTGTGAGTGGCAGTGATGTCGAGGGGAAAGAACTTGGGAAAGGTGGCAATACCCATTTCAGCAGAAGCGTGGATTTGTGCGTGGGTCATGTAGCTATGGCCCAGAGAGCAGTGTGAAAAGTGGGGTTCTGTGACAAGGTGCTGGGGATTTAAAGATGGAGGGAGCAGTGTTTGGTGGTGGTCTGGGTTGGGTCTGGGGACTGCTTGTGGCTGCCCTGGGTGCGGTGTCAGGATTGGGAGTCCATTCTCTGTTGCACTGGAAGAGGGATCACCTGCCTGCAGGTTGTTGCAGAAGGATTGTCTGGGCAATTTTGCTTTCTGTTGTGGAAAGTGCACTTGAGTATGTTCTCTCTGCAGCTTGCTGTCCCCTCCTACTGCCCTGCCTGAAGGGAAACCACCCCAGCAGTGGTTTTGTCATAGTTCTCACAGAACTGATTTGCAGAAATTCATCTTCAAAGGATTCAGAGGAAGGAAATCCCATGTACTGCCCCCTGACATGTAGGTTATGGTTAGAAAGGGCACAGACAATAGGGACACATCTGGTGCCTGTTTAAATCTACCTGACATTTGTTGGTAGGACAAGAATTGATGATCTGAAGATGCCCATGGGCTTTCTTCACCCATTGCTTTCAGGACCCAGAGGAACTGGATGCTGTTTATACCTGCTTGTACTGTCGGGGAAAAAAAAGTAGAGCAGGATGTGCTGTGAGGTCTTGCAGGCTGAGTCCTGCCATGCAGAGGCAGAGCTGAGGGACAGCCACAGCGCACGTGGCTGCTGGCTTGTTCTCAACCACTGTGCCCCAGAGACAAGGCAGGCTGTGGGAGAGGGGCTTGCTGGGAGGTGTCGGTAAGCTTCACTGGAACTGAAACGAGGACAGGCACTTCTCTAATGAGACATTTCTGTAGTACTTTAAACAACCCAGAAAGCATTTTTTTCTCCTTTCTGTGTTTCCTTTTGTGAGTATATGCAGCTGCAAGAGAGAGGTGATATTCTGATTATATGGAAAAGGATTTGAAGTGGAGCATTTTAAAACTGCTGCTGTTAAGAAAAAGCTGACTTTTGAAATCTTTGTTCACATTTTTTTCCTTTTTGTTAGCCAGTCTCAGGAAATGAGAACATTCTTTTGGCTTTCCGTGCCTGAGTCACATCTTATATATATATCTATCTATATATAAAAATATGTTAAAACATCTGGAAATGTTTGTTTCAGAGAGGTACTTGTTTTGTATTAGAGTGTCTGAGCTTTAAATATTTACACACAGTTGGATGTTTCCAGAATTTCCCATACTTTTCTGGTTACAAGGACATGTATATTGCTGTCAGAAAAGCCAAGGGAAATGTGCTGATAACCTAGGGAATATACAAATAAGTAAAAGTAGAGCCTTTCAAGAAAGTGAGAATTTGCTATTCTTTTTCCAAAAATTAAACTATCAAAGCAGTTGTTTAACTTGAGTTGCATCCAAAGATGTAGTTGTTTAATGTTTTCTACATATGCATTTAAAAAAAAAAAAAAGGTGTGAGAAGGAAAATCAGAAAATCCCAGTAGCTTTTCCCTTGTTCTTTTTTTGTTTTTAAGAAAAAGGGGAAAGGAAGTATTTAAAAGCTTATTACACCCATCTCTGCTGCTGAGTGGGCTGACACTCACTGGGCTCTGGCAGTGCTCTGAGTGCACGGTGGGGTCTCCCTGCCTCCCTCTGTCCTCCCACCGGGGTCACAGGGAGATCGTGAGACTGCTCTGAAAGGAAAAACAAAAATCCGTTTAGTTTAACCAAAGGCCAAATATTTAACTTTGGCGGGGGAGGTGGTGGGATTTAGGGGAACGAGTAAAATTTCCACCCTTGGTTGTTTAACATAGCTTCACTCAAAATGGTGGGAGGCTGGGGATGGTGGGCGCCAGTGGTGTCCTGTGTGGGGAGCGATGCAGGGATGGCAGGGGGGCATGAGGATTCCCCTAAGGGGCTCCATCTACCATGGCCACACAACCTCCAGGTGTTCACAGCAGTGTCTCCTCCCACAGCTTCCACTGAAATGCCCTTGAGTTTATGGCTTGGATAAAAAACCACTCACATATCAAATATTTTGATTGCATCCTGGCCTTCCTGTTAGTTTCTTTGATCTTTTCTCATTAGTGGATTATAGTGGAGTTTCAAAAGTCTTGTTTGTTGAAATAGTTGTATAAATATGGTCCTCAGGGTAGGTGTTATTTAGAAAAGTACTTATCTTCCAGAAAAAAAATCTACCTCCTTTTGCCCCTTCAGTGGGCTCATTTGCTATCGTGCATCAAAGAAGTGTGATTTCTGTAACTATATCAGAGAATAGCAGCTTATTGTTAATTGTTTGAAATAATCTAAAGGCCAGTGGGTCTTATTCTTTTGGCTGATTTCCTGCTCAGTCAAACACTGAAGAACTGTTTCAGGTTCACATAAAAAAAAAAACAAACAGAAACTCACAGAGCCAGGACAGTCTCCGGGGGAAACTGAAGGTCTCGCAGCCCTGGGATGAATCCTCCTCTGTTGAATTCTCTCACAGTTACAATTTCTCTCTTTTCAAAGTGAAAAGGCTCCCCTTCTTCATGGGCGTCCTGCTCACATGATGTCCCTTCTGAAATGGCTTTGCACGGCCCCACTTCATGCCGTGCTGGAAGCTGGATGTCTTCAGGCACTGGCACAGGGCCGTCTGGTCACCAGGCTGGGTTTAGCTTTGGGTGGTGGAGAGATGAGCTGTGCCATAGCTTTGCAGTCAGATGAAGTGAAGGAGGAGGGCTGGAATATTGCTGGTGGCTACACATGGTGTAAACTTAAAGGTCAAAATTTCCAAACTTTGCTAAGACCGAAAGCCACGTTTTCCTTACTGTCACATGCGGGATAGGAATTATCATACTGTCCTCTCCAGCAGGACCTGGAGAGGATCCGAGGGTTTCCAGGGGCGGTGGGGTGTTTGATGTGTGAAGGTTCTCCAGGAAAGGCAGGATGCTCCTTGGTGTCAGCTCATACCCAAGGTAAATCTCACCCTGCAGCTGCTGCTCTTCAGACTCCTCTGATTGAGTTGAAGATATCCCTGCCCAAGGCAGACCTCTCTTCCAACCCAAACCATTCTGTGATCCCCTCCACAGCCTGCATTAAAATCTACTTCTGGACCAGGCGTTCATTTTGAAAAGTACAGGGAAAAAGAAGCACTGTTTTCAGTGTCACGTATTAAGAAGGCTGCTACATTTTGATGTGAGTGAAGCTCTTTGTGCTTGTGATTGCTGATGCGCTGCAAGGGGGAAATAATTTGGACTTCTTGTGTCAAATTGCATCTGAGTCACAAATGTGAAAATCAATATTTTTATCATTACCATGCAGAGATGGGCAAACAGTACAGTTAAGGGGATCCTTGACATCACCCTTGGGAGAATTACTACCGCATGATAAAATGGCAAAGGATCCAGGAACAGTAGTAGTGCATTACTGCTCAGGTTTCATGAGAAATCTTTCTGCTCACCTTGGGCTATTTATTAATTTATGAATAGCTTTGTCAACTTGTACTTGAAGGACACATTCAAGAAGTTTAATGCCATTGTGTGATACTGATGTCTTTTCAGGGCAGTTTCAGCTGGGACCGATTCCCAAAGAAGGCAGAATTACAAAATGAGTATTTTGTGTCGTCTGAGGTAAAAGTGGTCTAATCATTTTTACCTGATGAGTTTTGATAATGTTTAGCTGTGTAGTGGCTTGATTTCAATAATGCATTTTCTGTTAAGTCCAATAGCACTCAGTTAAAAATGTGCAGCAGTGTTCCTTCCATGCATGTACAAAAACAAGTGCCAGGGTTCACAGAAGGGGTAGGATGGGGCAGATCCTGGGATCTCAAGTCACTGTGTGCCCAGCGGAGCAGCCGTAGCCACCACAGCCGTCACTAGGGTGGCTGAGGCGGTGGTAACATGGTGTGGGAGGTCTTCTGCGGGAAGAAGGGCTCCATTCTCCCAGAGGAGGAACTGCACCCCTGAAAGCTGTCTCCTAGTGTCCAACGTGTGTGGGCATGAAGGGTGTTCATGGTACAAATGTCAAGCAGAGGATGTTTCTCTTATATGTTGAGTAATGCTTCTTCCTTGGTTTGCGTTGCCGGGTATTTACTAGTTGTCCTTGCCACAGTGGGAGGGGAATATAGTGAAAAGCTGCTGAGTCCAGATTTTCTAACCTACCATTAATCTTTTGTCATGAAAGCAAATGCAAAAGGAGCAGGGCCTTAGTTCCAAGTCAAAAGGTTTTCCATCAAACTTGGAAAGAATAATATGTCCACTCTGTGTTGATGATTTAAATAGTAATGCTTTTGGAGCTGGTCTTGATGCAAGGAAGACAGGGTCTACCTGAATTAATTGTAAGGAAATCCATAGTTAAAAAAATGCTTTTCTTTATACCACAGAGATCTCGTGGTATAAAGTTCATGTTGATTTAAAGTTTAATAAGGCAAAAGTGTTGGTGCTTTCAATATCTAATATTTCATGTTTTGGTGCTGAATTGGTGGTCGAGTGGAAGTGTTGCAAGGGCATTAACAGAATTGCATTTACTGAAAACTCTTTCCTGTGCTTTTTTCCTTATGACATTAAGAGACATCAGGAAGGACAAGGAGATCATATTTGGTTCAGGTATTCTTATCTTAAAGTGAACTTTAAAAATGTTTAAAAAGGACACACTTGCTTTTCAGAAATTGATAGACAGTGAAATGTATCTAAGTAAAAATAATCAGATTAATTTATTTAGTCTGAAGACAATACAGTCCTGCTCATGCAGAGCCCTTAAGTTAAATTCCTGAGTTCACTCAGGTCAAGTTATGAGTTTAAATTGTAATTTCCTTGAAGCCAAGAACTCAAGTGCGTGACACATATCCTCAGTTAGCAGGACTTGGGTTCACCCCCACAGATTGTGGCTTATGTGAGAGTTGAGTGCATCTGTGTTCTGTGTTCTCTTTATAAGCTTTTTTGTAACATACATCTATCTGGCACGTGAAATATTTAAACCAACCACACAGATAAGAAGAGTGGCAGGAGAAAACACTGGTTTTTTTTTTTCTTTTTTAAAGTGATTCTGCCATAATTTTTTCCTTAACTCTGTTCATTGTGTACAAGCAGGTGTTGCAATAGGATGTTGTCTTCAAATTATTATTAGCAGTTGCCTGGTCAGGCATATAAACAAAGACAGGATGCCCCTTCTGAAGTTGTTCTTCCAAAGCAAGAAATGCACCAACAGGAATTAAGATTTTAAAACCTCAGCAGATGATGGTGTGGCACCAAAAGCACTGTGGCAAGAGGTGCTTTGGTTCTGCCCATTGCCTGCACAAATGGTCGTTTGACATTTTTGTCCTGGGTGCTGGGAAGTTGTGGCCGCCCCTCATTGGGATGCTGCATACCGGAGGAGAAGCTGATGGTGTGGCATGGCACAGTTCAGCCGGGGAGGAGTCCCAAATGGTTGCTCGATGGGTGGTAAAGGTTACAGACCTTCCTGCCATGTCTGTCCTCATGGGCTTCATGCACTGACACGCAAAATTTAATACACATAAGTAACAAACGAGTTGAGGGAAACAAGTACTGGCATCTGGGAGCGTCCGAACAGAAGGCAGTAGTTGGCAGCCTGCGTAGTAACGTGGGTGTGGGAGCCCTCCTGGTCACCTCACTAGGTGGTAATTCTGCCCCTCCTGTCTTTTCTCAACACCAGAAGAGTTTTTTTCTTATGTACCTTACCATTTTTTTATTACTTTATCGTTACATACTAGGATGTTTGATTTCCTAATAGCTCAGGTGTATCCTGTTTCTTTGCTTCTGTAAATAATGCATTTTCTGTGCTAATAAAATGTGCAGTTTTACAGAGGACACGTATTCAGTGCTTCATCAACCTGCACTGCAACAGTGGCTTTCTCGTCATCATGGAGGCACAATGCTGTGCTGTGAACCAATTGCACTCATAACTTACGTACGGAGGGAGAAGAGAGGAAACTGCTGAAGTCAGGGATTGTTTGCTTATTCAGTAGTTATGAAGAGCTAAACTGAGCTCAGTTCTAGCTAGCTGGCCAGGGTGCTACTGCTTGCTTCACTAGAGCTCTCTGCATAGTCACCGCCTGCATGGCCCCTTACTCGCAATCAAGTTCCTTTCAAATCTGCAGGGGTGTGTCATTAACTTCAATAGAAGTAGATTAGTGGAGTTTTGTGACAATTCCTCAAGAATGTATGCATATAAATGGAGAATTCTGCACCAGTTTGATTATCTTCCCGCGTGTTGTTTGGAATGAAGAAAGGACCGCATGCTTGGTCTGTCACTGTTTTATGTTTCTGATAAGGTGCAAGTTCTAGAGGTTAGTGTGTTAAAGTGATACAGTTAAGGCAGCGTGCCTTTCCTAATTCTCCTCAAAGCCAATTGAAATTCCACTGCCCTCTTTAATGGGGCTTGGTTTAGTCTTAAGGGTCTGTAAATGGAACATCAATGGCCAAATAAGACAAAATACCTGCTAATACTGGGAAACTAGTTCTGTCAGCTTTGAAACCTTGCTGCTGTGTCTGAAGTACAGGGACAAAACCATCACTGTCCTGAATTAGCTTTGTATGGATGGTGCAGTAAGGTCAACCTCATAAGAGAAGGATGGTTTCCTAATCTCTGATTTCTCATCTTTAAAGAAGAGCAGCTGGTTGTGAGACAGATGGGTCCAGCATGCCTGGCCAGTGTCACATCCCTGTGCCTATAGATAAATGCCTTCAGTTGTCATACATTGGATTTGATACCTAGCAAAATATATTTTGTATACTTTCTATCTTGTTTTTATAAATAGTGACTAAGGCTGTTTCAGTTTTTTTTTTATACAAAAGACTTGAATTTAATTAAAAAATGATTGTTGTACTAAATACATATATGACCCTATAGTTTTACTTACAGTGTTTTTCAACAGATCTCTACAATGTCTTTTTTTGCTGTAATTGTGTTTGTATGGTTTGGCAAATGGCCATGCAAATGTAAGTGTGTGAAAGAAAACACAAGTCGGAAAAGCAGAGCGAGTCACATCACCACAGGTCTGCTTGCTCAGAGGGTCAGAGCCCAAATGACAGTTTGGTTTCAGTCTTATGCAGTGGAGTGTTAAGAAGTTGTGTATTAACCCAGTGTACTGCTAACTGGTATCATTTAATTTACATTTTTAGCCCAGTAGCCACTTGGTGGTGGCCTGCATGTTGTTCTTTGGTGCAAACAATGTGGTTATGGATGGGTAAGCAAGAAGGAGGTTCCTGTTCACAGGAGCTTTTGTGAGTCCTCAGTCACACCTCTCTGGGGTGTGAATTTTACAGCAAGTGAGTTGTGTTCATGAAAGGGAGCTGAGCTCTGAGTTGGCAGTGGAGTTACTACTGCAAGTGGGTAGGGGTTGGAGTGGAGTTGGTGTCCGTGGAACTGTGGGATGTGGGGTTCCTGGTGACCTCCCTGAGAGCCAGGCTCTGCCTCTGGCAGAGGTGAGGTCAGGGGGTCTCTTGGGCACATGTGGGTCCGCTCCCAGGCTGGTGCTGTTCTGCAGTTAGTTAAATTTTGACAAAGCGAGAACCCATTCAAGAAAGAGAGAGCAGGGGAGAAGTGCTGTGCCTTGTAACAGTGGTTAGTGAATGATACACACAAATAAAAGGGCAGCTGGGAAGTTGACATTTATACATCAGCTTGGTTAAGAGGATTTTAATAACTAATGATGCATCCCACAAGCTGTGGGGCTCTGAATCGCCTGTGGCGAGGCAGATCAGTACTGAAGAGGTTAAAGAAGGAAGGTGAGGATAAAACTTACAATACCTAAGTCACTGCGGTTTCTAAGGTGGTTTCTAAGAATTGACACCACTTGCTCAATGTTTCTTGCTTTACTCAGCGTTATACCAGTACTTTTCAATGACATTAGGAACTGCACATTGGGGTTTAATGGTAAAAACAGTATTTCTGTTAATTTGGTATCATCCCCCTCTTCCCTATGAACTAGATTTGATTTTGGACAACTGTAATGATTTATCCATTAAGTTGCTGAAATCGTAATCTCTCTGAGTGTTGTATTGTGTTTGCATTCCTAATTAATGTATGCTGGTGATTTCTGCTGAATGCTGGGCACTCGGGTTGCTCAGAGCTACCTATTATTATCTCCTTTATAAATGCTTGTAGAAAAGTCAATGTCTGAAGAGGATAGTTGCAAGGCAATGTTAGAACAATATGCTGCCCTGACAGCAATAGTATCAAGTAAATGTGATATTAAACAGATGATTGGACTACTTTTGCTTTCACACTGCAGCTTTCCCATTGTAGCATCCTAAAAGTCGAGGGGGTGGGAGAGGGAGTGCTTTAATTACAATGATTGCTAAATGCCAGTAAAATGCGAAGGATAACTCTGCTGCAATGGGATTTTTGAAGGGGCTAGCATTTTTAGATATGTTTTATTCCAGTTAACAGTACTGGCAGATTTCATTTGGGCTATAAGGAACTCTGATTCCTATCCCACTTTCTGAAAGATAAAAATGTTGGTGGTTTTCAGGGGCACACTGGCAAGTTTAAGTGCAGCTTAGGGCTGGGCTTACACTCATGTATGATGCCACTTGGTGGGACAAACATGGTCAGACACAGGCACAAAGGATGTCTGTGTTTAATTGGGCAGAGCACACAGCACAGAATTTATGCCAGCTGTTGGAAGACTAAAGGTAACTTCATGGTGGTAGGTTTTACAGCAGGACAGGTCACCTGCCATAATTTTTTTAAAAATATCTGGTCAGGGTAGGAAAGTTTCTAGTAGATTGGTACTCAGCATCATGCTGCTGCAGCACGTTTGATCCCACCCGAGAAGCTGTGAAACGGGCTATGCATAAACTGTGTCTCTGAACTGTGGTATCAAGGAGATGGCAGCTTGCTGAAGGTCAGAGAGCAAGACAGGAATGGTATACAGATTTTGTTATTGTTTGTTTGGGAAAAAGAAAGCTTAAAAGCAAACAAACAAGCAGCAAACAAAACAAAGGAAGCCTTTGGTTTCCCAAATGTGTTCCTCTTAAGAACATCAGCAGTGAGGTACTCTTGAACTGGCATTCCATCTCCTGCCTCATGGGGGGAAAACAGCCCCTGTTGTTCCTTAGTGGTGTCTGGTTTACAAATTCTTCGTTTTTATACTCTCAGTTATAGGTTGATTGGACTGAATATTCTGTGTTTGGGAAGGTTCCTTTGAGCAGTCTAAGCATACATTGATGACTGGCCTGAAGATAAAGCAACCTCCTCCCTGAGTAGAGGCTGTTGCTCTGATCCCAAAAGCAGGGTGTTCTCCTCCAGCTCCTGTTCAGAAGGTGACAGCAGCATAGCACAGTCCCCCCAGTAACATTCATCCCTCCCTTTAGGTAAGTATGTGCTATTTGGTGTGGTTGGCCTATCTTAATTCTTTAAAATTTAATAAAACCATGCATTTCTGTTGTACTTTATCCACATACAAATAACATATTAAGATCTCCCTAGCTGAAAAGAATTCAGTGGGAAATCCTGTGGCTGTTCTGACCACAAGGAAATTTTATCTTCATTTCTCTTTCTTCCCTTTTGCCTCTTCCAGTATATAGTTGCTATTCCGTGGTTCCTGGCACTGGTGATTAAAGCTGAGGGCTGATTTAACTTTTAATTTTGTTTTTAATATCTTCTGACATTTTTAGGCTCAAAGTCATGGACATGGGAAAAACAGAATTTAAGGGAATTTTGGGCCACTTTGAGCATGTTTTTGAGAAAATCTAATTTAATTTCAAGTTTTAGGTACAGGATATTTCAGGATTATTTAAATCTGGATAATTAAAAAGCTGCTTTTCTGTAATGGACCCAGGAAGAGAAGGCACTGGGTTGCAAGTCCTATTTTAGGAACCACTGAGCATCTGAAGCTGTTCTCATTCATGTCAGCAGAAGTTCAGAAACATTTCCTCAACCATTTTTATAAAGGTGCTCCTCTGAGTCTCACTTTCATTTCACATATTGTATTTCATATAATACTGGTGTACATCATCTTCTCTGGCTTTATTACTGTCTTGAATTCATTTACTGGAATTCCTGTGCCTTCTTTACAAGCATCTATTCTTAACCACTAATAAATCTGGAACTTATTGGGACTTGATGGGATGTTGGACTTTACAGGATGAAACTTCATTGTTTCCCATTATGGGCTGTGGCTGGTAATTGCCTTCCCCTCCCTCCCACCGTCCATCATATGAAGTCTTCTCTTACTGCATCAGCTTTTTCTACCCAAACTGTCTCTGCCTATTGCTGCCTTTGTCTCTGCTTCCTGCAGTGGGAAGACGATTCCCTGCAAATCCCATCTGAGCTGCTTCATCTGCAATGACTGCAAGAAGTTTTAAGTAACTTGAAATGGCTCAGAAGAACAGCCAGAGGCCCAGCCTGAAAGATAAGATTTGAAATTAGAGTACATGCCTGACATCACATCTTTTACTGAATTGTTTTCACCCTTTTTTTTGTTGTTGGTTTTCTCTTTTTGTTTCATTTTAAGCAGTTAGCATGGGTAGTGTTTTTTCACATTTCTGTAACTGCCCCTTATATTTTGAAGCTCCTACTTAATCAAAAATTAGTAATAAATGTGTCCCATAAATCACAGAATCATGGAATTGTTACGGTTGGACAGGACCTCTGGAGATCATTTTGTCCAACCTCCCTACCAAGGCAGGGTCGCCTAGAGCAGGTGACACAGGAATGTGTCCAGGTGGGTTTTGAATGTCTCCTGAGAGGCAGATTCCACAATCTCCTTGGGCAGCCTGTTCCAGTGCTCTGCCACCCTCAAAGTAAAGAGGTTCTTCCTCATGTTGAGGTGGAACTTCTTGTGTTTTAAATCTCTAGTTGTCACAGACAACAGCATTAAGTAGTGGGTTTCTTTGGCCACAGTCTGGCCGACTGTCTCTTCCTGGGTTTCATGTTCACAGTCATGGGGGAACTAAAAATGACAGAAAGCCTCTGCTTTGCTCCCAGTTGTCCCTGCTCACATTTCACAGCATGGCAGTGACAGGGTGGTACCCAGGGTGAGTCAGGGAGCAGGGTACACGGGAGATGCTGTGGGAATGCGAGGAGCTGGATTCCTATGGCTGAGCTCCTGGCTGCTGAGTGTGGTTGTCTTGGGCTGTTTTGGGGTTTTTTTTAATCAAAACTTCCTCTTCATTTTTTCCCCCTGAATCTGAAGGAACCCAAATTGTTTTTCCATGTGTGCATTCAAATGAAAATACTTTTTTTCCTCTTTTTCTTTCTGTCAAAAGAACTAGTGGATTTTTTTGAGTAATATTTTTTGAGTAATATTCAAAGACTTTTTTTCTCCCCCCAGGCTTATTCTTTACATTGGAGTGATGCCTCATTTTTCAGTAGCAGATGAGAGCTACCAAAAAAGGAGTCTGATAGACAAGCAAAGTAACTTCTTAAAATTTAATTTGATACTCTCTTCATGCATCAAGATTAATAATTCTATGTTACTGGCATTACCATGATCTAAAAATGGTAGTAAAATAAAGATGGTTTAGGCTGGCACTTCTTTGCTGTCCTGAATGAATTCTCTTACAGGCTGTGTTCAAAATAGCTTGGCATCCTTGCAGATCTGTATTACTTAGAAAGCAGGAAAGTCAATTTTGCAAGTAACTTCTTTCTTTTGGAATGTCTAGTATGCAGAGTTCACTTTTACTTTTTGTCAGACACAATATCTGGAGATTTCCATTTCTTCTGCTAAGTCTTATGCTTATGGTTATTCTGAAAGATGTGCATCAGGCTTTTTTGAGCCGTATGGCAGCACTATTTTCAAATGAGTTCATAAGTTTTGAGTGTCTGTGGAAGTTCCAGGTTAAAGCACATGTCTGTATAGGGCTTACATTTTCCTTATCTATTGCTATCATTGATATAAGCGTGTAACTTACCATAAGGGAATTAATTAAGGGAAAAATAAGCATATAATTACAATACTAGTTCTGTTACTCCTCTTGCTCTTCTAAATTTGCCCTATTTTCCACACAAATAAAAATGACCTGTACCTTACCTCACACCTGATTTTGATCTTTTTACTTATTTATATGCTGAGTATTTGATGTGCTTCATTACTTGATTACTTGCTATTTTTATAGCAGTTAAAAGTAAATAAAAATTGAAATGGGAATGTCTGTTGTGAGAGGAAGCACGAATGACGTGCCAAAAACCCACTGCAGGTTAGTACTGACTTCAGACCTCTGTTTTTAACTGCTTGTTAAGGGCAAACCATGACAGTAATTATTTATCTGAACATGATTGTTTATATGCATAACACATATGTGACCCATATTTAGGTTGCCTTTAGAGTCTCTGTGAATGCTCCTTCCTCGCATTCTTTTGTGAAGGGTGTGTGTCCACAGAGGCTTTAAAAAATTACTTTCAATGGAAAAAAATTCTTGAGAAATACCACACACTCTTGCTCCCAAGAATCCTTGTGCTGTTTTTCTTTTGGTTATGTTTCTTTTTGTTTTCTTTTTCCTTCCTGAGACTGATGTTACCTTAAAGTTGCCCTGGAGTATTTGATGGTGCTACTGGCATAAGACCCTGTGTGATGGGCCAATACCAGTGAGCAGATGAAAGTTGCTGCAAGCAGCTCTTCAACTCCTGCAGTCTCCTTGTGTGATGCTGGAACTGTATGCACATAATTTATAAATAAATAAATGTACATGTGTTGGGAATATGAGCTTAAATTTTTTTTACTGGTAGAAGTACACAATCAAAATAATTTGGAGACCACAGCTCTAGCAGATGGAAAATCGGTTTTCTTTTTTTCCCCTTCTTTGCCACCAGATTATGGTCCTGCTAAATTCAGCCCTCTGCAAATACAGCCTCCTCCCAGCTTTCAGACACCGTGTAACAAGATGAATCCCCCCAGGTAATTTGGCTGAACACACCACCACCTCCCCAACAGAAGACATAAATGCAGGCGTCTGGCTGAAAGGGAAGCCTGCTTGCAGCCTGCCTCACCAGTGCAGTTAATTGAAATGCATCCACGTGACCCCTTCCCTTTGATTTGAATGGGAGCTGGCTGGTTTCCCAGTGCAGGCAAAAGAGCTGTTTTCTTCTCCTAAAGTGAAATGCCTGTTTCTGATGCTCCATTTACTGAGGACGGTTAAGGAAAGGAAAGGGGAAGGGGCACAGCCAGCCCGTGACTGAGGGTGACTGGGGTGACTGAGGCTGAGGGGTAGCAAGTGTGGGGCCAAAATTGTCAGGGCTGGCAGGGTGCAGCAAATGTGGAGGTGAGGTGATTTGAGCTGTGTTCCTACTGATCCACCCTATTGTGCCTCCAGGCCTGGATTCCTTCTGTCCTGCCACTCCTTTTCTCTTAGAGAAATGCTTCCCTGCCCTCTCCAAAAATGAAAATGCAGGAGCCTGCCAAGGTGCTTTGGAGGATGGCCTCTGGTGGGCTGCAGGAGCGTGATCTTGCTCCCCATGACAGACCAACAATCTTCAGGTGAACCCGCAGTGTCACCCCATGTGGAGTTACGAACAGGAATTCGTGCTAATGGCCACCACAGGAGCACCCAAATGGGCCGCTGGTGCAAGGGAAGCAATTTCCCCTCTTCAAACTGCCTAGTGTGAAAAACTCAGGAAAAGGAGTGGGACAGACAGACAGATGGACATCCCCTGTCTACCTGTGTCCCTAGCCAGCGCTTTCAGATCCAGCTCTTAAATGCCAGAGACCCTCAGCCCAGCCAGCAAACAGGCTGCAAATCCAAAGCCGAGGTGGGACTGTGCTGCTAATGAGGGCTTTGCTTGAGAGCCCTGAAATCCTTCCCTTTTGCTCAAGTTAAACTGCTCCATTTTTCTTCTCTTTATTTTTAACTAGGAAGCCTTTCTGCTAGAGTGTATCTCTGGACTCCATGTGGTCTGAGGCGAGGATGCAAGTCCAGAGCAAGATTTGGTCCCCTGTGCTGCACCATCTCCTGCTCCCAAATCTTTGATAAGTGGTGTTGCCTCTCTCCCAGCTCCAGAGCTGCTGACTGAGTTCCACACCACCTTGTCTTACAGGAGAGCTTGGGGACAAATAATGTAAGGACCATGAGATGTTTAGACACTATAGAGTCAGATCTGTGTGTAGCAGAGGGAAGTAGCCAGTGGAGGACCAATAGGTAAAGAAGATAGTCATCTGGGGAATGACAGACTGCCTTGATATCCCCTTCTTCCCACCTAAAATAATCAAAATCAGGTAAAGCTGCAAGAGAAATACAATTCTGGGATTACAGTATGTCTAATATTCTACAGGTGGAATTGCAGGCAAAAGAAGTGTTGATGTTTGTTTAATTAATTAATTATAATTTATTATTCAGTACTAAGCAGTAGGGTGATCGAATGTGATTTATAATAAAAGTATTCTTGTTTCCCTTTGATGATTGGTTTTGTTACAGCAAGCAGAATGGCGTAGTACCTTAGTTTATCCTGCCGATAAGACTTCACTGCTTTGCTGTAAAGTGTCCCTATTTTTCAGGGGCAAAAAAAAGAAAAAAATGCTGGTGTCAGCTTGGAAGGTTATTGCATAGCTACTGTCACATAAAGCAGAATTAATAGCAAGAGCTTTAAAATACGTGCAGTATGTGCACTGACTTCTTACAAACTAGCATTCTTCACAGTTCCTGGTAGTAGTTACGCCAAAGTTTGTGTTTGTAAGGTCAAAGACAGAATTTTTATGGTGAATGATTACAGATAAGTTGTTTTGGTTTTATCTTCTGAACAGTATCTTTTTGCTCCTTACAACAAGGAGCACACTTTTGTGCCTCTGTGTTGCTGCACACAGTGCTGCACCTTCCTGCTGTGCTGCTGGAGAAGCACCCATACGGAAAGTCCCTGCATAAGCCACTTGGTGAGGGAAGAGGAGAGAGCTGAGGAAGGAGGGGAGGGTGTGCAGGGACTCGCAATCCCTCTGGGTGACAGAAGGGGAACAGGATGATATACAAGGGTGGTTTCCGCAGATCTGTGACCCCACTGCTCTTGACCTGAAGGAGTGGAGTAGTTCTTGAAGTTTGCTGCACTGATATACAAGACAGACGTGTGGACTAGGAAGGGCTGTCTGTGAATAAAAGTACTTCAGGCTGTTATGACCTTCAGAAAGAAATGTTGCATACATTTCTAGTTACTTATAAAATCCTTCTGCTTGGAGTAGAGGAGTTCTCACACAAGTCTTTACATTGTTCATTTTCTTTGTTTCCCAAAATAGGGTGGGAGAAGGGCAGGAGAGGAGAGTACCACAGTGGGTGAGGTGGGAAGGCGAATGGTTAGCACAGAAGTTGTCAGTGCCACACATACATGGTAGTAATATCTGTTTCTTGAGCAATATGCAAATAGGCCAACCAGTATGTAATAAAAAAACTTGAAGGCAGTTTCATGTTGGAACACAGATTTATTCAAACTGGGACCCAGCTAATAATGTGAAGGAAGTCCAGTAATCAAAACACTTACTCATAGGTGGGGTTTTTGAATTGGAGAGCCTGCAGACTCTTTCTGAGTCTATAAAGTACTTTGGAGTCTTGTGAGAGATTGTAGTGAGAACACTTGAAATTTTAAATGGTGACTCACTGTATTTTCCCCTCCAAACAATTAAGTTTTTTCGCTGAGCTCATCTTCACTGGTCTGGTATGTAATAACTTGTTTTTCCCTCTGCTGATGGCTAAATTTATTCCTCTAATAGTGTTCTTAAATGTAAAACTTCTTTATGAACATTTTTTTAGTGCTACAATTGACCAGTAATCCAGAAGTTCATAGCTGCATGGAGGGTTGCCACAGATAACATAATTCTGTGCAGCTTCTTAGTCTGAGCATTGAGCAAACCACTCTTGAATGAAATCCAGTCTTTGCAGTGCATTTTCACTCAAGTTGGGGCAGGCATTTATGCCCCAACTCTGTCTTCTGCCCTGTGGTCCAGCCCTGGCCAGGTGGGCAAGTGCAGACAGGCATTACCTTGGCTGATCCTTCATCCAGAGAATCCTGAGTTGGCTCTGAGATTCAAGGACGAAGTTCATGTCTGCTGGTGCTGTGGATGCAGGGGCTTCCTTCACAAGCCAAGCCACTGCCTGCATTTTGGGAAGGCTGGGGACCGGGACAAGCCCTTGCAGTGCCCTGGTGAGACGCTGCCAAGCACAAGTTACTTGGTATCACTGGGAAAAGAGAGGGAAAGGAGTCATTTATATTCCTGACTCCTGATGGGTGAAGCAGTGAGTAGCAAAAGGGAGGTCGGTGGCGGCCAGCTGGCCCCAGGTTGGTGGCAGCAAGCCTGGGAGGGAGATCCCTGGGCTCCTGCCAGCGTGTTTGGGAGGAAAGCAGCTACCGATGGTGTTAGTCAGTGTGACTGCTGAGTGCTGTTCAAAGGGCTGGAGCGCTGAAACAAGGACGGATAGGGCGTTATCTCATTTCCTCTTTCACATAACCCCAGGGAAAAGGGAGAACATTAATGAAACCCTGGAGGTGAATGGAGCTTGATCCAGGCTGAAATGTGTAAAGAATTTCTCACAAGAGATTTGTATTTTTGGTCCTTTTTTACCGTTCCACAGGCATAACCTTCCTGGTTGCGTGTTGTTTATTTTCCCTTGGCTGTCACTGTTCCTGTTTAATCCTTAAAGATAATAATATGCATTAGTAATGGTGAGGAAGAATGCTTTTTGTAACATTAATGTCATAGTGTGATACAATTTCTCTAATATTTTGGCTTAATACTATGCACATTGTGCCAGCAGTAGTACTGGATGATTCAGAGACTGCTGTTAGGCCTATTAGGAATGCTTTTTCAGAGCTCGTGTAAGAGGCCTCAAAAGACATCCAGAAGATTGGCCACAGTATTTATATTTGAAAATGGTGGCAAAAATAGGCTGCTGGAGAATTAAAGCTCAGTCAGCCTAACTTTGAACCCTAGCAAGTCATGAGTGCAACTAACAGCCAATATATAAGCACTTAGTGAATAAAACAGCATTAAAAGAGCCACATGGATTTCTAAGAACAGATTGTTTCAAAGCAGCCAATTTTCCTGGTCTGGCAGATGAACATGCCTTATAAATAGAAAGGAGAAAATAAATGAGGTCTGATGATGATAAAATAAATAAGGTATCTGCTGATGCTGTCTCGCACAAAATTTCGTAAGCGAACAAGAGAAAGAGGCTTTAGAATTAGAGTAACGGTGATTGACTTTGTTGGAGCACAAGCCTTGCAAATTCTCTGCTGTGTATCTTGTCCACTCTTGCCACTCTTGTTGTTGCAGACCATTCACATAAGTGCTCCTGATACCTCCTCCTGTTCCTTCATCATCCCCTTGCAAGGCATATTAGTTTGGACTCAGTGCTTGGTTTCAAGAGAAGCACATTGCAGTTTGGAAATAACAGTCTAGGTGGAATTGCCGGAAGGGAGGTGTGCAGCTGTGTGAAAAGAAGCATTTGGACAGGAATTCATGTTTTGACACAGAGCCACCAACAGGGCACCCCTAAACAGAACCTGCCTGACCTCACCTTGCAGGAATTCTCTCCTTTGCCACTTGCATTTAATAACTTGATTCGTGACCTGGATGCTGCAGCTGAAAGTTGGCTTATAAAGTTTGTGGATGTTCTTGACTTGAAGAAACCTTTAGGGATACAGGAGATGAATTAAAAATGATCTTGGCACTCTGAAGAGAGGCTCCACAATCAAGAAGTTGAAATTTCATGAAGAGAAATGCAAAGAGTTGTGCTCACAAAGGAGAATTCAAATGACTGGGCTGGGCCATTTGGAGGACTATTAAAACGTTTAAAACTATTAAAAAGGCTTATCATGTCTTATGATGTGCCTGCAGAGAGAAATTGATCTTATTTTGGAAACGCTGTGCATTAAATATAAAGAAAGGTCAACCTAGATTATTTTGAAGAGACTGTGTATTCATTACCGAAAAAGCCTGAGAGCTGTTGTCCTGCCAGAGGAGGATAACAGAGAGGCCTTGTTAAAGAAACAAAGCACTTGAAGAAGATTGGATAGCATGCAGCAGCCAGTGGCTGGTGCCTGCTTCTTTACTGAAATCTAGGAATAGGGTTGTATCCATGGATGGCAAATCTGTTTTGATGGCATCTAAGTGCATCTGTAGTCTCTGTAAGTGAAATAGAAGGGTATGATAGCCCTACCCAGGAATTAAAATCACTTTTTTCTCCAAAGCAGCATTTCCTCCTCCAGTGTGCTCTTGTGTCAGAAAGGAGGCAGGTACAGCGACGTAGGTAGTTGAAGTCAGAGATCCTGAAGTGGGACTCATGCCCTGACATACCTTAGATGTCTGTGTCAGTTTGGCATGAGAGGTGCCCATGGCTGTGCTGTCTGTGCAACAGGGTGCGTGTGCATCTCCCTGCACATCAGGATGCAGCTGCAGGGAACCATCCAGTTGTGCTGGGCATTATGTAGCCATCCTGTTTGTCTTCCCCTGTCATGGGTACTGCAGAGGAGGAGGCTAGGCAGAATGGCAGGGATGTTGTCCTCCTGGTCTGGCCATGGGGATCCTGGGGTTAGGATCTGCTCCGTTGTGGTTTTGGACTCTACAGATGAAATTACAGCAGGGACCAGGACTGTCAGACTTAAAGTAGATGAACATTAGTGTGTTTAGAATTTGCACAGTAACCAGCAAGTAGTGTTTATTGGTTTTGGAACAAATTCCATTGTTTAACTGCTAAACAAGAGAAATGCCACTTTTACTTCTTAACAGCAGTACTCTTGTGGAAAGGTCAAGCCTTTCTCCTGTTACTCATAAGGATTTTAGAGTAGAGGAAACTTTTGACAGCTCCCAACGTCAAATACGTCGTCCTCTGATCAGCTGCTGCAACTCCAGTTCTGCAGCGCCAGGTGTGCCATCTGTTTGTGGCTGGCACTTGGGTCCCTGCAGTCTGCTCCTGCTCCAGTCAGCTCTGCCCCTGCTACTGGGCCCAGGAGAGGACACTTGGCAAGGAGAGCAGGCCTAGTGATGGAGCTGATGTTTCCCATCACTTCCTAGCCAGGGGCCCTCAGCTGAGCAGTGTGGTTCATCCTAGGGCATTGCTCCAGGCCTGTCTCAGCTGTTGCAGTAGCACTTTTGAAAAAGTTGAGTTTAAATACTGCAGTGAGTTCAGGTGAAGACAAATGGCTGGCTGTCCTTTTGTCAGTTGAGAGCAGATTATTTTTATTGGTGCCATTTCATAGAATCATAGAATTTGGGATGGAAGAGGCCTTTAGAAGCTCTCTAGTCCAAAGTCCCTGCAATGAGCAGGGACATCTTCAATTCCATCAGGTTGCTCAGAGCCCCCTCCAGTCTGACCTTGAATGTTTCCAGGGGTGGGGCATCTACCAACTCTATGGGCAACTTGTTCCAGCGTTTCACCACGGTCGTAGTGAAAAATTTCTTATTTGAACGGCTGCAACTGTGACTTTTTACCTGAACTTGAGTCAGTCTGGCTTCGAGGTCCAGCTCTGATTTACGTTGATTTGCTATTAGCATTTGGTGGCCTGGGGTCTGCTTTGAACGGCAGCTGTAATGGCACTGACAGGAAGGACTGCAAAGGGAACCCCAGGGGCGTTTGGGGCCTTTTTTCCCGTTTCTTGAGCAGGCTTCGCCTTTTCAGCCTGGCGATGTGGGGCGGGCGGGGGGTCGGCGGGGCGGGCGCTGCGGGCAGGGGAGCCCCTCGCGGGACGGGGACTTGTGGAGAGGCGGCTGCTCGGGCCCGACCGCGGCTCTCGGGCTCCGCCTGCCGGTGTGAGCGCGGCCGGGCCGGGCCGGGCCGGGCCGAGCCGAGCCGCCCCACGGCGCGGGTTCCGGGCGCGGCCCGTGGGGCGGGGGCGGCTGTAGCCGGGGGCTCCGTCCCTGGATGTCGGGCAGGGATACAAATACAGATGTAAATACAGTTTTCACAAACATGCCCTCCGTTACAGTGCACCCGCGGCCGCCGCCTGCGGCCCCCCCGCCCTGCTGCCCTCCCGGCTGCCCAGCCCGCGGGGTTACGCCTGGCCCGAGGGGATGTGTCTGCCGGGGGACGTGCCCTGTGCCAGTGCGCAGGATCAGGGAGTGTTTTGGGTTGCAAGGGACCTTAAAGATCATCTAGTTCCATCGCCCCTGCCATGAGCAGAGATATCTTCCACTAGACCAGCTTGCTCAGCCCCATCCAACCTGGCCATGAATGCTTCCAGGGATGGGATATCCACAGCTGACTGAGGATGACCATGCTGAGGGAACAGCTCACTTTTGTTGAGCTGGAGGGATACTCCCTTCATCTTCCTACCTTGTGCTGTGTATGGTGCCTACTGGTCCTTTGCCCTACAGCAGCTGCATTCACTAACCCACCTCCCCCCCCCCCAAACCCAGTCTTCTAGTTTGGTGGCTGGAAGAGGGCTCTTGAGAGAGGAAGACATGGGCTAAAGCTCCTTGCAGCTGGGGTGAAGGTGAGGGAGGAAGGAGTGTATAGGAAGGGGGAAGGAAGAGCGTCAGAAGGAGAAAAAAGGAACTTGGTGGTGAGCTCCTAGGTCAGTTCAGCCATCTCTTGTATACACCCTCGGCAAACTGGAACAGCTGAGGCGTGAGTATATATTTCCTTCTGCTTGTTTTGCCCCGGAGACGGTGATTTCAGGGGGTGACGAGGCAGACAGCTGCAGGGTGTGACTGTCTGGCTTCTCCACCAGCTCTTGGCAATGCAGGCACCTCAAAGGTCTCCTTGCAGAGGGTTGCCCTTGTTGCCTGAAGCCAAGAGGACACTGACTTGTCCAGAAGCTGCAGTATTGAGCATCCTGGAGCTCTGGGTATTTGTCTCTACCTGTGTTCTGCAGTTCTAGTTCATGTTGGTCTGCTAGAGGAGCAAAGAAAAATACTCTGCGTCTGTGGAAACGTGGGTATGAACCAGTGGTTCCATTCTGTAGCTGATTTTTCTTGTAGACTAACTTTTTGGTCTAATTCCATGCCTAGTGCAGGTCCAGCCCCATCTCTGTTGCCTCAGGAGCTTCATGATCACTGCAGAGCCACATCTGCTGACCCCTTTCGCAGTAAGCCCTGGTGCCTGGAGCAGCTGATGGGCTTGGCTGAACCGTGTGACTTTGTCTAGTGCTGTATGTGTGACTCTGCCCTGCACTTCCCATAAGGGCTGATCTGGGCAACCGCAGACTGCAATGATCTGTCACTGCCTATAAGCATAGTCTCCCTGGGGCCGGTCTTGTTCTGCTCTCATTGGCCATAATTTTGTTCACAAGTTTTCTTTTAGCACGGCTCTTTTGGAAAACAAGTTGGTGATAAAAGAGAGCCAACTATTGTGAGTGAACAAAACTGAAAAACATGGTTTAGGCAGACCAACTGGTTAATTAATTGCTCAAACATGCTTTAAAACATTAATTGAAGAGTTAATGCTTGTTTTCCTGGTTCCCTTTTAACGGATGCTTATTCACATTAACCGTGAAGTGTTGCAGTTTTTACAGTTATCATGAATCAACAAACTGTCCTTGCCTTCCTATAAAAGCGGAACTGCTGGCTTATGAGCAATACATTAAATAACATGAACTGCAGTAGCAACCAAGGCCTCTCATTCTGTACAACTGGTTTGTTGGGATTTTCTTCATCTTCAAGAACAAAATGCTCTTACCTCGAAGTTTACCACATTATTTGGAGAGACAAAGCTGTAGTGCATTGTTTCTCCTGGGAGAGTAACTGTCCAGTGATAAGTTTAATGAAACTTTACTGCTGCTTTTGTACTTGAAGGGTCTTTGCAGGAAGAGATAAGAAGTTCAAATGAGGAAGCACTATGTGGCAGTATGGGAAACAGCAGCTTGGAAAGATAAGTTACATTGTTAATTTGTCCACAGAAAAGGGTTAGCGATAATGTTAAGTGGCCTGAAGACAGAAATGGGAGCAAGAAACAGGATGTAAAGACATGATGAAGGAAAAGCAAAATGAGGCTCTGTTGGTATGGCATAGCATTATTTTGTGTATATGGTGAAAGCAGGTGGTAGGGAAGCTTCCCTGCCAGACCACTCGGGAGGGCGCACTGGCAGTCAGGGGACTGAAGCCTGAAGCTGTACTGCTGTATGAACAGAGCTTGGACAAGTTCTGCCTGCAGCACGTCCTGCGTGTCTCCCTGCAGAGATCAGGTTGTGGCCTCATTTCTTTGTCACTGGTGGTGAGCAAAGTTTCAGGCTCCACTTGTTACAGATCTGTGTAGCAAGTGGCGGAGAAACACTGTTGATTTTAAGGGTATTCCTGCTTTAACCTGCAAAGGATTGCTGGAGGCCTTTGAGGTGTGCCAGAGATTCAGATTGATTTAGGAAAACTGAATTTGAGTGTTGTCTCCATCCATACAAGAGAGACACAGCTCAGCTCTTGTTTGTCTGGGCAGGTTGACCACCCTAACCTGCTCTGTGAGATGGTTATTTTTTGTCCCCAGTTAGTCCTTGTCCTGTGCTGTGGTTGTCAGAGATGGCAGTAGTCGTACAGTGTGTGACACTGTCTGCCTTCATCTCAGAAAAGAAGAAAATCAGGGGGTATTCCCCTTTCTCAGCAGGTGGGAAGGTGGGGAGATGGGTTCTTCCCACTCTGCATGGTACTGAGAGAGATGCTTGTGATGAATTGAAGTGGCCCTGCTTGACTCTTTGCTGCTCATCAGTGATTCCAGGGGTTGCTCTTCCCCTATAGGGACCTGGAATGCTGTCCTGCTGTTCTCCAGATTTTGTACTTCTGTACCATACACCAATGGTATAACTAAAGCTGTAGCCTTTCGTATGATGTAGAAGGTTTGCTTCCTTCTGTGTCCTTGATGGTTTTGAAATGAAGAATTGGCATGACACAATTTGTGGAGCTGAACCGTGAATTTTGATAGATTTATTCTCTTCTTTACAGCATCAAGTTTTTACAGGGTCAGAGAAGGAAGTGGTTTACTGAGTCACTTAAATTGTTTTTTTTTTATTTTATCACAACTACCAGTAATAACCACAGGGAAAACATGCGAACAGTGGGCATTTGATGGAAAGCTTTATATGGGAGAGGCTGCTCATTGTGAGTGTGCTACCAGCGAGGCTACAGGCTGACAGTAAGTGTCCACTTGGTCACTGGGGCTGGGGGTCTGGCTGAGGCATCTGCTGGAGTGCACATTGTGCTGCCTTCTGAGCCAACAGCGTGGCTACAAATTGTATGGGCTTTTAGTCATTCACAGGAAAATTCTTGGGAGCGGGAGCCATGCATGGTGATAAATAGAGTTAGGAAGAGGACGAATAATAGTTTTACTTGCTGGGTTTTATTACTACCAACAGCAAGCAGCATGGTAACAGAGCTTTTAGCAGAGTCCTTTGTTGTTCTGGAAATGAACAGAGGTATTCTGGTATTCCCAGCAGATTTTTATCCTTTGCTCCCCAGGAGTGTTTTTAGGGGCACTTACTTTGTCCCCACCCAGAACAGAGGATTCATGGTCAGTTTGAAGATACACCATTGCTGACGGGTTTTCTGCTGGCTGAGGAAGAGGACACTGCGACAGAGTAATTGAACCCAAAACTGTAATTCCAGTGGAAGGAATAGATTGGTCCCACCTTACAGAAACTACCAAAATTGTATCGCTTCTGGTATGGTTATGGGCAGAAGTCAGTAACTTTTCCAGCGAAGCAAAGCTTTTATGGCAGGGCAGCTGTGCATTTTCGGTTTAAGGCTTTTGCTCTAGTTTAAGAATCTTAAGTATGTTTTTCATGTGCTTTAAAATATTACAAAAAATCCCTATGAGATCATATTTTTATGTTTTATGCTTAATCCCAAAGTAATTTTTACAGCATTAAGGGGAGAGGGATGGCTTTTCCATTTTACATCATCCTGAATGTCCAGGTTGAATTACTTTCATTTCTTTTGCACTGTGGGTTTTTTTTTCTCAGTATGGATTTCTCTGATTGGATATGAATTACAAGTTTTAATAATTTTGAAACCAAAATGTATATACTTAAAAATTAAGATTTGTTTGAGATGCTAAAACTTGCACCTCGTCTGTGATTTTTAAGTGTTTTTACATGTATTCAGCTTCCTTTTTTGTAGACACCTGGTCTACTTTCTATATTTTTAGAGAATATGTTAGTTTTTATATACAATAAATCATCATACTACAGGTATGATGAGCTTTTAAAGGTGATAATCTCTAGGGACCCACCATTTTCTACCTTTCTTGGAAATGCTGGTCAGAGTATAGAAGGAGTTTTCAGTATGTCTGACCTTCTGTGCTGTCTCAAGTGTTTTCTCTGTGCCCTCACTGCCTTCTTCCCTTTCCTCTGTAATGTGTTTTCCCTGCCTTGGCTTTTTGGGCAGTGGAGGCTGTGCGAGGTGTCTGTATGGTTCGTTTACAGGCGTAGAGTCAGGATCATTGCTTCTTCTGGGCTGCTAAATTGACCATCCCTCACCATACAATCAGCAGCATCCAAAGGCTCTGGTGCCCTCTTGGGAGCTCAGGGTTGGATTGTTCTTCTAAAACACCAGCCCTTGGAGCTGTGAAGTAGTGTCACCTACTGCTTTCACGGTTGTATTTGCTTGTGTGCCAGGAGGTGGTGGTGCCTTCAAGCCATGTGCATGTTGTCAGGGTTACCAGCACCTGCTCCAGCCTTCTCAAGGGGAGTGTACTGTCTTCTCTCCTTGGCATTTCATTTCAGTGTAAGGACACAAAACCTTTATGAGAAGCTTTTCTTCCTCTACTTGTAATGTAGCATTAGTCATTTGAAAAGTATTTGTAAGACGGAAAGCAAAGGGTCCAGGAGTCAACAGAGAAAGCAGTTTATAGGCTGCTGTAGTTTTGTTTGCTTTTATTTAACCCTGATGAGTGACGTTTGGAAAAAAACTAAGATTTCCTAACAGTCCCGTTCCTTCACTGAAAGGGCAAGTTCAGTCTGGGACCTGTTTTGAGATGTCCCACTAGCTCTCCACCCAAACCAGGTCTCAGCAATTGCCCATATGAAATGGCTCTGTACCCCTGGAAGGGCTTGCTGGCTTTTGGGACACAAACCTGACCGCCAGAGGAGGTAATTCCTTGGGGTATCTGGGGCAGCAGCTCTCTGGGCAGTTTTCTTCATTTGCTCCCTGTTTTCTAGTTCTGCTTCTGTCTTTTATTATTATTATTATTATTATTATTATTATTATTAATTTTTTTTTAACTTGGCGATTTCTTCAGTCTTTTGTAGCATCTACTGGAGAACTTCTAACCACCCAATAAGCCAGCTGGCACCTGGGGCTTTTTGCCCCCATTTCTAGAGGCAATTTTTCCCATCATAGTAGAACAAAGTAAACCCTCTGGACATATCTACAGTAGTAGAGTGCAAGTAGAAGTCAACTTTTTTAAAGATAAGACTTTTCATCTTAGGATTTTCATGCATCATAACCAAGGGTACTTAAACATAAAAGATGTATTTCTGACTGGCTTTGAAAACCTCTGTTGGGAAGAGGCTTTTAATTCCAAGACAGTAAAAATTATTCTGAAGGGTAGGTCCTGGATCTAGAAATGCAGGTTGGGAATTGCTTGTGTTTTTTTTTCCACATGCTCTAGGCTATGAAAATGAATCTAAACTGTGATTTTATTGGCTTTAAATTCTCCCTCCCCTCATCATTTGGTGTGGGTTTTTTTTTTCCCTTTCTTTTTCAAGATGTTACCCCATTGTATACAGGGTCTATATGAGTAATTGTACCCATCTTAAAGCATCAACTGTTTGCCAGCTTGTTTGTCACTCTTTTTTTAAAGAGGCTTACTTACAAATAGCAGGACAAAACTGATTCATGCTGTGTCACACTTTCTTCTTTGCACACCTACTCATGCATGGATCATCTGCTGATTAACAGCGTAAATTTCTGGCTGTAGTGCTAACCTGCATCTTCACCCGCTGGTCTGTCATTCATCTCTGCTCTCAGCTTGGCCCCGGTCTGAATTACTAAACTGTGTGTGGGTTAATCCGTACCTCCCTCTGGCTGTAGAAAGAAATACTAGCACGAGAAACAAGGCAGTGTTTTCCCAGTAGAGGGAGGTATTGTAAAGCTCAGCCGAAGTAGGTTTCTGCTTCTTTCTGTTTCTCTCTGGAGAAAAGTGTGCTTTTTGCAGGTTTTTTTTTCTGCTGAATTTAGGAATTCATGGAGCAGCATGTGCAGAGAGCTTGGAGAAGGAAAGCAAAATACCTTGCTCCATGTTCAGGCAGACAGAAGATTTTACCATGTTTGCTTTTATAATTTTTTGTTATTATTGGAATAGTATATTTGGAATGAGAGCAGGGATCTCTGCCATGCTTCCCCAGAACCTTGTGGGCCACCAGCTGTGGAGGTGGACATGCCTTTGGTACTGCCGGAATGAGAAAGGACCCCTGTGTTCACCACAGTAGCCCTGCCTTCCCTTTGCACACTCAGTTCCCAGAGGATTTCAGTGGGTTGAGTGCATCACTGCTGTGAGGAGTGTTGAGCACACCACAGAATCATGGAATGGTTTCGGTTGGAAGGGACCTTAAAGATCATCTAGTTCCAATCGCCCCCACCACCCCCACACCATGGGTCTTGCACTAGACCAGGTTGCAACCATCATGTAGCTTTTTACTTTACCTTATATGGCAGGGACAGGCATTAGTAGATGAGGTTTAACAAAAACTAGTAACTACTGTTAAATTGCAACAAACCCACTTGGTCAGCTGGAGCATGGACATAAATCCAAAGCTCTGCTTTGTAGTGTGGACATAGATAAGTGCCTCAGAATTTAGCCTAATCCACAGATTAAGTTTGCATGCTTCAGGACTGATTGATCACTAAGTGGAACACTGTAAGAAGCATCAAAACGGATGTTGGAGCGACATTAGACAAGGAAGGAAACATGTAATTAATTATTTAACTCCTTGAATCAACAGTTCAGGCTCCTGTGAAGCTTTGAAATTTTAGTTTCAAGGTGTCTGTCCTTCGTATTTGTGTTTGGTATTCTCTCTGTGCATTTCATTTTATCACTGCCTGCCCCAGCAGGGACCCACAGTGTGGTACACTATTCCTTGACACCCAAACCCCTCTGTGGGGACTCATTCTGCAGCTCCAGAGAGGTGTGAAGCTTTGTTGGCATCGGCACATCATTTGGGTGCTTTAGGGATTCTTGCAAAATTGCCGGAAGGGTTATTGTCACCTTCCTTCATTTTCTGCGAGTCCTTTGCTAATGTATTAGCCTTTTCCTTCACCTTAAAGTGTGCTTTTCTTCCAAATCTTGTGAGAAGTAGTAGAAAACCATCACTCTGGTACACGTTCCTCTGGAAACTGATTCCAGTGATAAGCTGGGTGAGCGACGAGGGGATGGAGGAATGTGCTCCCCTTTTAACATGCAGCCACCTTGTAACTGTGAGCACACCATGGGCATTCCTATAGTGTTCTTAGAACACTTCTGATTATTGTTTTGACTGACTGTGCTGCCATGAAAACAATTTTTTTCTATTGATTTGAAAATCTTCAACGAAATTTAAATGAAATTTGATAGTTTTTTCAAAGTTTGGAAAAAACCAAAAAACAAGAACATGCTACTAGAGTGAATAAAAGGTGAAACACATCAATAAAGATTTTTCTGTGTGGAATGAGAGACCTAAAACTTCATCTTTTCTGGTTTCTATAGTTAGTGTATATTCCCTGTAAATACAGGCTCATGAAGAAATGTCCTGAATTTGAAGCACTTGGCATTTATTGTTATTCCTAAATTCAATTACGTGTTTTCGAGCATCATGAATTGCTGTTCACATCCCTTTGAATGTAGTATAAAGTAGCCAGACATAACCTATCTATGTTAAAAGATTTTTAAATTGGAAAATTCTGCTGAATACCTAGAGTCACCAGAACAGCAGTACTTTCACAGAAATTTAAGAGGGACCACTGGAGGCGGGGAATATCAAGATAAATGCTCTGTAGAACGGCAGGGAAAACTTGACCATGAGCATAATAAAAAGTTATTTACTGCTTGTGATGAATGAAAGACTGCATACTTTCTCTCTGGTTCCACCTTTTGCTGGTTAGACATGAGGGAATATTTTCCTCTACTGAAGGACCACCATGGTTATCCATCACATTGCAGTAGCAATGTTGGCTTTCTCTGGGGGCAGGAGGAAGGTCAGTTGCATGAGGGAAGAGTCATGCACTGGAAAATGAAGAGTAAACCTTCAAAGTACAGGACATATGAGAAGGCTGTGCATTACTGGTACTGAGAAAAGCTATGGTAACTTGGCTGGTCCTCAAAAATTCTGATGGAATGTGAAAGGTCCAAGTGGCCCCATCCCACATGAGAAGAATGTAATCTCTCAAAAAAGGAATTATAAACAGCAGATAGGGGCTGGAAGGTAAAAAGGGGTGTGGGGAGCAGGAGGCACTCGCTGGGGAAGCTCTTCTTGCAGAGCCAGGTCTATCCGAGTTGCTTTGTGGAAGCATTTAAGTGAGTTATTGGAGAAATAACATTTGTGTTCTGCAACATCTCTGCAAAAAGCACCCTTATAACTTGTATTTGAAACTCAGAACTTAAAGTTTGACTGTTTGAGTAAATTCAGATTTGAAACCTCATCTCTTATGAGGTTTCATGGGCAATCCCACAGGGCAGAAAAGGAGTTCAGTTTGCATTTCTTCTTGTAGAAAGCTTTTAGCTTTTTCTGAAGTCCACCAAGAGTTTTCTGTATCAGTATAGACTCCTGTTGGAGTTTGCTGAAGAGGCCTGTGAAATGGAGCTATGGAGCTGAGTCCTCGGTCTTACTTTAAAAACCTAACCATCTTGCCCTCCTTTATATTTAGGTGGATTTGATTTGTATAACAACTAATTTTTGTGTCTGGACTTGTTGTATTCCTTCAATTTGCATGCCTTGTCTGGTAGTGTTAATTTTAAATTTTCATAATACTGGTTTGGTGCAGCTCTGATTTCCAAGGACATTTGAGTAAAAGTTGTTGCCCAAGCACAGCAGCTGCTCATGCAGATAAATAAAAGTTTAATGAAGTGATGTGTTTCACGCTAACGCAGCGTGCAGCAAAGTGGGTGAAGAGTTGTCCTTTTATTTTTTATTGGCTTGTGTCATGTTTAATACAAAAGTATTCATTATATGCTGAACAGATGGCTACTGTAGTGAATAAGAATCTATGAACAAATTTATAGGTAGTAGTTCAATTTCAATAGTTTACAAAGAGCTTTTTCACAGAAAAAAATGTACTCATCACTTTTTAGATTATTATCTAAAATTGATCATTTGGACAAAGATAAATCATTCATACACAGATATTTAAAGCAGAGTATAAACTGTTGGTAAGGTATAAAAGCTGCTGTGCCATGAACATCTGTCATCAGCCGCCCTGAACCTCCACTCTTAACAGCATTAACTTTTCATTGGATTGCTGATTGACTAACTGCAGGGAATTGGCATTTAATTATGTTTAAGCTTATCTTACTGTGTACTGAGAAACAATTTTAAATACTTCATTTGAAACTGGAATGCAGCGTGTTTAGGCAAATATGGTGATCATTCTTGCTTTTATTTTCTGAGGACAGGAGCTCAGTTGTGTGTAGCTTTTGTTGACAGTTCAGTGTGCACAACCCTCTAACATCATATAAATCACTTTGAATTTTTGCAACCATTATCTATTTGGCATGTTATGTGATTCCTTTTCCAAAACAATTTTGTTATTTTTCCATTGCGTGATGTTTAATATTATGTGCTGATGATATTCCAGACTGAAGCACATTGATAGTATTATATAAAATTACTGTGTTTGTGTTCAGTCTGGTAATCTCAACAAAATTGGTGTCATATGATATACCCAGTATCACCTATGTTACACTTTTTTCCTTTAGAGAAATTCAAAAATACTTTTACATATATTCTGCAACAAAATAAACACTTTAATAATGAAATCTGTAATTCATACCACATAGAACTTGTTTCCTATTATAGTCAAAACAGTCCTTGCTAATTGTTAGGTTTCTTGGCTTTTATTAAATGCGAGTTCATTTAAAAAACACACCTTCCCTGCTCACCACGTAGAAGTAAAATCTCTGAAGTTTTTGTTTGTATGTGTCAAGAATAATGTCAAAGAAATTGTAAACATTTTTCAAGAAGTGGTAAGCTTTTTTGAAGCCTCCTGAAATGAAGTGTTTTATTTAGTACTAAAGATTTACTAAGATAGATAAGATGCAGAGCTTGCAAAATTCCCTGCTAACCACCTTCCTGCCTTGCAGGAAACTTCAAGCACTTCCATTCCTGTTTTACAATTACACAGGACACTCCATCACTACACAATGTGACAAACTGGTATAGGGGTTGTGTTTTGATAGCTGAGAGTAGGAAGAAAATTACATTGTGGTTTTCCTCTGATTTTCAAGGTAGAAAAAGAAAAATGCACTGTGCTGTTGCATTTCCAAAAGAGTATTTTAATGCTAGTTACTGAAGTTACTTTGCGGCACACTTTGCTGCATTAACCTGCCTTGTCAGAGCTTGCCAACGTGCTTGAGTAACTGAAGTTTCATAGCTCTAATGACTTTCCTTTTGTCGTAAATTATAACAGGAAAGACTAAACAGCTCATTGCAGTCCTGGAGATGTGTAGCTTCTTGCGGAGGCGCTGCGAGAGCCGCCTGCTTTGCCCAGCCCAGGGCAGGGTCGTGCCTGTCGGGGCGGTGAGAGTTTGAGGAAAGCTGGAGGGAAGGGGGTGAGCTTGTCGCACACATCCCTTAGGTGTGATCAAGTGATAAAGGAAATGTGGTGCCCTTTGGGAGGGTGGAGGGTGTGTACCTATGAGAAACAGGAAGCAGCTCGGCGGGTGCCTGCCCTGCCTGCCCGCCTGCCTGCAGAGGTTGGTGGCTCCGGCGGGCGCAGGTGTGCCGACACACCGCCCAGCCGCTGCTCTCCAGGCATCTTGGCAGGCGTGCTCCTCGGCACCCGCAGCTGGGAGAGGCGGGAGAAAGAAACCCAACCCAAAGCCAAAACACCCCCCTCACCTTTAAAAAAAAAACCCAGCCCTCCTCCAGGTAGGGGAATATGACGGCCTTGCAGCTGAAAGAGTTGTCACATTCAGGTCTGTACAGGAGGAGACGGGATCGTCCTGACAGTGTCCTGCCCGGGTCGCAGGAAGAGAACCTGAGGTGAGTGCAAATGGATGGTACTGCCAGGGCACCGAGCCCTTCTCTGCTGCCCGCTTGCTTTGGTGGTTTTAACAAACAAATGCAACCACAGCTCTGGAAAGTCACTGCAAAACACATGCATTGAGAAGCAGCCCTGAAACACGATGGAAGAACCCCTGAAGGAGGGATAACAGGAGTCATACAGTGACCTTGCGCATTCTGGCGATGGTGTGACAGCCTTCCCTGACTTTGGGAAGGGCAGATGTTAGCTGGCTTTTACTTCTGGATCCCTTCTGACGGCCAGCACTTGCAAGTAAATACACATTTTGAAGCCTGACAACTTTGCTCTGTCTGCTTTGAAGCTAGTTCTGGGTCACCCAGGTTCTGTGGGTTGTGCTGCCTCTCGCGGGTCTTGGCACAGTCCTTGCGCCAGGCTGGTGTTGTGGAGCTGGGGTGGCTGCTGGGCTCTGGGTTTTTCTTGGGGGGGTTCTTTGATGTGGAGAGGGCTTTAGACAAAAGAATGCAGCAGGGCCACTTAGCCTGACCTTACTCAGCAAGGGTGACCAAAAATCAGAAAGCTGTTTAATGTCTGGGGTTACCTTCCTGATGTTATGAACCTTTTGAAAAAAATTAACAATGAATTTGCAAAAATATTCTGTTTGGAGCATGAAGATTAAAAATTTGTTTGTAACTTGAGTAAGTGCAGACAACCCCCCCAAAAAAGTAAAAATGCAAAGGTATTTTTCTAAGTGTGCTCAGCATGAAAGCAATCCGTTCCCACTTCAATCTCCTCAGAAAGGGAACCTTGTGTATCTGCTAACAAAAGCCTCAGTGGAGAGGAAGTACTTCCTATCTGCTAATGCCTGTCTCATTGTATTTTTAGATTATTTTTCCTTGGTAGTGGTTGTGCATCAGGTTGGAGTGCTGTGTAATTTGAAACGTTTTTGTTACTGTGTTTTCGTCAACTGCGTTCGCGATTTCAAAAGAATGGTTATTCAGATCTGGGGGATTTACTCTTTTGTTATAACTAAGGACCTTAATTGTGGCAAAATGTATGATTGTAACCTACAGAGATTATTTGCCATAAGATGTCAGAAATAGCGTATCACTTCCATGAATGTGTTAACTTGCATGTCTGGTATGTGTGCTTGGTATCTCTTTGTAGTACTAATTCTGAATTGATTTCCGAGATGGATTTCTAATAGCACTAGCAGTATATATGTTGTATTCGTATGACTGCAGTTGGAAGAATAACCAGACTTAGTAGATTAAAAGATGCGCAGAGATTCTTGACATTTTTAAATTTAGTTTCTTTTGTACAAAACTAGCAATGAGGAAAGAGAGATCTATTTGGGGTAGAGAAAGCCTCTTTTTAAAGCATATACATAAAAATGAGCACTAGCGCTGTATGGTTGTGTTGCTGTTATTACTATGCATATCCAAGATGGGAATGAGACCATTTTGGGGCTGGGTAGGGGTAAGGGGTTTGTTTACTGCGCCAGTATAAGTCTGGGTGTTTTGATCGCCTGAGCCTCTTCCGGTTAGAGATGAGAAATACATGAAACAGGGATTGGTCTTGAGAGATAAAATCCGGATTGGAGGAAATAGCGAACCAGGGGACTTGTGAATCAGCTTAGGGCAGAGTGTTGGAGGTACAAGAAGGTGAATAGAGCATGGTCAGATGATGCTTTTAGAGCAGGGAGATAACCCATACCTACAACTAGAGCTTATCTTATGTTTGTTAATCGCTTAAACTGGTTCTTATTCAAACTAAACCTTGCTCCTTCCTAACCCATATTGTGATATGTTGCAAGGCAGGCTTTTTTTTTTTTACTGCATTCTCCATGACAAAAGACTATGGCATTATAAATACAGAATTATGACATATCAAGAGGGCAAAGAACAATTGAGAACAAAGAGGAAAAGCTCATTAGTTTTCTAAAAATGGAAAGCTCTAGTTTTTTCCATATGTTCTCCCAGTGCCACTTAGATGCCTGTCCTTAGCAAATACTTTCAGAGTATCTAGAGTCCACAAGAAAGACAAGAGGTTTCTTTTATGTCTGCTAAATATATCTTGCCACTCATGGCTTTGCAATGCCCTCTCATAGTATCTCTCTCCAGTTCTTTGTTCTAGTACCTTTGTATTTTGTTTTACATACATATTAATCCAGATGTGTTAAATAATATCAGCCCTCAAGCAACAGTTCACTGAAAACTGCTTTCTCAGTCCCAATAGTGTTCTTCTAATCCTGGGCCAAAATGTACCCAAGATGCCAGTGTCCCCAGGTCACCCTTTGAGAACTTCTGTATTTAAAACCTTTTATTTCAGCTGCTGGGTCCAGCCATCACAGCAGGAGCCAGATGTGCTTGGTAGGACAGGGACCTGTGTACCTGCGAACTGTGGCTGAGACATAGCCAAGTGTTGGCATTACAAAGCAGCTCAGCAGGGCTTGGTGCCAAAATTCTGCCTTTGCTCTTTCCTGGGAATGTCAGTGTCATTTGTAGTTAAAATGTGTGAGATTACTAATAATTAGGGCACTGTGAAACAATGTACTGAAACTCCTAAATGTGCACCAGAACGTATGTTTGTCATGTAATGTATCACATACGTTTAATTTGTCATGACAACACAGCACACTGATGGGGATGGGAAATTTGGCTTCTCTTTCTGTCTCACTCCACGCATCACTTAACAAACCTCATAGCCTTTCTGGCAGCCTTTTAATCTGCTGCTAGAGCAGATTAAAACTGGTGCTTTAGTGACTTTTTAGGGAGCTGCAGCCTGTCTGTGCCATGTAAAAGGTGGTCTGGATAGCTCATCCTTTTCTTGAACTTGCACAGTACAAAAATATGCTTGGTTTAGACCTCCACTGAAGTAGGGGTGCTGAATGCAGACCTCTCTTTGCCTGTTTGAGCAGACTCACCAGCTCATAAACCTTAATTATGCAGGATGCTCCCCAGGTGCAGAGTTCAAAATGCAAGAGGATGCCAGGCACTTCATCTCTCTCCTGTGTGCAACAGATGCAGCAGTCATTGAACTAAATGCAACCTGAGAAATCTGCTTTTCAGAACAGACTGTTCTGAAGACTTTTTCTTTTCCAGCTATATTGATTTAGTGGGAAAAAATGACATCTCCTGTAGGTCTTGTTTTGCTTTGTCTTTAGAAACGGCGTGTAAAAAATTCTGACTGTATGCTGAGCTATTCTTTCTTGCTTTTCTCAGCAAACAGGATGCAAAGGAAATTGTACACGTATATTTATGATAATCATTAGGAGTCACTTAGCAGTAGCAGTATGCTAGCTATTTTTGCTCTTTCCCCATCTCATCCCATGGGTTTTTGTAGAAATAGAATGATTCCTCTAAAAAAATTGGTACTATTAATTCACAGAGCTCAGTACAAGGTACTGGCAAAAGCAGAGGCAATTATCTTTGGGGGTTTTTTTGACAATTACACTTAAAAGTGAATTTGATCACTGTTAGCTACTATCTGTAGCTCTCCTTTCTAAGTTCATATGCATTCAAATGCCATTAAAAATGTAAACAATTTTTGAAGAGGTTAGTCTCAAGTTTTTACCAAACAGTAAATTTCAGCATTTACAAGAAATAATCATTGATGAGCTTCCATCAGTCACACGTAGTTCACTGCTCTGTTCTCCTGTGCAGAAAGCACTGCAGATGTTTTCCATATTAATAGTTTTAAAGTATCTGCATTCCCTTTGCTCTCTCCTGCTGAAGCTGAGGGGTACATGTGTGTGAGTGGGTGCAGGCAATCTTCTGCTGGATCTGTTCAGGCTCCTGCCTGCCTTTACACATTGACTCCAGGCTGGAAGGCATGTGGATGTGCCCCAGAATTTCAAGCACAAAGACTTCCTTGCAGATGAAACAGGAGGCATAAGCGCATCGTTACATCCCGCTGAGCCTTAGGGGGATAGGCTCTGCACAGCAAGGCTTTTAGGTGAGTGTAAAAAGAGACAAATGAATAAAATCCCCCCCATTGGCAACACGGTAGGGCTGAGTGTCTCCCTTTCTTTATGAAATACAGCATTTGGGAGCTGTGCAAGGTCACAAATCTCCTTAATCTGCCATCAAATCACACGTGTAGCTGCCAGACAAGATGTACAGCTGTTTCCATCTGCACATCAGCCCTGAAGATCTGCTCTTCCTAGGAAGAAGGAATGAAAATGCTGTTCAGGGACTGTCTGGGAAACCAGGGACCTGTTGAGCCTTCAGATGCTTTAGGGTACTGAGAGCAGGTTAAGGTGAAAATAAAAGATCAGTCTGCACCTGGAAACTTACTTAAATTTGATTTCTCCTGGTAATATTTCTTTATAGCATCACCAATGTTAACATTTATATGGCTGCTTTCTGTGAGAGTTGTTTAACTTGCTCACTGTGCCAGTGTCAGCAAGTGAAACAGTAATTGTTCCATACATTGGTTAAAAAAGCGATTAATTCATTAAAGCAAGAAAAGCTTTCAAAGAAGTACTAAGACACAAAAAAATTGTGCTTCTTCATTTGCTCTGGTTAATAACTCTGCTAGAATAGTGGAGAGCTTGGTGCTACAAATACTCATTTGAATCAGGTGCTTGGGAGCTTTGGACTAAGAAACGCTTTGGTCTGCTAGCTGTTCTAATTGAAAAAGGGATTTGTCCATATAAATGTAACACTGAATCGGTACCATTAATTAGAGTAACTTACAGCCAGCAAAAAGATGCTTCATGGTTAGATTTTAATATTGGGATACTTAGAATTTGCATTGAGCCTTAGTCTGAGGTATCCAAATGACTAGAGACTTTACTGTTCATTTGAGCTGTACTTTTCATTGCTCTAGGGGTTAAAATAACTCCTGAGGAACACACTCTTTTTGCTTGCCTTCTCCCTCACCCCTTGTCTCCTACATTGCATAACAACTAAGCGATTTTGTTTGACTTGCTCACCTGGACTATCACCTGCAGTGACTCCAAATGACTGGAGATAGCTGCTTGTGTAACATCAGCCCAAGCACTAACTATTTTCCTCTTAAATCTATTATTTTAGTAAACATGTAAGCTTCGATGATTATAGTAATTAAGATTTTCACTGCTCTTATTTACAGGATTAGCTGACCAAAGGTAAATTGTACATTTCTTTTCTTTTGCTATTGTTTTTGTGTGTCCTGATGACACCTAATCAGAGGTGTTCTGTAAAGAAAATGTACTGTGATTGCTTATTATTCTTCATTATAGTTAAGCTGTCCTTTGAATGCAGTCTGTCACACTGTAGTGAATTTACACACAGAAGAGAAAAACTAAATTATGCCAACCTTACCACTTAATAAAAATTACCAACTTGCAGGCATCTGGGAGAAAAGTTTGAAGGTTGTAAGTTTGGATTCCCTTTCTTTATTTTTTTTTTCCTGAGGTCTCTGAGCTGTTCTGGGAAACCCGAAGCTAACTGACACAGTGTCCTCGAGAGGACCATGAGCCTTTTACGTGATGCTCTCCAGGCATGGGAACAGCTCTAGCTTGCCAAGTATGCTGCTTCTGAGGATGGCCAAAGGCTGATGCCTGTGGAGGGAGGTAGAAGAAAAGAGTGGGCCTTTTATGGGATTGCCCTTGGTAGTAACCCCAGCTAGCCACCAGCTGTGGCTCAGGGACTTCCTACAGAGTTTGTGGCATTCAGTGTTTTTTGCTTCAATTAACTCCTCTGGTTTTGCCTTGCACCCAGCAATCTCAGGGCATTTACCAAATCACTTAATGCTCTGAGTTTTCATGTGTAGTACCTGATGCTGTAGTACACATAGTTGTGTGTTTTTTTTTTTTCCTTGCTTGATTTGTCATAGCAGCTTTAGGCTGCCATTGTTCAGTTTTCATCTTTGTATCTGCCAGCTTTGTAGAAATTCTCATTTTAGGTAGTTCCTGGTAGCATTCTGAAATGATGGCTTCATATATAATGCTCTGTGAGCAGTCTTTTTTGATGATACTGCTCAATTTTGCCAGCAGATTCTAAGTCATCCTGTGATGTGTCTTTATAGATGAACCTTTCTGATCTTTTTGGAGCCTTTTGTCCAACAAGAGAAATTTGGTTTCTGACTTTTGTGACATGTTTCCTTGTAGCTTTTCTGCTGTTTCTGGGTGCCCTAATGGCCATGATAGAGCTAGAAGAAAATGAATTAAAAACTTTTTACTATTAGCCTCAAAGGAAGCTACATACTGGCAGACACAGATAGCAATACCTGGCAGCATTTCTCAGCTGTGCTTTTTAAAATGAAAGATTCAAAACATTCAAGCTGTTCCAGCAAGGAATGAGTGGACAAAGGTAGAGCAAATGTGAAATGGTGTCTGACTTTTCTAGCATGTTAAATCCATGCATGCCACACTCTTCACAGATCATATGTAGACTCCCGAGGTGAGTCTACCTTTTGAACTCTGTTTCCGTGCAACTATTGGTCTCCCACTCAGAGTCATGCCTCAAAGCTGCCCTGGCTGGTCCCCTTTTTCCAGTACGGGAAGTTTGCATTGAAAGCTATTTGTCCTGCTCAGTATTTGGCTTTTCAGTTTTTGTTTCGTATGTTTCTTCTCACTGGCTTCAGAAACTGAAGCATACCGTATATTTCTGATACATTGCAAAGCTGGTCCCAATATGTATACTTTAAAGGACATTGTAGCAATGCAGCTTCAGAATAGCATAACTTCGTGAGCTACCAAGTTGCAGGTCATGCATTTTGTCTGAAGTGTACAAGTAATTGCTTAAACTAAAATGCTTTCTAAAATGCTTTCTAAAGCTACTCCTCAGACTACACCCACTTCTCCATGGTATGTAGCAAAGCAGAAGGAGTCTTGGCAGGGCTTGAACGCCTCTGATTGAAAGGACAAACCCCTGTCATCCTCCCTCTTTCCTTTGATTCTGTTCTGTCAAGCAAAAAAATGCTGCTCTTTCAGATGATCCCAGCAGTATGTTGTTGTAAGGGTTAACTTCTACATCTTCTTCCCTCACAAGTGTTATAATAGATAGTGTAACTGTCCACTGCTGCTTTACTCATTGAGGATTAGTCAGGTGTTGGGACAGAAACAATTACTTTAAAAAAACCTGGCAATAATTGCCAAACCTTCTGCTAGAAACATACATGGAAGTCTTTCTTTGCACAAGCTGCTACTGAAATTCATGTTTACTTGGCAAGTCTGCTACTAGCATTGAATAGCTAATAAATATAAAGTACAAGATGAAGACCTTCAGTCTGCATTACCCTAAATGTTAAAACTGTTGTAATGATGTAGGAAAGCAATGCTATTTTGTATTAGCATTATTTGTGGACACGTTGCTCATTCTTGAGTCTTAGGAACATACACTGCTCCTGGTTGTTCTCTTGCCTGTTGAATATTAGGGCTATTACTTCATGCTGCAGTATTGACTGCAGATGGCTTAGCCGTCTGCCATCCTCTGCAGGTTTTAAAGCCTGGTGATGCTGTAGTGAATGTAGGAAGAGAAAAATGTGAAACCAAAACCTGGAGTGACTAATAATTACAATTTAGTATGTGTGAGAGAGAAGAGGAACATCTGAGGAGATGTTTGCTGTAACACATTGTACTTCTGCTCAAAATGAATTAATTCAGGCAATGAAAAACTTTGCACTTTGTCACATAGAAGCTCAAACTAATGAAGGTGAGAAGAGATTATGTTGCTGAAAGTGTAGATTAATAGTAAGAAAGTAATAATAAAAGATGTGTGTGACGTGCAGATTACTAAAGCTGAAGGTCAGTCCTCAGCACGGTGTCTCCAGTGGAGACGTGACTACAATAAGGATGTTGCTGTGATCTGGGAAGCCTGGTGTTGCAATTCTCTCTGGCCTACAAGGAGCTGCATGGATGTACTGGAAGTTTCTCCTGATTGCTGGGGAGTTATGTTGAGTCATAGTAATAATTTTAGCTCCTGGATGAACCACTCAGGTCATGGTGTTCAGCTTGTCAAAACATTGGTTCCACATAGTGCAGGCAGATGACTCAGGCAGAATCAAAGGCTGGCATTAGCCATTACACTGAGGATTCAGTGGAGGATTTTTGGTGGATGTCAGTGACAGATGACATGAACTGAATATTTGTGCTAGGAAACTGTTACCCTAAAGAGAAATATGTCACTGCATTGTTTTAGAATCATAGAATCATTTAGGTTGTAACAACCTCTTAAGGTTATCAAGTCCAACCAATAACCCAGCACTGCCAAGTCCACCATTAAACTGTGTCCCCAAGTGCCACATCTACATGTCTTCTAAGTAGTTTCAGGGATGGTGACTCTACCACTTCTCTGGGCAGCCTGTTCCAATGCTTGACACTCCTTTGCATGATTTTTTTTTTTTTAATGTCCAATCTAAACCTCCCCTGATGCAACTTGAGGTTGTTTCTTCTTGTCCTGTCACTTTTTGGAGCTTGGAGGGCCTGATCTTATCTCTTCAGGCTTGAAAAGATGGTTCTTTTCACAGCAATTGTCTCAGGGACATTTGATGTGCAGCCCCTCGTATTGAGTGGCTGACCTTTTTTATTACTCTTAAATTGGAAATGAGGCTGTAAATGCTATATGAAATGCATCAGTGCAAATGCATCTTTGAAATTTATAGAGTTGGAGGACTTTGGATACAGAATTTGGATACCATAGTGAGGTAGGCATGCAGTCAGCTACACAGGGTGCAAATTTCAAGAATAACCAATAATATGCTGTCTCTCCTGCAACACAAAATTACTGGTGTTCGTGAGCTTTTCATACATGATACTGTGCCTGTTGTTTTGTTTTTCCTGTCTGCACAGGATTAAAAAAAATAGTAGGGGGGGGGAGGAAGAGATGACTGTTTTAAAGAGTATCAAATATCTGTACACAGAAGTCATTACTTGGTTTACACGGAGCATGGCTTCATTTGGTAATACTTTTAACCAGCAGGAAGAAAACACAATACTTTGCTGAAATATTACTTATAACAGGAAAATGTTGTAGTTCCATATTGCTCTCCCTTTCTACAAGTTCTGTCAGAGGCTGATTTTTCACTGTGCTTGAATGATTGATAAAACATTGTGTGGGAAGGTGCTGCTTACCTGTCTATTCCAGTTATGTTTACTTCCTTATGGAGAGATGGAATGTGAACCTTCTCTGCAGAGACCAAAGCATTTTTTGAACATGTTTATACTAGAATAAATTTATACTGAAGTATATGAAACAACTAGAATTGCCTTTTTGTTTGCCCTGTTTAAACTCTCACCACATAACCTTAATTATGCATTTTGAGGTGAAGACTAAAGAATGAAGCTTTTAGGAGCACTTAGAATTTACCTGGTTTTTACTGTAGTGGTTTCAAGATGGTTTTTCATAATTTTTAATAGAAACAGTAGGTATAGCACTGCTGAGCATATGTGAAAATCCTACCCGTAATGTGCATTTTTATTATATAAAAGATTAATGCCTTCTTTCAAACTGCCTTAGGAGACCAGCTTAACATGGAAAGTATTTTATTGCTTAAGAGATAAACAATTGCAGCAACCAGAACCCAGGAGTGTTTTTAATTTCAATAAAAAACCCCCACCAAAGGTCAACTAGTGCTTTAAAATGTTGGTGCAGAAATCAGAGCAGGGCACTGCAAGCCCACGCGTCTTTTGCAGCCAAACTTCTGTTCTAGGTTGTTCTGTATTTTGCGTGTGAGAGCCACTGCATAGCATCTGTTAATACATCATTAAAATGAAACCACACGTACCTGTGGGGGAAGTGGTGGGATGCACTGTGATTACTCATCCCCCGGGCGTGTCCCGATGGGCCATTTGGCCTCCCGACAGCGCCGGCGGTGCAGCGATATGTCACGGTGGCACAAATAGGTTGCCAAGCAGCAGCTGCCTTTGCCAAGCACCTTGTTTGGAGCCGCGACTGCTCCGCACGGCTATTTGTGGCACGGAGTGAAATGCTCAGCAGGCTTGGCTGGCCACCGAGCCGTCTCTGTAAGAGTCCCTGTCTGCCCCTGGCAGCCACCAGCAAGGGCAGCCTGACTGGAAAGCTCTCCGGAGAAAGCAGCATGGAGTGAGGCGGCAGCCATCCTTCAGCAGGGATTAGGCAGTGCAGCTATTTTTGCTATTGTTTACTAAAGCCCTTCTGGTAACTGCAGCGGGACACTTCTCCCTCCCTCTTCTACCATTTCCTTCAGCACCTTCCCTACCACCAGATTTGGATTCTGATAAGATCCTCAGTGTGCCAAGGACAAGACTGTCTTTTTCTTTCATACCTACCTTTTCTAGTTAAATGCTCAACTTCTCCCTTTTCTCCATAACTCTGCATCTTTAACAACAGGCTGGTATGTTTTGTCCCATTTCCCAGGGAACGCCCTTGGGAAGCTGCTGCTGCAAAACAACCCCTTACAGGCTTCTCACTCCCCATGGACAACTTCACCTCAGAGTAGCCTAGAATTCCCTAATGAAAATGCAGTGTATTTTTAACAATGTATTTCAGATCTTGGCAGCATGCCTCCTGCAAAATGACAGAAAAGAGAAAGATGGCCAGCTGCTCTGGATTTGTGGATTACCAGACCTTCACAGTAGAAGCTGTGTTTTGGTTCAGTAGCAAAAAGGCCCTTTTTAAACTCCTGTCAAGCTCCTTTCTTGCTTAATTGAAAACATTGGGAGTCATTCCACCAGCAGCAATGGTAATATGACTGGAGAACCAGGCAGCTTCTACTTATTGCACATATGGAGCCCTATGTTTGAAGGACTGTGTCTTGAAAAAGACTAGGAAGATTAAACCAGGCTTTTTGGATGGACATCTCACTGCACTAACTTGCTGTACTACTTGCTTTGCTACAGCCATGCAGAACATTGCACAGTAGCAAGCTGAAGAAGCAAGCAAATGTTTTCTTGTTGACCAAAGAGGACGTGAGGCAGCAGAAGTGGCTTCTAACCACGTTGGTCACCTGTGGATTTCAGGTTACTGCAAGAATTGTAGTAGCCCACCAGGAGAAGAACTCTACAGGGCACTTTTGATTTGCAGCAGCGTCTTCCCAGGAGAATTGTCTGTGATCTGGGACAAAATACAGGAAAATAGTTGGGAAATTGTTGAGAAAATAGTGATAAGAGATAGGCTGACTTGCTGTTTCTTATCTTAGTGGCTTCGTGCACCTGCACTAATCCTGGATGAATCAGCATTTTTAGCCCATTGCAGTCAGTCTTCCTGGAGTTTTTTATACCCACAGAAGCTCAGCACTGACCTGTGCACAAAGTGTTGGGAAGCAAGACGAAAAAGCAGAACTGGCATCACTATACCTGCATATCTGTTGGCAGATACTGCTCATTTTCATCACTGGTGCTCCAAAGAATGCAGAAACCTTTTGTTCCAGGACTGCAGTGGTGCTCTGGCAAGATCTTTGTGGCCTAGGGCTACAACCTGAGCATTGCTTCATCTGAAGCTTGCCCCATGACAGATAAAAATAGGGCTTGAGCTGCAGCCAAGCTGTGTCAGTGGTGAGGGTGCAGCCTCCTTTGCCTGTTAGAGCTTGTGACTGCTGGTAGCTCTGGCATAGGATGAATAAGCACACCTACAGACAGGAAAATAAGCAGGGTCATGCTGCCTGGGTCCCACCTACACAGGGAAATAGCTTGCCTAGGGGTTGCTCCTTGTTGGGGGGAAGTGAAGGAAAGACACTGACCAAACCCATTCCACAAATTTGTCAGCAGAAGCAGCAGCGTAGGACTGTGTTGGCTGAGCTGCGGGAAGGCGGCTGCGTGCAAGCTCAGGCCTGCATGGAGAGGGGTGTGTGGGCTGCTGTACACTTGCTGAGCAAGCTGTCCCAGCTGCTGGTGAGAGATATGGCCAAAAACCATCATCAGCCAGACCCTCTGTAGTAGGTCCTAAGAAGGTGCAGGTATATTAAGAAACTGTAGCCTTGACTAGGCCTTCTGTCATATCCTGTGACAGGACAAAAGGAAATGGCCTCAAGTTGTGCCATGGGAGGTTTAGATTGGCGATTAGGACGAATTTCTTCATTGAAATGTCAAACACTGGAACAGACTGCCCAGGGAAGTGGTGGAGTCACCATCCTGGGAGGTATTTAAAAGATGTGTAGATATGGCACTTGGGGACATGGTTTAGTGGTGAATGTAGCAGTGTTAGTTTAATGGTTGGACTCAGTGGTCTTGAGGTCTTTTCCAACCTAAATGATTCTGTGATTCTCTGATCTTCTAGTTCCAGTTTCTCTACTTGTTCCCATTGCTCATCTCCTTCTTGTCATCCTCTGCTTTCTCATGCCCTCTCAAAGACTAGCAGATTCTTCAGATACCAGTGTGCTGTGTGTCATGAGCACAAAGTGCATGCAGTTCTGCAGTTCGACTGATTGCTAACAAGGCTGAGCCAGTTCAACACAAAAGTTAGTTACTCGGGAGGGCTTCCCAAAAGCCTTCCTTTTCTGCAGTTAGGAAGTGTAGGAAGCCAAGTATCCCACATCTGCCACAAGCACTGTGCTTCACATAGGGAGAGCTTGAAGGAGTGTAATTATTAGCTGCAAATCCTATTTCAGTTAGTGTTTTTACATTGGATAGTTGTCCTAAATGCAGCACATCACTGGAAATAAAGCTTTGGTTTTCCTCCTTCATATATTGTCCGTTATAGCATGCCTGTCAGCTTAGTTAATGGCCTGAGAAGCACAACAGAAATCAAATTATCTGTCTGTACCTTTCCCTTATCTGAAGTACTGACAAGAGGAAAGACACCTATAGATAAATTCAGCACATATGACTTAGAAGACACAAGTGGAGCATTAAAGGACATTTTTACAATGTAATTAACATACTATAGCATTAAAGCAATATTTACCTGGAGACAGGAGTCTTCTCTTCCTGCTTTCCACTGCTGGTTTGCCCATGATAAAATATTGTTAGACTCTGCCTCCACTCCCCTCAGTAGAAAGAAGCTGCAGATAAATTTGGTGGTGAACTTATTTGCTCACATAGGGTACTCACACCACAGCTCTGCTGGGCAGCTTCTGTCAGCAGCCAGCAGCAAAGACCCTTTCCAGCATCCGAGTTTACATGAGGGCCTGGCAGGGGAGTGTTCTCTGTGCACAGCCAGCCTCAGTAAATCTCAGCGTGACAGGCTCACAGCCCCACCACTGAACTTTTAACTTGAAGCTCTAGCAGGGCGCTGAGTAGCTCCAGCTACATGACACGGAGCTGTGAAAGTAAATCACTTTGCTGGGAACAAGGGGAAGTCCAGCATATTGTTTTGCAGACTTTGCCTACAGCTTCTTTGCAGTATAAGCATAGAATATATACACCCGGGAAAGCAATCGGAGCGAGATGGACTTCCAGCGCAGAGCTCAGCCGTACCCCATCCCAGAGGATGAAGAGGTTGCGTACAAGGGCACTCCTGATGCTCACAACTCTGCAGGAAATGAAGGCGAGAAACCAGTGTCAAAATTGCAACGTAGGCACAGTGAAATAAAACTCTACAAAGAGTTTTGTGACTTTTATGCAAGATTGTAAGTTCATTCTGTTCAGCTTCGGGGTGTAACTGCAGTGACGTTACTGGTGTATTGTACATAATGTATTTTATTGTCTGAGATCTGAACAGGCTGTGCAAGCTGTTCTCTCATCCAACCTTTGCCACTGCTCTGCTTGAAACATTGCCAGTTGTAACTGTCAACTAAAATTTGAATTGTTACTTTAAATTTCATCATTAATTGCGTCAGAAATTTTTATCAGCAGTAAAACCGGGGTTAGAATTTGTAAAGTAGTCTCTCTGCCTTCAGGTTGTTTGCCAGTTATTCTGGGCAAATGGATAAACTGCTTCATTAATGCAGAAGTATTGCATACTTCACTAGTTTTACATATATGATGTATTTGAAAGTGGAGCACTTTCTCCTGGAGAGGAAAACTTTGTTTTCATTTGTTTTTGAACTTTGTTTCATGTTTTTGCTTGGATTATACTTTACGTATGGCAGCGCTTAACATCCTTAATGCTCGAGCACTGTTGAAGTGATGATGAAAGATCCCAGTTTCTCTTGTGATTATTCTTCATTTAGATTGATAAGGAGGATGGGGAAATTGACTGAGGTTTTGCCCCACAGAAAGCATACACAGTCCATGAAGACCATTGGCGAGCTTTATAGTTGATCGCTCCTTATGTGTATAGTCACTGCAGTTTGTCCATAGGTCTGTCTGTTATGTATGGGTTAGACCATCCTGCATCCGATCTTCATGTGAAATTTGCCCACTTGTTTCACTGTGAGGGCAGTGGATATTTGGATTGCAGTTACCGTTTTCCTCATCTGCAAAGATCAAGAGAGAGAGAAAAAAAAAAGTGCCAGCTAATAATAACGTGTCAGATGTGACCTTGTGTAGGGCTCTTCTGTGAGATGGTGTAAGAAATAGATAAAACACATTCCATTTTGAACCACGTGCTAGGTATTTGCTTGCTCCCTTGGATGGTGTGCAAGGAATGAATTCAATTCCTATTGAACATGGTGGGAGCCCAGAGGTCTTACTCCTTGAAGGGATAAGAAGGAAGGCTTGGCATCTTGCAGAGGACTGCATGCTCTGCACTTAGAGGCAGAGCATGATAGTTGTATCAAAATGTATGCATGCATGCACATGTGTTTAAAATAATGTCACATGTCTAATAACCTTCCAGATAGATGTTTGAGTCAGTGGTTTTGTCAGCTGAGATCAAATTGTAATGAAACTAGACCATTGCCCTATATTTGCTCTCTGCGACCACATGGTATTAGGGCAGAGAGGTGATCCTGAAAGGCATAGCTTTGAGAGTATGAGTAAGAAAATGTTTGGAAAGGAAAAACTTAGAGAGCCTTTTTCTGGCCTTAATTAACTGAAACACAGCTGTACTATCTTCTGCAGATATGGACAGCTACCACGCTGCCATTTTTTTGGTCCTGTGCCTTTGAGAAGCAGCCAAGGTTGCTGTTTCAGTGTTTCTTTGCATCCCTGGTACGGGTTTGCCAGCTTGTGTTGGCCTGTGTGTGGGTTGCAGTGGGTCAGCCAGAGCATTACACCCTCCCCCTTGGCCCTGGGGTGGGCTATGAGCTGGTATATCATGAGCTGAGCTCCCTGAGATAAATCCTAACAAGCCAATCAAAAATCCCATGACTTCAAACTAAATTTGTAAAATGACTTCAAGTTATGCAGAGCTCATATAAAGGATAATTATTTAACTACTCTGGTTTTCGTTAATATCTGCCAGACTAGATCCTGCACACTCTTTCACATTGTTTATTTAGAGCTCTGAACTAATGCTGTTATTTATATATTTTAGAATTAGGAATTGGTTTACAATTAATAATTTGTTTTCTTAAGTGATGCCAGTCCTCAATCATTGTTAATATTTGCCCTTGTTTTCAGTAATTGTATTTCATAATTCTTATAGTACTTTGAATTGCCTGTCTTTTTTAATCATAAAAAGCCTGTAAATGTGTCTGTAGTGTCAACATTTCTGTTTGGGGTTTTTAATTCATTAGAGCACATCACAGGGATTTTGTTTCTAAAGAGTTAGGGAGCAGGGAGAAGTGGTAGTTTTATTTCTGAGGAGATGCCACAAGCCATGAAGTTCATTGAAAAACTTGTGTTGAGCAGCTTAGCATTAATAATTAATCAACCTAATAGGTTAATGCAGTCTGGCCTGGTGTGGGGGGGAAAAGACCAACAACCAGTGTTGTTGTCTATTTAGGCTAATTTTCTATTTCTTTTTTTATTTTTTTAATGCCAGCAACATGGCGAACGCACTTGCAAATGCCATCTGCGAGCGCTGCAGGGGGGGCTTTGCCCCTGCCGAGAAAATTGTCAACAGCAACGGTGAGCTGTACCATGAGCAGTGCTTCGTCTGCGCCCAGTGCTTTCAGCAGTTCCCCGAAGGGCTCTTCTACGAGGTAAGCAGGGCAGAGGACCCCTCCTGTCCCCATACCCCCTTTTGAGCCTTCATTCCCATAGCAGAAGTAGCTACAGGCAGATGGATAACTTCGAAAGTCCCATGGGAGGGTCTGGGCTCTGAAAGAGTATGCCCAGTAAAGGGAGAAAAAAGCCAGAAGCATTTCTGTACTAATTTGGAGGACATCAATGTATATAACCTTTTTTAAATGTGGAGCCTAATGTTATCAGCGCTGAGAGAAAAACTGCTGGGGATTTTTTTCTCAGTGCAGATTTTTTTCCCTGAAATTTGTGAATCTGGTGTATCATACCAGAAATACAGAGAAAAGATACTTCTTAGAGGAGAAAGTCATATAGAGGGGGACTCCAGCATTCTGTGGTCTGTAGGAGGTTTATTGCTGAGTTGAGTGAGTCCAGCTTGGCATGGAAAAAGAGATGATCTGTATGTCAGCATGCTGAGATCCAAACCAGACAGGGCCAGTGTAAGATCAACTCTTGAGTTTAACAGTCCAGAGCATTCAAAATTATCAGTTCTTAACACACTTTCACGGGTTAAAACCTGATCCCATTCATATATCTCAGCTCCAGGACGATTGGCCTTGTCTCAGTAGGGTATTTTGGTATAGGTATCATTTTCTTTTACATTCCCCTATCATGGGGATTCAGAACGTGGCTCAGCACAAAGTGACTTTAGTGAAAGCTCTAGACTGGTTCATAAAATACAAAGTGATTGGTCTAGGGAACAATAGGTGGTATGAGACAGGGAATTACTGTCAGAGATAAGGCCCTGCTCAAGTAGCTTACAGTCCAACTTCCGGGTAGCAGTTACAGGATTTGTGTCATATGATGATCTGAAAAGGAAAATGAGCAGAGCGTAAAAGGAACAATTCTGTGCTCTCACATACAGGTGTCATGCTTTGGCAAGAGCACAATAGTTTATCTTCATAGTAGCATTTCTAATTTTGCAGAGCCATGTTACATGGTGACGAGGAGAGGCTGAGGGAGGAGTGTGGATTGCAAAAGAGACTGGCTAAGGGGATTCCTGGGGATTTGCTTTTTCTCACCTTGTTTGAGGATCAAAAGGCTCTAGGGATAGTGTTGCATAAATTGTAGTAAATCAGCCTCTAGTGTTCCGTAACACATCAAAAGGTGAGCTGCAAGGTAGAATTAATTAAATGCAAACAGAAGAACACCTTCTAGATACTTAACAAGTGGCTTTACAGTTGTTAATACATACTGAGCTGACTCGGTAAAGAGTCCACCCTGACGTGTTAAGACCTGAGGCAAATGTAAAATGATATGAATGTTTCAAAATTAAAATATTTGTAATTATGTTAATAAAATTGTCTTAAACCAATAAAATGTGTTTCCTCTAAATAATGAATACTTTATTAATTCTTTTTCTGACTCAAAAAACAATGAGACATTCCAGGGACCTCTTTCAGAAAGTTGAATGGTCCTTAAAGATAAAAGTTTCAGAAATTGTGCTCTGGGCAGCCTATGTCTCCTAAGGGAAACTGCAGCGGAAAAAGTCCTACTTTTGGACCTAGTTCAGGAATGTTACAGTCTCTCTCTGTTGCTCATGAGTGGCCATACCTGAATCTCTGTGGCAGAGGCAAGTATCCTAGTAATGCTTAGATATATTGGATGGAGGCTTTTTGCTTCCTACTGCTACTTTGTTAACATTCATATTCGTGATGATTGGTCTTTGAAACATGCTGCTCTCAAAGACAGTAAGTCAGAAGTGAGTGCCAGTAGATTGTCCCAGGAATGAAAATAACACTGTGTGCTAAACATGTTTTGGCTAATGTTGCTACTGGTTTTTTTTCAGGCTGACTAGCCTAAGAAATGTTACATAGAAAGTGGAAAGTTTCAGTTAAGGATAGACACTTCTTGCCACAATTATTACACAGGTAAAATAACATTGGATAGGCTGAGGGAGCTGGGCCTGTTCAGACTCAAGAAGAGACAATTGGGAGGGGACCTCATCAACATGTGTAATTACCTGAAGAGGGGGTGTCAAAGGAGGGAGCCAGGTTCTGCCTGGTGGTGCCAAGCAATAGGACAAGAGGTAATGGGCAGAAACTGATGCACAGGAAGTTCTACCTGATCATGGGAAAGAACTTCTTTACTGTGCACTGGTACAGGTTGCCCAGAGAGGTTGTGAAGTCTCCCTCACTGGAGATACTTAAGAATCATCTAGATGCAATTCTGTGCAGTGTGTTCTAGGATGACCTTGCTTGAGCAGGAAGGTTGGACCAGATGACCTCACCTCCAACCTGACCCATTCTGTGATTCTGTGGGAGGAAGGAAAGCCTTGAGCAGGTAGAAGGTGGGCTTAGGTTGGTGAGTGCTCAGGAGTGGCTGACAGTGCTCAGAGGACTGGAGATAGTCTGTATCACTGTCAAGGAAAACAGTGACTGGAGAAGACAGGCAGAACGGACATCTTCCTCAGACTGGTTTAATGCAGTCTTTGAGAAGTTGGATGTGTTTGGAGGTGTGGCCAGGTAATGTGTTTTTCTGAGCAGGTTCCCGTGGGTAAATGCAGGCATTGTTGGTTGCCCAGCATGAGTTCGTGTTTATTGTGTGCCTGGTTTAGCTAAGCTAGTATTTCTTGGAAATTATTTCCAGCTCTTAGCAATTAGGAAGACAAATACAATTTCCCTGCCTATTGCAAGCCTTGCAGAGCTCCTCCAGTTAGTCATTAAGTTGCTTATCACATTTGCCGTCAAACACTGCCATGATAAGCTTCCACGCTGTGTTCCATGGGTGGGGGTGGAACTGGTCAGGCCTCCTGTGCTGCAGGACTTGTCTCTGGGCTGCCTTGCAGGCACCCTGATCAGCACAGCTCGCTGTGGTCTGGCACTGGAGCCAAGTCACTCACAGGCACAAGTGGTGCCCATCCACAGCTTAGAGTCTGCACAGCATCCAGCAGTTTTGTGGATGTCCTCATGAACCTGTGTTAGGAATGATAGTTTGGATTCCTCAGAGCTGTGTGCCTAATGTTGCACAGAAACTGTGGGTAGGGCATATTTGATTTGTGTTCCAGTTTGCTCAGTAACATCATTTTAGCAAGTTTTTTTATGTACTCAACCTAAACAAAAATTAACACAAACACATTCCAGCAGAGTTACCAAACTCCATCCTTTGCTGTTAGGTGTGAAGTGGTAGCAATTCTGGTCTGCTTTTACTCCACCACCTGGAAGGTGTGTATTCCCTAGAGCTGCTATTGTAGAGCCTCTCTACAGGTAGCAGTGCACAGTCCTATACTAATGGCAGAACAGATGGTCAGATTTGTTTCTATTCCAGTTGTACCTCAAGTGTTTTCTTAAAATGGTTTTTACCAAGAGCTACCTTAGAGAAACAATCTCTTAAAGACTCAGTTTTTGTGCATGTCTTTCCACTTAAGTTAGCTAAAAACATGCAGGTAAGCTGGAGGTTATTTCACAGTGAGATGTTTTATGCAGAGCCATTTACTTCATGGACCTTCAGCATGTAACAGTGAAATGACCTTGCTCTTAAACTATGTACTCTAAGTTTTGTTACAGAAGCTCAAGGCTTTCTCTGATAACTACTGGGTCACCCACAAAGGGCAGCACAAATGAGCAGAGAGGTTGAAAATATAAACAAGACTGAATGGGAACCAACCTGCCTGACACAAACAAGAGGGGAAGAAAACCTGTTTGGTCTGTCCAGATCAACATGTGGTGGCTTTGAAATCTAAGCAAACCTAAGCATCCCCCACTGGACCACCTGTTTACATAGAACAGGAAGCTTTCAATTTTTTTTCAGTTTGAAAAGGATTTTATCCAGCAGGAAGCAAGCACAATTCACAATGAACCAGTAATTTCCATTGCTGCTTGAGAAAGTAATAGCTCTGTACCTCTCAATTATTATTTTTTTAAAAGCTGAAATTAAAAAGTAATCTGATTTAGAATAGCACTTGATAAATTTCTGGCAGAGACTTTTGAAAAAGTCTATACTGAGCTAATGTCTTTTCTGTTCCTAATAGGTGCAATTCAGATTGGGAACAGGAATTTTCTAACCTTAAATATCTAGTGACTTTAAAAATGTTTCATTAGATCCCCACCCTGCCAGTTACAAGAGTATGTATTATTTATATTGTATTCAATTCTTGTCATTTCATAGTATAGAACAGGTAAACTTGAAACACATTTCTGTATTTTCTGTCCATGTACAAAACCTTACTTTGTGGGTAGTATTTTATGCTATTCACTTTGTTTTGTCTTAGGCCCAGTAAAAAGAAAAGCGAGGTTTCCTGCTGTCCTCCTTTTTCCACTGTTTTAAACTGAGACATTCAAATCCAAACATTTTATAGAATACCTAATATTGTCTACCTGGTTTTGACATGCTCATTGGCATTGGTGTCTAATAATGATGGTGCCTGAAGGTATCTAAACATTTCCCTTCATTTCAGCGCATACATGCCTGCATGTTTTTACATATTCTTTGGCTAAGCTACTAATTCAGTGCTGTTGAGTCTTTATTCCATATTTTTTTTCTATGAGAGTTTGAACTGTAGCTGAACTTACCTAAGCTGTGATAAAATTCAAATCCCTTAAAATCAATTTAATCTGATTGATGTAGTGAACTTTGCTCCTTAATATTGGATTTGATTGTCTTAAGGGTCTTTCCCAACCTAAATGATTTTATGATTCTCTGAAGTAAGCATCATGAAGGAAAAGGCTTATTTCCCTTCATGTTTTGGCTGTACTGCTCCATAAATTGCAAAGATTTCTGCCCCTGGGTGTTCTTCCTACCCCAACCCCCACCATATGTACTTCCTCTGCTATGCTGGGTCATTCTGGCAGGAAATGTAGAGTGAGGAAGACATCAAATAAGTTTGGGAAAAATGTTGCTCCCCTCCTGCTGGCCAAGCTGTTTGTTAGCTAATTTCCTGCTCAGAATGTGCTTGGTTGCATCAGTTTCAGTAGTCTGTCAAAATTCAGACGTCTCTTGTGATGTAAATGGGTGACAGAAAATGCCTTACACTCTCAGCAGTACTGGAGAAATGGTGTGCTATTAACACTACATGCTAACTAGTAGGTGAATTAAGGGGGGTGGATGTAATGCCTAGCACATGGAGCTCGTGGTCTGGTTTTTTTGTTCAGCCCCTCATGTTTTACTACCTAATTATATCTGGAAACACACCAGGGTGTTAACAGCATTTATGCTAAGTGCATGTTCCTCATCCCTCTAACTCTCAGATCTTTTTCTATTTGCAGTTTGAAGGGAGGAAGTACTGTGAACATGATTTTCAAATGCTTTTTGCCCCTTGCTGCCATCAATGTGGTAAGTTCTAACTCAAGGTGAAATACTTCATACTGATCACAAATGGGAGTGTCACTGGGGAAGATGTGCTGCCCTTATATCTGTTCTCTGGGAGGTGCTCATGTTCAGCTGAGCATCTGAACTTCCAAAATGAACTAGACTTCAGAGAAACTGGGGAGTTGCTTTTTCTAAAGGTCATAAACCAGTAGGATTTAAAAATAAAAGTTTGCATTCTTTTAGTGAGTCATTTAGCTGTTGAGCCAGTGATCCAATGAACAGACCATTCATAAACTCCTGATTATATACACCATTCATGACTCCTGATTATTTATATCTGTACGTCTCTATGTCCTGACATTTGTCCCTTCTCATGTAACTGAAACCCTGCAACAAGACTGTCATCTGCTTTGACTCTTGTAACTCACCTGTGCTGTCCTACTTCACAGAAGCTGAGGCAATCTTCATCATCTGGTGTTATAATCAAGCGATGGTCAGCTGGGCCCCTGCTGATTTTTTTGAAACAAATACCTTTAAGGCTTCAGTGTCTAATGTCCATCTTACGTGATACTGAGGGCTGCTTTTTATTTGCCACTGTTGATGTAAATGCTTGTGTGTCTGCTGTGCTGTAATCACTTGCATGTTTTCTTTTTCCTCTGTGTGTGACACATTTTGCTGGGCCAGAGCTGGGAAGTCATTATTTGACTATTCCTTAAACTGCTCTGGAAGCCCTTGTGTTTCTATGGCACCTTTGGCAAGGTGCTAAAGCTTTAACTTATCTCAGTGAGGCTATTCCTCATGTGGAGGGTGAGGTTGAACACCAAGGAAGAGGGAAGCAGATGCTATGGAACAATGAATTTAAGGCTGCTGACGTGAACAAGCAGGGGAAGAGGAAGAAATGAGTTGGTGGCAATTTGTGAGGAGCTATGCTGCCTGTCTCTCCAGGATTTCTCCTGCACAATTGGCACAGCTTCCCCTTCTCCTATCCTGTTTCCTGGTATTGCCAGCTCCCTTACGACCTCATCAAGGTCCTGCCTGGAGCTGGGCTTTTCCACTGCTTGTACTTAATAAACACAGACAAAGTCAATGGGGCTGTTGTCAACGATGAAGCCTTGAGCATTCCTGACATTTCTGGAGTCCATCAGATTTTGTTCTTGAAAAGCTATGACTTCATGGGAATGCTACAGAGTTGCGTGCTGGATGTTATCGTCCCCATCGGTTACCTGCCTGATCGCTCTCCTTTGGCAGCTCTTGGAGTTGTTCTCCAGAGCCAGAACTCAGCCTCCAACAGCAGTGGGAAGCTGAGCTCCCAACACATTTTGCACTGCTCAGGGCCTCTGGCTACACTGTGCATCAGCATAGAGATACAACTAAATCAGGCATGTGATGGACATCACTCCACTGCCTGTGCAGTACAGTCACACTAAAAACACTAGTTCTCACACTATTTTTTTAACGCCTTATGAGACAGGACTCCCTGTAGTAGGTCAGAAGTTGTGTGTGTTGGATTGACTGTTCTGCAACTTCACTGCACCTTTGCATTTGTACTCCGTGGGAGTTTTTTTGCAGGAGGTCCACAGCCACCCAAGCTCAGTTCTATTGTGCTTGAGTATAGAATACCTTCAAGGCTTGGTCCTAGTGGAGTAGAACCCCCTGCTATGTACATGGCAAGTTAAAACTGTCATATTCTTAAAGAAAAGAAGGAGAAAGATGATTAGGACACAAGAAAGCCCTTTTTATATGAAGTACTCCATAAATTTCTTAACAGCCTGAGAAGAGATAAGTAAAAACAGCGAAGGGACCAAAACAGGATTATTGCAGAGAGAAGGTGGAGTGTGCATGTAGAAGGACTTGTATGTAAAGAGCAGAAGGTCCTTCATCAGCAAAGATGTTTTCTTCTGACCCATAGCAAAAAACAACAAACAAACCCAAATTCCAGGGTTTGGAATCAGAACTGCGATATTGAAAGCAATGTGTCCCCCCAGATTTTGGGGTAAGAAAAGGAATGATGATTGTAGTCATTGTAGTGATTAATTTGTAGGTTACTTTTAACTTTGTCTAGTATGGTATTTTACATCCTGGTGTTGTGTTTCTTACAGGTGAGTTCATTATTGGTCGTGTTATTAAAGCCATGAACAATAGCTGGCATCCAGAGTGCTTCTGCTGTGATATCTGCCAAGTAGTATTGGCTGATATTGGATTTGTCAAGAATGCTGGCAGGTAAATCTCCACCCTTCCTTCTGTTAACTGATCATAAATTAAATGAACTAATAGCAGGACTGAGAGGTTTTGGTCCCTGAAGCTTTCCAGCTCAGATGGAGCAACTGAAGTATTTTCTGTGAGAAGAAAGTCTAAGAGTGCATCACAAAACCAAGAATGAGTATCTTAAAATACTAACATTTTACCTACCTCAACACTAAGTTTCATGGCAAACATTTTCTTTATCCGGTGACATTTTGGGACCATCATTATATGTAATAAGAGAGAAAACATTCAGATACAGAAGCATTGTCCTTTTTTAATATAAAAATGTTTACTTCCTTTTTCCAAGTTGGTTCTCCAATTTTGGTCTAGTTTGGCACCATATTTATTAATAATTGCGTAACGTTCAGTAGGACCCTTCACAGAGTAGGATATTTTTGCCAGCTACGATCAAAAGAATGTTTTACAAGTGGATTATATGGCCATTGCCTTCTTATGTATAATACAATATACAGAATTATCTACAGAAGCAGGACCTGTGTGCTCATCCCGCTTCCAGTCTAAATTTTTAAGATTTTGAAAGTAAAACATTCAGGAATGAGAATCTATAAGAAACTTTGTTTTCTGTGTTTTAACACAGCTTTAACTCAGCTGAGCTGAAGAAATCATACACCTGTGGTGCCAGTTTAGCAAGGAAGTTGTTTTAACAAGACTTGATAAAGAACTGATTGAAATGAGGTTCTGAGAGATTTTTGGTTTATATTTTGCACTGTAGTACCTGGTAGCAATACTTACCTCTCTTTTTTTATGCTGTTTCAGACATCTCTGCCGTCCGTGCCATAACAGGGAAAAAGCCAGAGGCCTGGGAAAGTACATTTGCCAGAAGTGTCATGCCATTATTGACGAACAGCCTCTCATATTCAAAAATGATCCTTATCACCCTGATCATTTCAACTGTGCAAATTGCGGGTAACTTGAGTTCTGCAAAGGGAAACAGGAAAATGCTGGGCTTATTTGCTTCATCAGTTTACATCTTACAGTGAAAACTTGTCCTGTACAACTGACAAGAGGTGGTGGGGTTTGGATGTCTTATGGCCAGATGTGTTACTACATTTGGCTTGGTGGGGTTCAAACAACAGCTGACCTGCTGGGGACTAAAGAAAGATTGGACTCTGCAGGACAAGGTGGTACCTTACAAAATACAAAGTATCAACACAGATACCATTTCTATAGTAGTGAAATAGTAGAAGCTCACTATTTTGCTAGGAGGGGAAGAGAAGTGGTTCTCTGTTGTTGCTTTAATTACTATCTTGCCTACGTTTTTTTTTAAGTTCAACAACACCCAAACTTTGTTCTCTCTTTTTAAAACCTATCTTTTTTAGAAGCCTTCTCCCATCTCATTTTATCATCTTCTGCAACTGCAGCACATGAAACTGCACATTTCTACGTCCTGCACTGATGCAGAGATGTAGGATGAGCATTGGAGCATGGAGCATTGTAGGACATAGCATGGATTCTTAGTTGTTTATTTCTGCTGCAAAGGAAGCTATTATTTCAGTGCCATAGCAAAGGCTGATTTGAATAACAGTGTGGAGTGTTGTATCAGTGCAACCAGTTGAGAATATTAGTGATTACAGTCACTTTCAAGGTTTAGCTGTTCTCAGTATCTAACCATGCAAATTATGTAGAGTTTATAAGATTCTGCAATGGGAAATGAATAAGCCTAGCTCATGTGGGTCTGTAGTTCTCTTTCTCTGAAGTTCGATACAAGGAAAATGTAACTAGATATAGGGGACTACATTTTACTTTCAGTTACAGTTATGCAAATCTAAAATAATCTGGTGATAAGTGCCAGAATATAAATCAAACATCTGCAGCTTTCACACACAGATTTGTGCTGCTTAAGCGGAATGACAATAGCTCAGTAGCTGTTTCCAGAGAGACTCGGTGCACCTCGCTTTGCAGCCTGGTCTCAGTTTACTGTGATCAGGCTTGAACTATGTTGAACTATGTTATATTTGATGCTGCTGCATTACTGTAGTATAAATATAATTTCTAAAGCAAATGATAAAATTTTTTTTTCACTTCAGAAACTCTCAAGAGTTGACATTTTTGAGTGCCTTTATTCATGCTCTCAATTAATTAACTTCTGAACAGGAAGGAACTTACTGCTGATGCTCGTGAGCTGAAGGGAGAACTCTACTGCTTACCCTGCCATGACAAAATGGGTGTCCCCATCTGTGGGGCATGTAGGAGACCAATTGAAGGCCGTGTGGTAAATGCTATGGGCAAACAATGGCATGTGGAGGTAAACATCAGATGCTATACAATGTCTCTTACAAACGTAAACCTTAGCATATTTATCTGTGATTTTGCTGATCAAGTTCAGTGAAAGGATTCTCAAAGTTTGCAGCAATAATTAAAAATGCCTTCTCCAAATCCCTCTTCAACCTTATTGTGGCTGGTCTTCCACTGTGAAATAGGAGTTGTTTCCTACCTTACAGAGAGCTTTGACTGTGAAACTAAAATCAGTAATCAAAAGAAGCACAGCGAGGTCCTTACAAAAGAAAGTTTCAGAGCTCAAAGCCGTACATGTGGAAAGGCAATCAAATCTGTGGCAACCATCTTACTAAGCATCATAATACCCTTAGGTCTTCCATAGTCACCTGCCATGTACGTATTTCTTTAACAGTTCACCTGAGAGTTCATATTTCAAGGCCACATACAAGATTTAGTTCCACATCTTCTATTTTAATTAGATAAATTGTTTATTCCTTTTGTTGTTTTGAAAGTCTCCTCTAGGAAATGCTTTCTTCACAAGGGTGTAATGATAATGCAGATTATTTAATAACTCTTAATTCTGTTCATTGATAAAAAATGAGAATCCATTGCTTGATTTTTTTTGTAACTTTTGGATTGAAATGTTGAAGACATTAAAAGAAATATTATTTTAATGGTCTAAATGTAGAAACAAAAGGTTTAACTCTGCTTTTCAAGATGGCTCAGTAGACTTCAGCCATGTTCAAGTAGTGGACGTGGTTAGTTTGCTTTCTAGAAAAAATAATGTTACTTCCAAAAGATAAAAAAATGTATTGTAATTTTCTTTGTAGCATTTTGTTTGTGCAAAATGTGAAAAACCATTCCTGGGCCATCGTCATTATGAGAGAAAAGGCCTGGCATATTGTGAAACCCACTACAATCAGGTAAGGTTGCATATTTTTAAAAATGGCATTAATTGGTAAGCTCACAAATTGGTTTTATTAGATAGAGATGTAAAACCATGGACATTCTTCTGTTTTGTTAAAGGCACCTGTGGATGTAATGGCAATTAGCAAATGTTCTGTTGCATTTAATTTATACAGGTTTCCCTATTCATCTGTGTGGCATTAAAAAAGAAAGCTGCAGGTATTTCACAAAGGCTGGCCAGGATAATCAGTATCAAGTTGTTCTTCAAGCCTAGTGGTACTTAAGTAGAGCTGTTATGGCTTTGACATGTCTGTGGATCAGAGCAGCTAATGACACCTAATCTCTCCTAAGAAGTTAAAGAAGATTTTGCCACTCAGTAACTGTGGTTGGAGGCCCCAGTGAGTGGTGTGGGTTTCCCTGCAGCTGCTGCTCTAAGACACTGCGTGTTGATACATGCTGTTACTCAGTCATTAGTTTGATGAAGACTTCTAAGACTAAATTTGTCAGAAGACACCCTCTAGTGACCACTTGCATTTATGTAGGAATTCCATGTCACGGTACCACCTCTCTCCAGACACCCTTGGATGTGGAGTCCAGCACCACAATGCACAGACCTTTTTTCCTTTGGAAGCCACCTGTGTCGTGTCACATGCACCTCCTTGCTTACATAAATACATGAGGAGGGCTTACACTTGGGAGTTGTAAGGCATCTGCTAATTACAGATGGATTCTTAATTAGCCCTTAGTGATGAAGGGCAGATGATTGGTGCTGGCACACTTGCAGGCTGTAAATGCTGTGACGTTCATAGTAAGTGTTGCAGCTGGAATGGGGCAAGTGCATACACCAGACAAGAGCTGTAAGTAGAGTGGATGTCTTTTCCTAGGTTAACTACTACAGTTAGAAAAAATACATGAAGTTTTTGGCACTTCTTGTTATATTGTGGACAAATGTTAAGCCTGGAAAAAGAAGTAATATTTTTGTCCTAAATTTTCCTTTTTTTTTTAATAAAGATAAAATTTTCTTACAGTTACAGCAATACATTGTTTTAGTCATGCATGTAAGTTCAAATGTTACATTTTTTGGTTAGTAACAATATGTTTATGACACCAACTGCTGTATTTCAAACCTTCAGGATTAGAGAAATCTTGAAACAAAACAAAATCATACTTACAGAGAATCAAAGGTAAATAAATGTTTTCAGCTTTAATATTATCAAGACTTTTTGTGATGAGATGATGCAAAATGTACTTGTAAAACCAAACCAGACTTGCCAGCATTCTCTTTATTTCACTGGAATAAACAGGAAAGCGATTGTTCCCATCAGCTGAAACATAGTTATTTCGCTAGTTCGAGAAGTTACCCTCAATAAAATGATTATATTAAAAATTTATTGCTTCTCTTTCCTCTTCAGCTATTTGGTGATGTTTGTTTCCATTGCAACCGTGTGATTGAAGGAGATGGTAAGCACTTTTCTGTTTCCTTAATGTTCCTTTTTGATGGAAGTTCTCTTTAAAAGTGAAAGTAAGGGGGAAACAGCCCTGTTTTCATTAAAACAAAAACAGACGTTCTCTTGACCAGAAATTCAATTAGAGCCGATTAGTCAGAGACCAAATGGCAGGAAAACCTTACATCATTTCATGATGGTAGAAGACCACCCCATGGCCAAAGAGAACTGTGAAACCCCTTTTAGTGACATGCAAAGGCCAGAGATGCTGGAAGATGCTCAGAAGTGACTTCCTGCCACACCATCTTCAAAAAAGAACACATGCAAGGGTGAGAATGAGCATACAGTCATCTCCACAAATGAATTTGTAGATCATGAGCCAAATTTGAAAAAAATATTTAGATACTGAAAGACATAGGTGGGCACTGTTGGGAATTTTTTTAAAATGTCTTGTTCCCATTATGTCAGTTTAAATCCTGGAGATATTTACCTATCTATTGCAGGCACCTGTCTTTTGAAAATCTAGGCTTATGATAATGTCACAAAACCAGGAATGATCATACTTGGAAATATATGTCCTGTAAAGGCAGAACTGCAAGTAATTTGTTTGTTTTGTTATTGTTTGATTGGGTTTTTTGGGAGAAATGGGTGGTTTTGAGGGGTTTTTTTTGATAAGTAGCTCTGATAAAATGCCAAAAGCAAATTATTCTACTTGAAATAATGTGACATTATGTGCCTATTTACCCCGTCCAAAGTAAATACTATATTAGCCTTATCTAAGCCAAAGCCATTAGCAAAGTAGGAGGAAGCTTTGAACATTCAAAAAGAGACATAAACTATTTTATAGTCATGTAACTCTAGGGTAAGACATACATTCCGTACATGTGCTTTCCCCACATTTTCTGGACTGCACTATACCTGCAGAATGACAATCCAAAATGCTCTAGAGGAAAGAGTCCTCATTTTCAGTAAAATTCTACTGGGATGAGCAGAACCGGAACTTTCCTGATAACTACATCTCTATATGATTCTAATCTTTCACCATATAATCTGATGCCCATATTGTAAGTTTTGGTCTCTGAACTGAACAGAATATAGTATACACTATTTTTATTTTCAGTGTGTGTCTTCAATTACATTTCTTCTTTCATTTCTGCACACAAATTTGAGTCAGCTGTCACAAATTTGGTGTCCAGTATTGTTCTCTGGTGAAATGAATATTTGTGGCAGCAGTTTTTCAGGAAGGTATCTATGACTGCATTCCTAAGGTTGCTTGGGAGCAAAGACTTTCATCGGTCTAGTATTATTCTGGAAAGTAATGGAATAACTATGTATCTGTGGACATGCTTGCCCCACAGTGCAGGAAAAACCCTCTGCATGACAATGCTTTGGTTCTCCTTGTTGTTGACAAAATACTGTGAGAAAAACATTGAGAAATTGAATGAGAAAAACATTATAAGAAAAATATTGTCCCGCATTCTCTAACTTAGGAAAATTTTGCCAGGGAAAACTGGAAAGCTGTACTGAGAGGAAGAACAGGAATGGGATTTACCTACAGAACAAATAGAAAACAGTTACTTTCTCTGCAAAGCAAAGAATAAAAACAGTCCCTAGTTTGTTTCACCTTGGTAGTGCTGATTTACCAGCAGTGTCCTGGCTGCTGGCTTCACATTATTTTCTTCAGCTGAGCAAGTGCAACTGTTGATTGCAGTGCAGTCTGAACTGGATCTGAGAAATGAAACGGAATGAAAACATAACCACAATTTTGCTGGATTGCTCTTCAGCTGGAAGCATTTCCTGATTAAGTTGGAATCCAGCCTCACAGAACCATTGCCTGAGATAAGCTGGGTATGAGATGAAGTGGAAGCAAAAAATAGGAGGCAGAAATAGGTTAAGCTGGTCTTGCCTCAGAGACAGCTGTATCAATGCTTCACAGTCCTGCTTCATTACACTCTAAAATGTGCCTCGCTAGTCTGGCCATGTTATCGTTATGGTCCTTAATACTTGATACAAGAAGCAATGACTGTTCTCCACATCTCATGAATATGTAAGCTTAAAATTTTTGTAATCACTTTTTTTTTAATTGGTAATGCTAATGATTTCTTTTTTCCCCATCTCCCTAGTTGTGTCTGCTCTGAATAAGGCATGGTGTGTGAACTGTTTCGCTTGTTCAACTTGCAACACTAAGTTAACCCTCAAGTAAGTTTATGGATAAGTGTGATGTCTTCCAAACAAGTCAGTGGTTCTCTTCAAAGCGTAGATGTTGCTATAGTGTAGCTGCTACTGTATGAAAAACATGTAAGCAGCATTGAGGAAATAAGTGCCTCTCTCTTCCTCTTGCTCCACTTAATACTTTACATCTCTTTCAGCTGTCTCTTCAGGTCTTCCTTCAGTTAGTCTTCCTAACTCTTCTCCTTTTCCATCCTTTATTTTTTCTCATTTAACTCTAAAGGGATAAGTTTGTTGAAATTGATCTAAAACCTGTCTGCAAACACTGTTATGAGAAAATGCCAGATGAATTTAAGCGACGACTTGCCAAACGGGAACGTGAAGCAAAGGATAAAGAGAAGCAGAAAAAGAAAAAGCCAATCTGTTTGTAAACTTCTTTTCCTTTTCACCGCCAGCTCTGCTCCTTTCTTCTTTGGTTAGTCCTAAGGATGCTTTATTTGCACTTTGCATGAACTTATGGCAGTCAAAACCAAAACATCTTTCAGGCAACTGCAACTTGAAATATTAACTTGTTATTCCATTATCTTATGTTTAGTCTACAATTAAGTTTGAAAGGCTTTCTAAATGACATGGTTAATAAATATGGGCATTTGGGTAAAATCTGTGTAACTTACTCAAACAGGGTATTGTAATCACTGTCTACAGTGTATATAACCTTGTAACTTAATGTATATGTATAAATTGGGGGGTTAATTTTTTGCTTGTGTGCAATGTAATAGGAGATTTTTTTTTAATTCTTTTTTTCACTATCTCATCCGCTAAAACTTTGTTTTTTTGCTTTGTTGTCTTAGGAATAAATTTGTTGAGTTTGATATGAAGCCTGTCTGCAAAAAGTGTTACGAGAAGTTTCCTCTAGAGCTGAAGAAAAGACTGAAGAAATTAGCTGAAACTTTGGGAAGGAAGTAAAGACATCATCTACTCTCCTCTTCCTTTGTGAAAATCTTATAGATATTACTTGGTGGGGGGCTGGGGAGGAGAGTTGCTGCTTTGAGGCTGCAGTCAGACAACAAATGCTGATGTATACCTTCTATCAACCAAAAATACATTAAGATTCTCTGTTCTCTACACATGTATGCTTACTTGTTCACAAACCGTACTTCCAAAATAAGTACCAGCTGACCTGAAAGGTTTCTGACCAATAATGCCATTGTACTGATGCAGGTGGCCTGTTCTGTACACTAACTCTCTGCAGAACTTTTCAGAGAGAGAAAATTTACTTGTGAACACCACCTGTGAAAACAAGCTTTGCAAAAGTGCCCAACTTTAGGGACGTGTATTGTCATTTATGTTAGTGAAAATATTAACCTTCGTATTAAGCATGCAGACAAAACTTGCCCCGCTCAAGGGCAGGAAACCAGTATACTTTGCCTCATGGAAAAATTCACACTTGCATTTCAGGCCGAGTCATCTCATTAAGGAGCCTTGTTTGAGATGGTTTGAAAACTATCAGATCTCTAAATACAGCCACTGTACAAATGACATACTTCTGATAGATGATGCTTACATGATGAATGTTTCTACATTGGGCTTAGCATGAGATACTTACATAAAATGTATTCCTATTGCAAGAAATGAGCATACTCAGAACGACTTGAATTTTGCTATATTCCACTTAAAATAACACATTAACATCTATATATGCTTTTGCATTCTATTTACTTTTTGTGCCTTATTCTGCTGGACCATACATACCAGTGTACCATTAAATATATATAGTTTTATTTTTTATTTCATATTTTTATGCAGAAACTATATAGAAGGTATTTTCAGAAGATAACATACTTTGCCTTAATTATACAGGATGCAAGAAGCATTTTATTTGAAATGTGAACATCTGTATTTAAAATTTAGCTTCTAGACTTCACTGATTTTCAGAACAATACTGCAAATGTGTATTTCAATTAACTGGCAATACTACTTTTACACCTCTGAGTGTAAATATGCAAGGTTTGATCCTGCTAGGATCTACTTCTTTGGCCATCCTCAAGGACTGAGCTTACAACTAATCAAAATTCTTTATAACATACATTTAATTGTTTTATACTATTGAGTTCTGTCCATGCAAATTTCTTTTATTTTTCCCTTTCTTATAGAAAATACAGCTACTTAGGTCTTCTTGATGGTACGAAGTATGCAAACTTTTTTTTTTATTTTTGTACCTTAGTGACTTAAACAGATTCTATGTAATTACATAACAGGAACTAAAATTTTCTTTCCTGTTTATGAAAAATTAGTTACTTTAAAACATCTGCTTTCCTGTGTCATCAATAAAGGCCATGTTATTAAACCTTGTATTGCCTCTCTGAAATAAATGCTTGAGATGGGTGGGAAAGCAGTAAGACTATCTTGCTTCCCTGACCTTTTACCTGTGACTATGTAAATACTTCCTTATTATCCTGATTTAAAGGAGACATATGCCTTTCCTAAAGGCATATGTCTGTAGGTAGTTCTAAGGTTCATAAAAGAAATCACAGTCTGTTTCATAAAGAACAGCTTGATTCTTCTGGATATTTTCTGAATTGGCAGAGTCACTAGGTTTTCCTAAAGAAAGTATCTTGTCTGAGTGTAAAACATACACCCTCCTGTTAACTTTTTGTCTCCTGTTTTCACTGTAATGAAACTGTCACCCCAAACTTCCAGTTTATTGCTAGGTGTAGGGTATTTTTTGACTCTTTTATCCTACATAATTATTGATTGCCCTAAGATTCATAAATATAGTCCCTGACTTTGTTGAAGACTACAAAACCTTAAAATGCCCCTCAAAAATTGTTTACTTAACAAGCACAGTAGCCCTGTTGAAGTTTTGGACTGTGCCATGGATTCAGTAGACCATACTCTTGCTTCCTCCTGAAGTTACAACTGACTTCTAGGTTTTTCATGCTACACTGACTGTACATCTCTTCCTTCAGCCTATGTGTGCCCAGCCTTACTGCTCAGAGTTGGGAAGGGTCACTAGCCCCAAGGCTAAATGGCAAGATCTGGCTCACATCCACATTGCTCAGGGCTACGTCCTTCTGCAGCACAGTGGCCTTGGATTTGCCCTCCACTCTGGTGGCCCTTGGGGCCTGACACAGGCTGGGTTTTTCCATTTCCAAGTTCCTGATGGTGAACGCTGTGCTGCAGTTCACCAAGGCAGCACCTTCTGTTCCATGAACTCTAGAGTGTGTATGTCAGACCTCATGATGTGACACTGAAAGCATCTGGGGGTACTTGAGGGTTCAAAGCCTGGTGAAGCATGGAAAAATGTTGGTTGGAAGGGACCACTAGAGATCAGCCCAGCCATCTGCTCAGAGTGGGTCTAACTTCAGAGTTGAATCAGTGCAGAAGGTCTTGCTTGGCCAAACTGCGAACATCACCATGCAAGGAGATTTCACAGGCCTTTCTGGATAGTATGTTTCAGTGCTTCATCACCCTCATGGTGCAAATATTATTACTGGAGTCCTAGCTCAAGTGGAGAGTTCCCCAAATCCATACTGCTCTCCTGGGAGCTGTCTTTGGCATGAACTGTCATTGATATAATACCCCTGGACATTGTCATGAACAGGATTAATTAAAAGCAGTTGCAAAGCAGAGCCAAGGAGCAAGCTAGCAATTAGGCAGCCTGCACAATTACACGTCTGATGTTGATGATCACTTCCTGGCCCAACAGTATTATAAATATTTTGCATAGCTGCACATACTTTCCTGAAAGAGGCAGAGTCTAGTACTGTTTTTCTACCCATGACCCCTATAAGGTCTGTCAAGGAGTCCATGAGCCTGGGATTTGGGAACGGATGCCTCAGAAGCTTTGTCCCTTTCTGCTGCACGGATCAATTATGCACAGGCAAGAGAGGCTCCTTTACAAAGCCTGCTTAGGCTAACAGTAGGGAGCACTCCAGAAAGCCCAATGGATGTTGCTGTAGGGGGAAGAGCTGAGCCTAAAGCCTTTCTGCTGCCGGCCGTGGCACATCCTGTGCTCCGTTCCAATGGACAGGTACCATGCTGGGCTGAGCACAGTCAGGTTGCAGGGCTATGGATGCTGAAAAAGCTTCAGCAGAGAATTTCTTCAGCTCTCTGCAGCATTTTTGTGAGAGTTCTGTCTTTCCCATGCAAGTAACTCAAAACAATGATACAGTTTTGTAAACTTCTTGCAGCTGCAGGTTGTTTTGACTGATTGTTATGGTTCTAACTAGAAAAACATTCAGAGATGGGTGTCTTAGAACTTGACCAATCCCCTTAAGGGGCGGATAGCAAAAAACCAATTACCTTATGCCATTTAATACACTTTGCGAACTAACATATAAAAGCCTTCTGAGAATTCATTAAAGCGCTTCCATCTATCCCTGAGCCTGGACTCTTGTGTCATTTCTCTGCTCGTCCGTGGGGAAAACAACGACACAGGGCCAGCTCTCAAGTCAGCGCTGTCCTGCCCGGTGCTGTGACCAGCAGGGACAACACAGGGGGTGCCACTTCCACAGCGATGGGTGAGACAGTGACCACTGCCAAAGTACTGGACCTGGTCTATATGAAGGCAGTTTCCCATGCCTCCCCATCAGCTGAAGAGCAATAATACTCTCCAATGAGCTGAGTAAACTCCAGTGTTCTCCTCTGCACCAGCACCAACACTTCTATTACTTAGCCTGGCAGGTGCAGATAATAAATTGTTTGGTAATCCCAGCTGCAGGCACTCCATTAAAAAGTACAGAGAAAAAAAAAGATTTTTTTTTGTAGAACTAAATCCAAGGTCTAAATAAATCACCGTTAATAGAAGAAAGAATAAAAGAATTGATTAATTCTTTCAGTCAAGGTCTTACATGGATGTTGCTGGTATTAAAAGTTGGCTATGTTTCCTTATTTTTCCTGCAAAGAGGGAAGAGCTGTGGGGCTATCAGTATATTTTAGGCGTAGCAGGAATCCTGTGACTGTCAACGGGTTGTTTGAGATTGAGAACTGGAGAAATTTTTAATTACACTTCTTCAGAGACATGGCCCACTGGCCTCATTTTGACCAAAGCATCTGAACTGGCAGGAAAGATGGCTAATTCCAGTGAGTACAGTCTGAGGCTTCCTGCTGGGAATTTCACCACAGGGCTACCATTCTCAAGCCACCAAACCCGTACAACTACAACTTGCAAATCTGTCCTGCCTTGAGGGTTGCTGGTCCATCTTTTAGTCCATGTTCCCAGCTGTGCTTTAGAGCTTAATTGTTTAATTACACTATTCACAGTGCCTGGAAAAAAAGGTTTGTCACCACAGCTGCTACAATATTTGGAGATTCATTTTCTAGAGCATTGGACCTCAGTAAGAAGGCCTTTATGCTTACGGATTAAATTTATTGTTGCTCTGAACCACGAAGTATAGAATCATAGAATGTTTGCGTTGGAAGGGAACTTAAAGATCTAGTCCCAAGCCCCTGCCATGGGGCACACTTCCCACTAGGCCAGGTTGCTCAGAGCTCCATCCAACCCAGCCTTGAAAACTGCCAAGGATGGGGCATCCACAACCTCTCTGGGCAATATGTGCCAGTGCCCCACTACCATCACAGTGAAGAATTTCTTCCTTGTATCTAACCTAAATTGCTCCTCTTTTAATTATACCCATTACTCCTTCTCCTATCACTGCAGTTCCTGACAGAGTCCGTCTCCTGCTTCCCTGTAGGCCCCTTCAGATCCTGGAAGGTTGCTGTGAGGTGTCCACACAACCTTCTCTTCTCCAAGCTGCACAGCCCCAACTTCCTCACCCTGTCTTCGTAGGGAAGATGCTCCAGTCCTCCTGTCAGCTTCGTGTCTCTCCTCTGGACTTGCTCCAACAGTTCCATGTCCTTCTCATGATGAGGGCGCCAGAACTGTTACTTAGCTTTAGGTAAAAATTTGCTTATATATGTACATATATATACACACACACATATATAGTATATTATTTAGGTGATAAATATATTATCACCGATATATAGTTATATATTACTGAGGTGAGTTTATTATAGTTTTAGGTGAGAAAATGCTACAACTTAGTTTCTCACAAGCAATTTCCCACGACAGATTTTCTACCCTCGCTCTCTCCCATCCCCGTGCGCATGCGCGGGCCCGGCCAGGTCCCGCCCCCCGGCCGTTGATATGGGGGCGGGGGCCGGGTACGCGCCGGGGCTGCGCGCGCCGCACGGCTGAGCGGGAACTTGCGTAACGTGCGGCGGCCGCGTCGCTCCTGCGCTTCCTTCCTCCTTCCCTCCTCCTTCCCCTCCGCAGGCGCCGGGCCGGCCGGGAAGGCGCGTTCCGCCGGGACAGAGGCCGGGCGCGGCCCCTGCCGCCGCGGCGGCGCCATGATGAGGCGAACGAAGCCCGAGGTGGAGCGCTACGTCGCTTCCCTGCAGGCCGCGGCTCCGTCCCCCAGAGAGGTAAGCGCGGCCTCGCGTTCCCCGCCCTCGCCGGGCCCGGGGGGCGCTGCGGCCGCTCCGTGCGGCCGGTGTGGGGCCCCTTCTCCGCCCGCCTCGCGTGGGGCGGTGGCGGCCCCGCCGCGCGTCCTGAGGGGCTGCCGCCCCCCGTGCCGCGGGGAGGCCTAGCTGCCGCCGGGCTGGGGGGCGGCTGCGCTCGCTGCCCCTGCGCTGCCGGGCTGGGGGGTGGCTGCTCTCTGCGGACTCCCCGCGCCGAGCGCGGCGCATCGCTGCTGGGGTTTGGTCTGCTTGGCCCGTCCTCATTCGTGGCGGTAACAGAAAAAAGGATCCTTCTCTGGAGGGATGTGTTTCTGGAGACGCTCAAACCCCACTTGGACGCGCCTGTATCACCTTCCCTAGGTTACCAAGCCTTGGGAGGGTGTTGGAGTAGATGATCTCTAGAGGTGTCTTCCATTCCTGACTGTTCTGATATTCTGTGAGTTATAGTGTAGTTGGGAGTATTTCTGAGCGCGTATTTGCTCAGGGTCTCTGTAAATCGAGTGAGGTAGGGGAAGCTATGAGGAACGACCAAGGGGTTTTGCGTACTGGGGGCGCTTTCCCTAACCGGGAGCGGTGGTTTACCAGAGCTGTGCACCTGTATTTTACAACTGGTGAGCCCTAGTGTAGTTTTAAGGAGTCCACCAGTTCTCTGAGTACAGAATTCTTCGGTTTTGTGAGAGTTTAGTTCCTGTCTTTCCCTAGTTTCATTTCTCAGAAAAAGATTCCCGAGTTTCGTTTTTTTCAGAAGAAGAATGTAAACAAGGAACATGTGGAACACTTTCAGTTTTGTTTTATGTGCGGTATCAATAATATTCTTGTCTTTGTAGCAGTATTAAGAAAGGAAGAAATGGGAGAAAATAATCTTTCTATTGTATTTTAGTAACTGGACAGAAGGATAAGGAACTCTGCATGACTTATTACCATTTTTCATAATATCTGGAAGAGGATCACAGTGAGCAGTCTGATGCAATTCATGGGAGCTATTTAATCCTGAAAGATCCTGTTCTACTGCTCTTGAATTGATTTTTTTTTGAGTTAGAATATTCAGCACTGTATTGTGTAGCATGAATACATCCGTGTTCACCATTATGCAGTAGGGCCTTTATGCAGGCCTTGTGTACATCATCATTATTTGTATCTCTTTCCCGACAGCAACAGAGTTGTTCTGTGGCTTAATTGATTTGGGTGCTGTTTAGAGCAGACAATGTCAAGGGCATGACTCTCAGGATCGTCGGTGCTGTTTAATTGTTTTGATATTCCTACTGAACTCAACAACAAAATAAATCCTCTACTGTTGTGCTTAAGACCAACTGGTTCATATTTACTTGTTTAGAGTTTTTTTTAACAAAGTAGTACTTACAAAAATTGTATAAGCACAGTCAGTGGTGGAAAATGTTACTGATTTTCCTGTTATGATGATTTAAGGAGGGGGGTGTTTATAAAGTTACAGAGCATTTATTTTGAGGTTTCTTTTCATCCATGTTTAAAAGGAGATGCCAAATGCAGCTCCACTCTGGCATATTTCAGTGTTTCCCTTTTATAACAGGCTTCAAAACTACCTTCAAAAAGTCTGGAAACTTGAGGTATCCTAGGAGGCCTGCTTTCATTTTTAACTGCTTTTTAAATTTTTTCATGAATAACAGTGGTGAGAGAGAGAGGGAGACTTGTAATTCAAGTGAATTCAAAATGTACACACTTGTTTAGAATCTTAGATGTAACTAGCTCCAGTATTTCTTGGTTCAAAAACAAAATTTGGTTTTGAACTGATATTGAGAGCTCAAGCTTTAAATTTGTCTGGTTTACTTCTACATTTTTGATTGTAACTTTGTCAGTTCTTTAACTCACTCCTTTCACTTTTCCTCCTGATCATGCTTATGCCACCTTGGCTTCTTTGTTACTTCCTTGTTCTACCTCCCAAAAAATACCTTTGGAGATGTTTTGCCTCTTGCTCATAGAGTGTGTATGTTAAAGTTATTTTAGTCAGAAATAAACTACTGCATAAATGCATTTCTTTCCCAAACTGAGGATGACTTAAGCGAAAGTTGCTTTTTCCTCAAGTATACTTTAACATTAGTGTCTAATGACAGTGCACTACAATAGGGCTAAATGACAGATCTCTCTTGATTTGTAGAGTGTCTTTTCCTTGCTATATTGCAAAGGAATAAATTAAATGTAGGTGACCCTATTCTTCTGCTCTCTTTAATGAGTGGTGTATGAAATACCACGTGTATAAAGGCTTGTTGCTTTCTTCTCTTGTAATCTCTGTTTTCCTAGTAGCCTTTTTGTACCAGAAACTTTTATTCTTTTCGTTCTTAAACCTACATCTTTCAGAAACAAACCCCTATATATGATGAGTGGATTTGAGCTGATAACAAATCATCAGATTCAGTCACTTGAGTATTAGGCATTGCTGAAAAGAAAGGTCACTCGTTAGGGAATTACTTTTGAAGTGCCAAATGTCTAAAGTGTGTTTGTCATGGTTTTTCTCCTTCAGAAATCGATGAAAGGATTCCTCTTTGCTAAGCTGTATTTTGAAATAAAAGAATATGAACTTGCTAAAAGGTAACATGCACTGATGGACATTTGTTTTTTTGTTCTCTAAAGTGTAAAAGAAAAGCTATGTTTATATGAAGTAGACCAAAGAAACCAAGATGAATATCATGCCATGTTAAGCTAGCGGTCAATGTGGATATTGAGTTCTATTTAAATCTCTGTAAAACAATAACTTAGAAGAAGATTAGTTATGTGGTACTGAAAAAAGTTACCTGGCTAAATTGGCTGGTTTTTTTGCTCGTTGTATTAAGTAATTCTTACCATTTTTGCAAACTCCTGCTTTTGTTTTGTTAATCAGCAGAAATACTGGCTGGTGAGTAAGTGGCGTTTGTACAGGTATAAACCATGTTGCTGCTTACTTAAAGGTCCTGACAAAGTGTCTGGAACAAAACATGTCTATACTTTTGTGTGGTCTGGCCAAAGCATCTAGAACAAAATATATCTGTGCGTCCTGTATGGCAAATTAAGTTGCCATTATAGCTTGGGTGGGAGAGGGAGTGTTAGTGGAAAATACTGGTCAAGTAACTGACCTTTTTTTCCCCCCCCCTTCGTAGATATATATCTACATACCTCAATGTACAAGAGAGAGATCCCAAAGCACACAGATTCCTTGGACAAATTTATGAAGCTGAGGATAACATAGAAAAAGCTTTTGGGTGTTACAAGGTAAGTACTACATTGACCCCTGATGTTCTGCTTTTTTCCTTTCTGAATGGACTTCTAAAACCCTTCTGTGCTGAACATTTCTCAAACTCATAGAAGAAAACATGCTCCTGGGAAAACTGTGTCGTACACATTTGACAATGGAAAGCACGTGAATCGCTGCGGAGAGGATTCTTCACTTAATATTGCTTGCTTCTGTAGTATATTTTGAAGTTGATTCTTTGTTTTTTCTTCTGGACTTGATCTTTGTGCTGCCTGTTGTTAAATTCTCCTCAAGTCGTGCATTGCCTCTTGGACTACTGTTGTAGAATCCCGTAATGCAAACTGTGATGACAACTGGAGTTTAGTTGCTACTAGAAGACTGTAGGCCTACTGTGGTGTTTTGTTTGGTTGATTTTGAAGAGGGCAGGTGCAGAAGGGAGGGACAAATCTAATTCTGATTAGGCAAGCATGTAAATGTCAAATTTCCAGTCAGATTGCCTGTGTTCTGGTTTTGGAGAGAAAGATGTGCTCAGAAGTCATGCCAGTACAACTCTATGAAGTGCTATCACACTTACTAAACTGTGTGTCTTAATTTTTTTAAAAGCTTTGGCACCTGGCTAGACTAGAGGTCCTTATAGTCCTACTGTCCATGTATAGTAGTAGCTAGTGGTAGATGCAGAGGAGATAGTTTTTGTATTATTTCTCTTATGTTTTTCTGAATTTCAGCAGTTCTGTTTGGGTGCTGTAAACTGGTGGTGGCGTGTAGAAAGGCTTTTCTCATATAATCTCTGTTTATAGATTCAACTAACTTGAATAGTTGGGTATGTTTGTGGGGGTGTAACTCTTACCTTTTCTACATGGATCATAAGTTAAAGTTGCCTTTTTTTTTTAAACTCCTGTGTCTGCATGGGGAAAAATAGCGTTCTGTGGAGTTGAACCCAACACAGAAAGATCTGGTATTGAAGATTGCAGAGTTACTATGCAATAATGACATTACTGATGGAAGAGCGAAATATTGGGTTGACAGAGCTGCTAAGCTCTTTCCTGGGAGCCCTGCTATTTACAGGTTAAAGGTAAGTTCAAATTTACCTCTGTTCAATGGTTTGAACAAACTTTCAGCATCTGTCTGGAGTGCCTTTTGCATGTCACCACAAGCAAAACTCTTCGACTAAATTATTTTAGATTCTTTAGTATTAAAACTATTAGATGTTACATTCTTACTAGTCTGACATTTTTGTCCAATTTTAAAGGAAGCTGCAGCTTCATGCTTTCATACCCTTTCTAATATTTCAAGTTTAATCCTCTTCCAAAATGCTGAGAAATTGTTATTTATCACGGTCAACAAGTTAACAATGAGATAGGTGTCACTTGTTCTTTCTGTTGTGTCACTGGCAGGAAGGTAGCCAACCTGTGAACTCAGACTTTCTTGCTTTGCACTGCTTTTTTGTTTTCAAATCTGCATTATGATCATTTCTGCAGAGTGTGAGAAATGCTGTAATTCTCAAATACCATGTAAATACTTTCAGCCATGCAATGTCACTTTTGCATGGGTATATTAATTTTGTGTAGCTGGGCAGCAGCCACACTGAAGTCTCAAGGTGTCCGGGTTTCTTAAGCAAGGTATGGTCTATTGCATGGTGGGCTGTCTTTGAACCAAATAGTTTGAGAAGCATTTCTTTCTCTTGGTAAGAGGCAAATTCGTCTGAGGATTTTCTTCTGTGATAGTTACCTACATTTGTAAATATTTGATCTTTTCTTCAAACTTCATGTAATACCTGAAAGCTTTTAAGAGTATTGTAGCTTGAGTGATGTAGTCTATGTAGTGGAGGAAAGAATATTGTTTGGTACTGTAGTTGCTCAGAAGACTGATGTGGGAAATGAAATATTAACATCTTGCCTTCATGTTTCAACAGGAGCAGTTACTGGATTGTAGAGGTGAAGATGGGTGGAATCAACTTTTTGACTTGATTCAAGCAGAACTTTATCAAAGACCAGATGATGTCTACATAAACATCAGACTAGTTGCGCTCTACCGTTCAAATAACAGATTAAAAGATGCTGTGCTCCACTGTCAGGAGGCAGAGAAGAGAATACCTTTGCAGTCAAGCTTGGAATGGTGTTCCTGTGTTGTAGAGACCTTTGAGGTGTTTAATCGTATTTTGATCCTGTGATAGTCTTCCGTGTCTTTTTACCTGGTCTATTTCTCTTAGTGTCGTTACTCTGACAGCTATTCTCAAGGGATTTAACTCCTTCAAATGCAAGTCTACTGAAACCAGTGGAATTACAAAATACTTCTTGTGGTTTTTTTTTTAAATTTGAATTTTCTCCCTAAAATTAAGCTTTATAGAGCTATTGAGTTTCTAACTTCAAAAGCTGAGTTAGACACAGCAGTTCCATTAGGGATAAAATTGCTCACCTGTGAAACTGGATTATGCAATAAATGCTGCTAGTGTGTTTTGGAGAAGTACTGCCCTTGCCTTCATGGAAGGATGACTGTTCCTTATCCTGTGATGAACTTTCTTCTTTAGGAATATCTGGAATCTTTACAAGACTTGGAATCTGATAAAAATACCTGGAGAACTATCAAGAAAGATCATCTGCTGGCCTATTCCAGCTTTGTCAAACTGACACTTTCTTCTAGAGATGTTCAGGAATGCAGAGAGGCACTTGAAAGGTACTGTTTAAACTTTTCTGTAGTAAGAAAAAACCCTCCAAGAATTGTTTAGGACCACATAACATGTGCCAAGCTTCTGTTTCACAGTTTATCTTGTTTTTGGGTGAGAGAGGAGATTTTTTCTACTGGCCACCAAGAGTGGTTCTTACTGGGTGTAAACCCCAAGCTGTCTTTTGACAAATGTTTTAATGGTCAGCACACAGCCATGGAGAAGACTCATTTATATCCTGTGTCTTTGTACCTTCTTTACTTTCAGTTAGAAAACATTGTTCTGTTCTTCAGCAATTGACTAATCCAGATTTCCCAAACAATTGGAAACAAACACCCACCTGAAAAACCCCAATCCAAACAAAGCAACAAAAAAAATCAAACTGAAAAGCCAAAACTACCTCTTGTGTATCAACTTTGTCCTAGTCATTCTATTATTAAGTAACACAACACACTGGAGTAATTAGGAACTCTGTGTATTTATATTTGGGAGGGAGGAAACCACCAGCAGTAAGAATAGTCTCCTTCAGAGAAAACTGGTGGTGTTACAGCTGACCTAAAGGCTTACCATCTGTGATGCACCTAGAGTAGTACAAAATATTGTTTGTAGTCAATAATTTGATTAAGGTCTGTGTTTCTTCCTTGCCATTATTTCCCTTCCCTAACTTGTCTTTGTTCCTCGGTAGTACAATGGCTGTTATATTGCTCTATTGTTTTGTAAAAATACTCTCGAGTCTGTTAATGTTGCATGAGTATTTGAAGCAGTACAGAATGGATGAGGAATATTTAATACCAAGTGTGGGTCTTTTTATTTTTTTCCTCTAACATTGACTGTCTTGGGTTTTCTGCTTTTAATTTATTAGAGCTTTTTGAGATGTTTACATCTGAAGTACTTCCAGATCATGGCAACGTTAACAGCCATTATAGTCTTTCCCAGTAATTGAAAAATTGTTTTAACTGTTTTCTGGAAAGCCTCTCCTGAGTGGGGATTGTATAGTAATCTACAGCGGCTAGAATTTCTATAGTACCTTCTATTTTTGAAGAGCTCATTAAACAGTATTTTGGACCTTTCTGATAAATGAATGGCAAGAAAGGGCAGAGTGAATAATAGCTCCTGTATGTCTCTAAATCTGCAGTAGTGAACAAGTTTATCCACGTGGTTCAGGACAATAGTTTTGAAAGTAGCTATGAAAAAATGGGATGAAAAAGACTGTGCAAGTATCTTACAGTAATATTTACTTCAATAAACTTGAGAGCTTTGAGAGTTTGAGGTGATTGTACTTTCTAGTAACTTGGGTTTAAGCAATAGAAACAGTACTTACCATTGACTCATAAAGTTACTTAACACAGTTAAATAGCATGAACCAAAATCACCTGTTACAGCTTTTACCAGGACTCTGTTTAGAATGAGTCTTCTCTGCATTTTAGTTTTGATCGTGCGCTTCAGTCGGTGAAGCCATATGTGAGTGTGGCTGACGAGTTGTCTCGTACCTATGTGGAAATGAAAGGACAGCTGTACATGCATGCCGGAGCTTTGCTGCTGAAAATGGCCCAAGACAATGAGACACAGTGGAGAGCTATGTGTGAACTAGCAGCATTGTGTTATCTCCTGAGTTTCCAGGTAAATGATTCTTTGAGTCTAAGCCTTTAGTTGATGCTTTTCTTGAAATGTTCTTGCTGTGCATGTGTTGAATTCCTGTATTCCTGAGATGAACTAGTGTTTGTGTATGTAAAGGAGAACTCTGTTCTCACTCGCCAAACCCTCCTCTTTCACAATTGTTTAAAAGTTTCAAATGACTTGAATAGGGTAAAAGTATACATTCAACTGTTTCCCTTGCCAGAGTAACCTGATTCTTAAGTATTAGTGTATTTATTTTCTGCAGTATATTTCCTTTTTCATAATACAACAAATACATGTGTTGAGTGTTATTCCTATAAGGAGGGAAGGAGAGGAATTGAATAGTTCCAATATAATTGTTGGATAGACAATGGAATTTAAAAAATCAAGGGTCTTTGCCTTATAAATTCTTTGCCTTGACTATCCTTTTTATACCATTGCTTGCATTGCAGGAATTGCTTGCTCTTGTGTACACTTAATGTTATTTTTAATAGCTATAATTGCGTATCTCTGGGCTTTAGGTGGGTTCTCTGCTCTCTTCGCCCGTCCCACACAGAACCACAACCCAATATATATACCTTCAGAATGAATAATGCCTGTTTTCCTATAGCTTCCTAATGCTAAAAAGAAGCTTGTTTCCTAATTTCTAAGACTGATTTAAATGTTCTGCTCTTACTGTGAAAAACCTGTAACAATTTTCTCCTTACTTTACCAGGTTCCTAAACCAAAGTCAAAACTCATAAAGGGGGATCAAACTGGACAAGATATGCTAGAAATGTTGGCCTGTGATCGAAAAAGCCAGTCTGGTAATAAAAAAGTAGCTGCATAGTTCCATTTTAGTGCTGCAGATTTACTGTAAAGGCTAAGATTTGTTAACACATTTGCTTATCTTGTAGTGTTATCACTCCAATATATAGTGAAACTTTATAGGTTCTAACTACATATGTAAATAGAACAGTAGTTTGGTTCTGACACCTGAAGTTATTTTTCTCCTTTTAAGCACGCTGATAGAGTGTGTTCTCTTTGTTTCAATAGTAGTTGGGTTTTTTCCTCCTTTTTGACTTTCTAGCATGCTAAGGTAGAATTGCGTTTTTATCATCTGTTAAATTGATACCTGAAGGGGCCACCTAAAAACAGAGACTAGACAAGAATAAGGGAATAAAGGTAGGTATTTATTTGAAGGGCCTTCAAAGGTACACCCGGGGGAGTCCAGAGGCTACTGCCAAAATGGACCCCACGATGGACTGCAGGTCACTAGTTCTTCCCACTTTTATAAGGTTGGTTCATTTGCATATCAGGCTTAATTCTCCAATTAAAGCTTCAGTTAGTGATGTAATTTCGCCAAGCTTGCCCCCCCTTTAGAGGCTTTTGGTTTATACTTTTTGGGCCTAGGATGGCCTGAGTGTCCTTGGAGAGCAGGCCTGGAGAGGCTTTGTTATGTCTACCTAGCATGAGAGAGCAGAAGTTAACAGGCTACAAGAAACTTCAGAGTTACACACTAGGCAGTACAGGATTTGAAAAATATGAAAGGTAAAACATAAGGCATCAAAATGTACTGGCAATCGCTTCTGCCTGCCGATGCTATTTTGCAAGTATTGTTAGCCCAAGAGGGAAAGAAAATATTAAGTTTGTTTCCCTGATCTTTTCATCTTTTCACTTGTTCATTAGCTTTGTTCTTTTTGCTGCGAAGTATAGACAGTGTTTCAGTCTACAAGATTCTTAGAGGACCTAGATGAAAACAGATGAACCCTTAGACATCAGGTTCATTTACTTCAGAATGGATTTCGTTAATACAGATGTCTGCTTATATTACAGCTATTTATTTTAAGGTCACTTGCAGTGCCCTTAGAATAGTCATGGTAAGAGGGCTTTGTTTTCCCGAAGAGCTGGATTTACAAATGCCTTGGGATTGTTGTCACTAAAAGCTTGGAAAGCCTATGTGCTGAAACACTGACCTAATTACAGGGAGAAAATACCTGAACAGTCTGTAGGTTTCTTAAGGGGAAATCCTGATTCCCATCCAGCCTTCAGTAGCAAAGAGCAGTCCAGCATAGCAAATACTACTTTCCTCGTGTTCACTTCTTTATTTATGTGAAGTGGTATTTTTGTTTTCTAGGTCATATGCTGCTGAACTTAAGTCATGGCAAGCAAGACTTCTTTAAAGAGATTGTGGAATCATTTGCAAACAAGAGCGGTTCATTTGCATTGTTTGACAGCCTGTTTGAGAGTGGAGCTTCTAGGGAGAGGTCTTTTATCGGCACAGATGATATTGGAAATGTCAGTACACAAGTACCAGTGGAAGTGGAACTTCATAAATACGATATTGGTAAGAGGTGTTACTTTCTGAAGCTCAACACAGCTTTGCATACCATAATGTCTTCTGCAGTACTTGTGGAAGAGATACTGGTACACAAATATTTGTACTGCAGCAAAAGACAAATACCTGGAATAGTTGTCCGAAATTGCCTTAATGTCATGGGAAAGACATACTTTATTGCAATGTAAAGTTCTTCAATAATTCCTTAAGGATTTTTGGAGAATAAAATTTTGCTAAAATTAGTTATCTATTGGACTGAATAAGGTGAGAATGGAAATGATGAGAGTCATCCCCTCAGAAGCTTAAGCGGTTGATGGCTTTGAGCACTTAGATGAACTTGTTATGTTTGGCTGCTCTGAAGTTCGTAACCCTTCATAAGTGAAGGAATCTTGGTGATAAGTGACTGGAATCTTGATGCTCATTGGTCTATAAAGTATCTTTGGCTGCTCTGACAGAGAGAAATGTGAAACCCAGCTTTGATCAGATAGTAGTATTGAGTACTTGCAGGAAGCTGGCATTTGCATCCAACCTTGTTTCTTGCATAGGTGCCGTTCGATTGCACAATGGCAGTCTCCAGCACCTCGTGTGGCTTGGCTTGCAGTGGAACTCTATGTCAGTGTTACCCCCCATGCGCAAATGGTTAAAACAGCTTTTTCACTTGCCCCAAGAAACATCAAGACTTGAGACAGACGCTCCTGAATCTATTTGCCTGTTAGACCTTGAAGTAAGTGAACTTGAAAGTTCTTTAATGTACCATACAAATTACGGTTTTTGGTAATTAATAACTTTATTTTTTAAAAACAGGTATTCCTGCTTGGGGTGGTATTCACTAGCAACTTACAACTGCAAGAGAAGTTTAATTCTCACTACAGTGCACATCAGCCTCAATTCTTGCCATTGCCAATATGCAAACAACTCTATACTGAAAAGCAAAGATCCTGGTGGGATGCTGTTCGTACTCTTCTTCAGAGAAAATCAGTGTAAGGCTTTTTCAGTTTGGAAATGTTTGATCAAGTGTTTTGGGAGCATCTGCTACAGCAGCTTGGATTGGTCCCAATAGATTGTTGTAAAATTAATTTTTTTGGACATGTTTTGCAGCTTTGTTTTAGTTTTTTGCAGCTTTGTTTTGAAGCTTTGTTGTAGTAGGAACTTGATATGCTTGAAAGATTTCTAAAAACAGAATTTTCATTTCTAACAATGCATTTCTAACCTAGAGGCAAGTTAGGACTTAAGTCGCAGGTTGTAGTCATCAAAGAAATGGCATGTGAACAGATGAAAACCAGAAAATATTAATCAAGGAATGTTTCTTCTGATATTCAGACCAGGAACAGCAGCAAAGCTGAGGCTTATTGTACAGCATGGCATAAGTACTCTGCGAACACTGGAGAAGCATGGCCTTCAACCTGCCTTAATCATACACTGGGCAAAAAGCTTGCAGAAAACAGTAAGCTGAGATTATTTTTAAATATGTGAATGCCAAAGTGTTTTTCTCTATTTTCTAAATTGTGAACAGACTCAGGGGATGGGGGATTGGATGAATGTGTATTATTAAGAACAGATGATTATTTTATCAGGCAAATTTGTTGCTGTAGTCACTCTATAAAGTACTTGTGCTGGTTTGGCCAAAATCTAGTAATATATCTCCTGAGAGAAAACCAGGTTACAACCACCCTTCCCCCCACCAGGTTCGGGGAAAAAAGGAAATTTTTCCTCAAAGGAAAGTGAAAGAGATAAAAACTATTTATTTTAACAAACACACAGGAAAAGGATAATGATGCCAAGTAATGAATGAAATCTCTTGCTATAGAGAGAAACCTGGGAAGATTTCAGAGTCCTTCTGTAGGTGTGGTCTCTCTCCTCTTCGGAGCTGCGTTGGCGAGGGCCCACCCCCTGGGCCTCAGGGAGGAAATTCTCCCGATGTGTTCTGATGTTGTTGAAACAGTCCAGAAGATAAAAAGGGAAAAAACCGAAGTCCCAGGAAACAAAGTTCAGCTCTCCATCTCACGCCGTGAAGGAAAAAAAAACAGCTGGCTGAAGAAAGCAAGCAGGGTGCTCCCTCCTGCTCCTGCAGCCAGAGAACGCAGAGGAGTGTAATCTCTGTGTCCTTGAGAAACTGCTTTGAAAAGTTCGTTTGGTTTTTTTTTTTTCCTCAAGCTCAGTTTAAAGGCACAGAAAAGGCACAAAATTAATTTTTTGGGCATGGGGCTTGATAGGAGATACCCATAATAGAGTCACCCCAAGACAGTACTCTTGTCTTAAACTGTTGTAAAGTAACATACATGTAGAAAATAACACATAGCTACTCTTAGTGTCAGAGAAGGACTTTGGATATGTGGGAATAGCATTTTGACTTGAATTTGCTGAAATAACGTATGCATCTATTCCCTTTTCTTCACCAGGGAATTAACCTTAACTCCTTCTATGACCAGAAGGAATATATTGGGCGAAGTGTCTACTACTGGAAGAAAGTTCTGCCTATGCTGGAAACTATCAAAAAGAAGAGGAGTATTTCTGAACCCACTGATCCTCTCTTCAAACACTTCCATAGTGTAGACATTCAGGTACAGATTGATTGAGCCAAGGCTGAGAAGAGGGTCTATGTCAGAAACGTACATAGTTGTGGGATTTTTGTCTATGTTACAGTATTCAATGTTGTTATTACTATGAAACTCTTGAAGATGAGATTTGGTAATAGTGTTTTATAAAGGGGGAAAATTCTCTCCTTACAACTTTGGTCTTACCTTTAAAATGGTGTTTATGATTTGAAGGTGCTGAACACCCTCAGTACCAACTTCCTTGAAAAAGAATTCTCTCTGTATTATAGGAAAAAAGGTTATGTCATTCCACTGTTAAGTACAAGTTTTCCTTCACTTTATTTGTAGGCCTTTCAGGTTGCAGCGTATGAAGAAGAGGCACAGATAGCATTTGCTATGTTGGATGCAGTTGATGGCAAAATTGATGATGCTTTATTAGCATTTGAAGCTATTGAGAATGTGGTTTCATACTGGAATCTTGCCGTGGTAAGTTTGTAAGTTGCTTTACCCAGAAATGCTTCTCTTTATTAGGTTTCCTTCTGTCTGATGCTATTCGCTCTGCATCCTGTTGTTTAGATTTTCCAAAGAAAAGCGGAAGAGATTGAAAATGATGTCATGCTGCCAGAAGAACATGAGGAGCACAAAACTTACCTTCTTAAAGCCAAGTATTATCTAATGAAAATTATTGCAGAAAGCTCCTCAGATATGTCATTAGCTGAGAAAGTAAGTAATTCTTGCTTTAAAAACTTGTTCCAAGGCACACAGTAGCTTAGGTTACTGTTTGAAATATGAAATCCTTTGCATTCAAGTTAGATTTTTTTTTTTAGACCAGGCTTTGTATTAAGGCAAGTTAAATTCTGGGTAGCTTCTGTAACCTACCAGATCATGTGGTATCCTGGTTACCCTGTGGATGAAAGCGTTAATGTAAACATGTAGCTTTTGCCACTATCTTTTAGTTCGATAGTTTGAAAAAATGTAATTGTTTGTGTGAATTGTTTTCTTATGTGAATCTTAACAGGTTTAGAGTTTTGCTGAAAAAAATACCAGTATTTATGTAATGAAAGACTTGTGAATTGCTCAGCCAGAATTCTGAATGTAGTTTGTCTTGTTCTGAGGGAGAACTGCAGTCATGACTCATATTTGAAACAACTTTCTAGTTGCCAGTGTCTATTGAAACTGTGAGGGAAGTGTTAGATACAGTGATCCAGGAACTTGGTGAGAATGGTGAAGAGGAAAGTCTTGCCTTCAGAAATGGTCTGTCACGAACTGTAGATTCAGCAATGAAACATTCCACTCCGTCACCAACCAAGTTCTCTTTTTCGCCAACTAAGACCTACAAGGTATGTTAGCCAGTTATTATTTCAGGGAATTGTTATCTTGTAAGAAAAATTCAAATGAATCAATTCAACTTTTCTTTCCTAGTTTCCTCCAAAAACTCCCCCTCAGTGGGCAGAAGACCATAAATCTATACTTCAAATGATTTGTCAGCAAGTGGAAGCTTTAAAGGTAAAAATTCTGTCACCATACTCAGTAAAGAGCTGTTGGCCTTTTAGTTATGGTAAGGATCTAGTGATGCAAGCAGGGGCTAACTTACAGTTCCTAGAATTATTTTCTGTAAACAGCTGCTTAAGATGAGTGCTAGAGTAAATCTTTCTGCTTAAAAGCTCCACTTTGGGACTTGGACAGGAGTTCTGAGGCAACCCATCTAAGGGACTCTATGTAAAAAGAATCCTGCTTTTATCAGCTTGGTACTCATCCACTTGGTTCTGACTTTCTTACTGGCTTGTTCTGGCTTTAGAACACAATGAGTACTTTGTACTCCCTGGGCATGCCTTGCATGATCTGGCAGGTACTTCTTTGTTTGGTTTTTTTTTTTTTTTTTTTTTTAATTACCCACCACCCCCTGGATTGAGCATGCTTTTGAATAGCAAAAGGATAGGTATCCATGCTTTATATTTTCTTTGACAAATACTTGTGCAATAGATACTTACACTCTTGCTTGGCATCCTGTCTTGACAGAATGAAATGCAAGAAATGAAACTTAATAATTCCAACACAAATGCATCTCATCGGTGGCCTGCTGAAAACTATGGAACAGATACAATGCCCGACAGTTATCAGAGAGCACAAAATCTTCATGAAGCCCCATTAACAGGCAAGTTGCTGCAGAATTTTTATCTAAATACGTAGCTAAATCAAATACGACTTTTGAAAATAATGCTAAAATGCATTAATGATTCACAGTTAAAAACTGATTGCTGGGAGGAGTCTGTAGAAAACAAGAAAAGTTAAGTTTTCCTGGTGTTCCTTTTTAGTTGCTACCACTGGCCCATCTGTGTTCTACAGCCAGTCACCTGCCTATAACTCTCAGTATCTTCTGGGAACTGCTGCAACCAATGTAACACCAGCAAAGGTGAGAATAAATTTATTTCGTTAAGTTGCTTCTAATGATCTCGTAAAAATGACTGGTTTTGATTCTGTACATAGCTGGATGTAATTGCAGTTCCTTATGTAGAATTTGGTGAACTTAGACTGCTAGGCATAAATTATAATTTGTCTCCCTGCTTAACTTTTGGGATATGGAGTTTGGGAGGAAAAGCCAGAAAAATGTTATATGTGTGTACATTTCTCCCACAGTGTATGTATGATAGCACTTTACTATTCTCCCCTTGATTGTATGGCAAAAGAAAATGGGGCTTGCAAAGCTTTTTTTCATGGAAAAGAAACCCACTTATATTGTGCCCCTTTTTCAATGCTTGTTCTCAAATGCCCTTCAAGTTTTAAACTAATCAGTTTAAACTAAGGTAAAACTAGTTTAGGTTTAAACTTGAAAGCATGCCTTTCATTTAAGAGTACATGTTTCATGGGGTTCAGCACAGTAAGATTTTGTCTTCTTTGTTACCTTAATAAGCAGAGCACTTGTTTTCTGCTTTTTCTTTAGCCTCCTGTCTATGGCATGAATCGACTTACACCTCAGCCACATATATATTCCTATCAGCCACCACCAATGCATACACCACCTCTGCAAAACACTTCTGGTTGTATGTTTTCCCAAGAAATGTATGGCCCACCTCTGCGTTTTGATTCTCCTGGTCCTACCCTCATTTCTCCTCGTAACGATGACTATTACAACTACAGCGTCCCACAGGCAAGCACCAATCCAACACTGCCTAAACCGGGGTATTTCACAAACCGTTCAGTCACACCGCCCACTTTAAAGCCTGCAGAACCAAAAGCAATGCCTAAATTTGGACAGCCGGGAACAGCAGAAGGATCAAAAACACCTCTGCCAGCATCAGCACAGCCAAGTCAGCCGACGACTTTTAAATTTAAACCTAACTTCAAGTCTAATGATGGAGACTTTACTTTTTCTTCTCCCCCTCAAGTTGCACCACAGCCCCTGAATGCACCTTTTAATAGTAGAGAAAGCCTCTTGGATCTTCTGACATCTGATAAACCTTTACAGGATGAGAGATACATTGAACAAAAGCCAGTTAATGATCCCACAAATAGTTCAAGAAATATCTTCAATTTTAGCAGTAAACATATTCCAGGCATCTCTCTTCGAGAAAACACGGGACAAAATGCACACAAAAACCTGGCTTTTGAGAAGAACGATACATTTAGTGTTCAAGAACCAAGTAAGCCTGTATTTATGGCTTCAAATTCAGATTTGGCCAATAGAAGTCATGAAACAGAGGGAGGAAGCACCCATGGTGGAGATGAGGATGATGATGGTCCTCATTTTGATCCTGTGGTGCCACTTCCTGATAAGATTGAAGTAAAGACAGGTGAGGAAGATGAAGAAGAATTCTTCTGCAACAGAGCCAAGCTCTTCCGTTTTGATGCAGAATCTAAAGAGTGGAAAGAAAGGGGCATTGGAAATGTGAAAATACTGAAACATAAAGTATCTGGCAAATTTCGTCTCTTAATGAGACGGGACCAAGTGCTGAAAATCTGTGCAAATCACTACATAAATACTGACATGAAATTAACTCCAAATGCTGCATCAGATAAGTCATTTGTATGGCATGCTTTAGACTATGCAGATGAATTGCCAAAACCAGAACAGCTTGCAATTAGATTTAAAACACCTGAAGAAGCAATGCTCTTCAAAAAAAAGTTTGAGGAGGCACAGAATATTTTAAAATCCTTGGGATCAAATGCTGACACATCTGTGGCTCAGAGCAGTGGGACTGCAAAAGAAACAGTAAATCAGGCCACCAGGGAGCCTAGCAGAACCATTTCTGGGACCATGAACTTGGGCTTTCAGTTTTCAAAAGACAGAGGAAGCAGTGAACCTGACAGCAAAGGCAGCCTTGCAGCTACATCCACTGCATCTAGCGCTACTGTTTCATTTGGAAAGGATGCTCAGCAAGCCTCTTCTTCTGGTGGATTTGGGCAGCATCTCTTGAAGAAGGATCAATGGGAGTGTAAAGTATGTTCAGTTCCAAATGAAGCAGCTGCAAAGAATTGTGTATCATGTCAAAGTCCAAATCCAGGTATGTGGGAAACACATGGCACTCCATTAACTGACTCTGCAAGTTTCAAAGCGAGTGATAACACACTGCAGGACAAGTTTGGCTCTGTTTTTGCTAAAAAGGAAGGTCAGTGGGACTGCAGTGTCTGTTCAAGAAGAAATGAACCTACTGCCTCCAAGTGTATCAGCTGCCAGAATCCAAACAAAACTAGTACAATGGTATCTGGTCAACAAAATTCCTCTAAATTTTGCCAAGCAGTTGCTCCAAAGGCTATTCAAAATGACTTGATTGCTGCTTTTTCTAAAAAAGAAGGTCAGTGGGACTGCTCTGTATGCCAAGTCCGAAATGAAGCAAAAGATGTGAACTGCTGTTCCTGTCAGAGTCCAAAACCTCAAAATCAACCAAATACATCCATACCAACTGTTCAGGCACCTGCTGCTCCAGAGTTTGGTTCTGTTGCTGATACAAGTAAGCCACAGAAAAATGGGTTTGAAGGGCTTTTTACTAAAAAGGAAGGTCAGTGGGATTGTAGTACTTGTTTTGTGAGGAATGAAGGTTCTTCACTAGCCTGCGTAGCCTGCCAAGAACCGAATCCATCTGCTAAGCCAGCTGGTGATGCTTTGTCAACTCCTGCTTTTGGCTTGAAAAGTAATTTACCTGAACCTGGTGGAGGACAGTTGAGAACAGGCTTTAAGTTTGGTCTTGAGCAAGACAAGACACCACCATTTACATTTCAGATTTCTTCTGATACTGAAGCTAAGTCTGCAAAGGAAGGATTTAACTTTTCAATGAAAATGCCTACAAATGGGTTTAAATTTGGGATACAGGAGTCTACTAAAAATACCACTAAGAAAGATGAACCATCCAAAGAGCATACAACTGGTTTCTTAAAAAGTGTTGATGAAAAAGACAAAAAGGAATTGCCTTCAGACAGTGGAATTGGATTCCAATTTCAAGAAACAGCAGCCAAGGAGAAAAGTGACTTTGTTTTTGGGCAAAATAGCAGCACTTCTACTTTTGCTGAGCTTGCAAAAAGTACTCCTAGGGAAGGCTTTCAATTTGGCAAAAAGGACCCTAACTTCAAAGGCTTTTCAGGTGCAGGTGAAAAGCTGTTTTCTTCACGAAATTCTAAAACAGATCACAAAGCAAACACATCTGCTGACCTTGGTGAGAAGGATGATGATGTGTATAAGACAGAGGACAGTGATGATATCCATTTTGAACCTATAGTTCAGATGCCTGAAAAAGTAGAACCATTTACAGGAGAGGAAGATGAGAAAGTGTTATACTCCCAGAGAGTAAAGCTGTTCAGGTTTGATCCAGAAACAAGCCAGTGGAAAGAACGTGGGGTGGGCAATCTGAAGATTCTTAAAAATGAAGTTAACGGCAAAGTAAGAATATTGATGCGGCGTGAGCAGGTACTGAAGGTGTGTGCAAATCACTGGATAACGACAACAATGAACCTGAAACAGCTGTCTGGCTCAGACAAAGCATGGATGTGGATGGCCAATGACTTCTCTGATGGTGATGCAAAGTTGGAACATCTGGCAGCAAAATTCAAGACACCAGAGCAGGCTGAGGAGTTCAAAGAGAAGTTTGAAGAATGTCAGAGGCTACTACTAGATATACCACTGCAGACACCCCATAAACTTGTTGATACAGGTAGGACAGCTCAGCTCATACAGAGAGCAGAAGAAATGAAGTGTGACTTAAAAGATCTCAAAACTTTTCTGACAGATGACAAAACTAAATTGTCAGAAGAGGAAAATGTGAACCCTGTTTGTGCCAGCAGTACTTCTGATTTAGTTATAAAGCCACATGCTGAAAGTACAGGCCCTACTCTGGAGTGGGATAACTATGACTTGCGTGAAGAAGCATTGGATGATAGCGTAAGTAGTTCTGTATATGCATCACCTCTTGCGAGTAGCCCTGTAAGGAAAAATCTGTTTAGATTTGGAGAGTCTACCACTGGTTTTAGTTTCAGCTTTAAATCTGCTTTGAGCCCATCCAAATCTCCTGCCAAACAGAATCAGAGTAGAACATCAGTAGGCACAGATGAAGATTCTGATGTTGCTCAAGAAGAGGAAAGAGATGGACAGTACTTTGAACCTGTGGTACCTCTGCCTGATCTCGTGGAAGTGACTAGTGGTGAGGAAAATGAGCAAGTTGTCTTCAGTCATAGAGCCAAGCTCTACAGATATGACAAAGATGCAAATCAGTGGAAAGAGAGAGGGATTGGGGATATCAAGATATTGCAGAACTATGACAACAAACAAGTGCGTATAGTAATGAGAAGGGACCAGGTACTAAAACTCTGTGCCAATCATAGGATAACACCAGATATGAATATGCAACAAATGAAAGGATCTGATAGAGCATGGGTATGGACTGCATGTGACTTTGCAGATGGGGAGAGAAAAGTAGAACTTCTGGCTGTGCGATTCAAGCTGCAAGATGTTGCAGACTCATTTAAGCAAATTTTTGATGAAGCAAAGCATGCCCAAGAGAGGGAGACACTGATAACACCTCTTTCTTCTCGTGCCAATACACCAAAGGAATCTCCATGTGGTAAAAATGCTGTAGCTGTGCTAGAAGAAACAACCAGAGAAAGAACTGATGTCAGCCATGGTGATGATACTTCTGATGCAACTGTAGAGGCTGCAGAGGTGTCAAATACTTCTGAAACACCAACAAAAACAGTGGTTTCTCCTCCAAAATTTGTATTTGGATCTGAATCTGTCAAGAGCATTTTCAGTAATGAAAAGTCAAAGACATTCACATTTGGAAATACTTCAGCCACTGGTTCTCTTTTTGGCTTCAGTTTCAATCCCCCAAGAAAGAGTGAAGGCCATATTCCAGCATCTCAGAACACAGCACAGAAAGAACTGGAAGTCTCTGAACCACCAAAAATCTCAACTACTACTCAGAAGCCTGGAGACAGCAAGGTGGAGAACTTGCCTGCTTCAACGCAAGATGGACCATCTAACTTCTCATTTAGAATTCTGGAAAAAGGTGAGTGTCAGTTGAACTAGTAATTTATTCAAGTATGCAACTTATTAAGCAGTCATTTCTGTGCTGTTCATTACTCGTTATTCTCTTGAGAATAGGTAGTTTCTTTCAGTTTTGATGCAGGTATCCACATGTTTTCCAGAGTTTCAACTAAAGGAGGGAATTTTAAGTCATTGTTTTCAAATAAAAATGAAAATGTATGATGCAGGATGAAAATTTGTTTACTGAGAACAGGTATTTCAGATAGAGAACTTAAACTCTGAAGTGCTGCATCTGAATCTTGGATTTAAATGCTCAAAGAATCTGTGGATTTGCTTTTGGGGCTTAAATAGGTAGTTGATGTTGTATGTATCTGAGCCTTTGCTCTGAGTGGCAAAGTGTGAGAACAGCAGATGTATGCTTCAGCTAAAATTTGCATTATCCTCATGACTGAGTAGATGGGTATTGTGGAACTAGTATTTACCTTTGTTTCAAGTGTTAAGTACTGGCCTCTGCAATTTTGGTTGTGTAGCTTAACACCAGATGTCAGCCTACTTCCTTAACCTGTAAAGAGATTGTGATTGCGTACTCGGTTGTATTGTTTCTGTCACAGTCTGAAAAAGATGCACAGGCAGAAGCTGTGGCTGTGACAGGACCACTATAATGTGCTGAAGTGTCCTTGTGAGAAGGATGGGATGTCTCAATTATGAACACATCCTGTCTGTTTATTAGCTAAAGTGTAATAAAGTGACGTGGCAGATGATGATAGCTGCAGTCCATTCACATGGGTTGGATAACCTTGTGTAGAATTAACAGGTGAAATTTCCTGCTGTGAAATATGACTATGGAATACTTGCAGAACATAGATAAGTCTGTTTTATCCTTTTAAAATTCCAGGTAAACACTTATATACCAACAATTTATTTTTTAGGATTTAATTTTAGCCTTTTTAAATCTAATCCCATGGCCTTTTGGACAAGCACATCCTCCTTGCAACCTGATAGTAAAGGTATTTACATACTGCACTGAATGTGTGATAAAAACACTCTAGCAGGCATGGACAATAACCCAGCTGTGTCAAAGCAGTTGGCTCAGTAGTCCTTATAATTAACATGCATGCTGAAGGAGAGTACTTGAAATTGTGTGTCTGACTACTGTATTTGTCCTGTAAAGAGTGTCTCTAGCCTTTAGTATGTTTACATGAGTCAGCACAATGGATGGCGCTGTTTAAGCTTTTGGCTTGTTTGCCTTATTTTTTGAGGATATGTGCCCTGCACTTCTTCCATCACGGTTTTACTAAGCATGCACACTGGATCTCTTAAATTCCTTTTTTCTAGAGAAATTACATTGTTATTTTCAGAAAATATGTCTTGTAGTGCCTGGCATGGTGTACTCCATGTCAGTGAAATATGCCTGAAGACCTTCAGGCAGCTTCTCTGGTTAAAGAGCTTGAATGTATTTAGCCTCTGTGGAAATGTTCGCTTCAGTTTCCTGATTATTAGTGTTAACTGCTGCGCTTCTAAAAAGAAAGAGTGCACAGAAGTGAGAGCCACCTCCTTAGCTGCCACTTATGTCTTTATACTTCATGTATAACCTGAAGCCCACGGTAGCTGGTTAGAAAACTTCTGCCAGTTTGTAAACAATTTGTTTACATTCAGACCCTGTAAACAAAACTGTTCTAGCTTATAGTTTGATTATATGTTACTACCAGTGCTGCTTGCAAGTGTGCTTGCTGTAAGCATGCTCAACTTACATGGTTTTAAAAGTATTTTAATTTTAAATAACAAACTTTTAGTCTGCATAAGAGTCTTCCAGTTTAGAGTCTTACATTGTTTTAAAATGTCAAAATGTCATTCAAAAAGCTGTTCTTACTTGAACACTGAATTCCTGTTCTGTATGCATAACCTAGTCACTTGCTCTGTTTTCAAGTGTCCCTGTGGATGGAGTTTATTAACAATTCAGTTCTATTTTCATAATATGATGTCCATAATCTGAAGTGATTAAACATTCTGTGCCAATGCACACATGCAAGAACTTTTCCTACCTCAAATTGATTGTGATTTTATATTGGGGGGCATATGGCAGGGACGATGTATTTAAAGAAACAAACAAAATAAGTGTTTCTGGTACTCTAGACTGTTCTTCACTTCTACTTTTCTGATAATTAGGTTATGATTGTATATTTGGTGATTTATTTACAGTTGATAATTGTCTTCAGTGTAACTTCTTGGTCTTTGAACTCTGACTTAATAGTAAGAGATTTTGAGAAGTCCTTTCTAAATTAGGTTTTCAAGCCTACCCTATACAAATATAGTGTGAGGCTTACTCATGGGGAACCTCTTTTGGGGAGTGGTTTCTGAGTTGTCCTAGAACAACATTCAGAAGAAATTTAACCTTGTAGTTCTGCACCTCCATGCATTTACGTTTTTCTAAGGTCTGGTCATAAACTTTGTATAAGTTCTTGTTCTGGTTTTGGCTGGGATAAAGTTAATTTTTTCTCAGTAGCTGGTACAGTGCTGGGTTTTGGATTCAGTGTGAGAATAATGCTGATTACACACTGATGTTTTGGTTGCTGCTAAGCAGTGCTTACCCTAAGTCAAGGACTCTCTGTCTTTTCTCGTGCTGTGCCATTGAGGAGGTACACAAATAAAAGCTCAGAGGGAGCTTTGCTGGGACAGGTGACTCAAAGTGGCCAAAGGGATATTCCACACCACAGAACATCATGCCCAGTTTATAAACTGGGGGAGTTACCTGGAAGAGGGGCCAGTAGGAGTGCAGGGATGGAGTCTGGCATTGGTCAGCAGGTGGTCAGCAGTTGTATTGTGCATCACTTGTTTTTCCTTGAGTTTTATTTTTTCATTTTATTATCATTATTTACTATTAGTATAGTTCACTTCTGTTTCAGTTACTGAACTGTTCTTACCTCAACCTACAAATTTTACATTTGATTCTCCTCCCTGTTCCGCCAGGTTACAGAGTGTGAGCCAGCATCTCTGTGACGCTTAATTGCCAGCTGGACTTAAACCGCACCAGTGCTTTACAAGTTTGAGTCATGTCAGTTGCAGGCTTCTGCAGCTCTTACATGCTTTAGGGTTTAAGCTGGTGCTTTCCTCTTTTATTCAGAAGATACTAATTGATCAATGCATGAGAGGAAATATCGGTATTGTGACTAGCTAGAGAAATTTAGGCCTACCTGGTCTTAATGTCAGTTCAAACAGAAGTGAAAATACAGTACAGTATTGAAAAGAAATGTTGTACATTATATTGTCCTGAATGTTGTTTCTGCCATACAGTAACAACGTTTTGTGTGGATTTTTTTCACCCAGAGTAGAGAGTTCTGTTATCCTAAAACCAGCAGTGTTTTCAGAAAACGTTGTATGTATGCATGGCTCTTTGTTTTGTGGCTGCCTGTGAAGATATATTTAAGGTCTTTGCAACAGTAATCTTTGTTGTTGAAGTCTTTTATCATTTTGAGTAGATGTTTGGAACACTAGGATATTATTCCAGTGTTTGATCGATCAGTTTCATGGAGAACTTTACCTGTTGACTAATCTGAAGTGACCTTAAATGTATTTCTCTTATTCAGCTATTTTGCCCAAAGGGAACTGAAAGAGACTGCATGATAACTCTTTTTAAATACTGTCAAACCTAATGAGCAATGAATGTGTTAAAACACTGGAACAGTGTATTTGTTGCCACAGCTTCTGGCAAGATTTCTACTGCTCAAATTAAAGAAAGCACATGCTTTTACCATCTACCTGACTGACTTGAAAGAAGTGTTTTGTTATATTCAAAGATACATTTTTGAAAATTTTGCAGTCCTAAGGAAAGCTGATTTTTTGCTGTAGCACTAAATGCTCCACATTTAAACCTTTGGTGAAGTTGGTGCAAACTTACATAGTCTAATTAAGACACTTGTTTAACTAATCTAAAAGAATAAAACATGTGGTAATATGCAGGATATCTCCATATCTTCATAACACAGTACTAGATGTAGTTCTAATCCTTACATCAGCTAGAGTGAGTGAGTTTTTTGGATAAGATTCTGAAAAGATGTATGAAAACATCTGTAGCCTGCAGTCATGATATGAACTTAGAAATTTGCTGTTCATGAATTTTATCCTACATCTGCTTTCGGCAGGCTCAGAGAAGTTACTGAGATCTAAAAATCTGAGCAAGAACAATTAGTCTACAGGAGTGTGCTGGTGATGAGTTTGAGTTACTTTGTAGCTCTGGTGTATAAATGCCTGAAATGATCAACTTGTAATCAAAGTGGAGCAAAGACTGCAGGGGTAATACTTTATAAAAATACGTAAGTTTGAATCAGTACTTGGGATTTTGCTTTTACTTTACTTTATACTGCTCTTAATCTACTGGAAGATACTAGTGAGAAAACTACTTTTAGAAAACAGACTTACTTTAGTGTGTCATTTGTGTCAGAGGACCAAAGGATGTGTCTGTAAACATGTCTCTTCTGTCCTTGTCTCCTCTTGCAATGATGAGTTAAATTCTATAATCAGAAAAATCAGTGTTTTTCAGGAACTGGGTACTAGTTTGGTTTCTAGCTGGAGATTTAGGTTTCCTCTGACTACACTGTGCCACAGATTTACAAAATATTTTTTTAATGAAAAGCACAGCGAGCTTTTGAAATCACCCTTCAGATTCTTCTAACTTAAATCTGGAGAACAGATAATAGGCTGAGGTACTAAAGCAATCGTTTTGTTCTTAGAAACGGCTATTGTGGCTATTGATGTGCTTATGGGGTAATTCTTAGTTCACAGATTTGTTTCTTAGACCTTTATCCCCAAACTCCCCTTCTCAAAACAACACTTAAACCTAAACAAGCAGAACCCAAACCAAACCACACCTGATGTTTAAGTTGCTACATCCTCCCTCTTTGTTTCCATTCTCTCATAATAAACTGAAATATTCATTTC